>CM033632.1:31858420-31923580 GCA_019453435.1 Rhinogobius similis
TTATTTAATATAGTTTTACATCTGTGAAGTTGCAGTTTGTGAAGAAATTTAGAAAAATAAAAGTTTAAAAATTACAGGAAGTAGTGCTAGAGCTCTAAAATGGAATCCCTCTGTGATGTCATCAAAAAGCGACGCGCTTTTTGTCAGATTTTGTCACACAATTTACAGACAACTGATACAACTGACAACTGATGACGGACAGTTTAAACAGTCATTCAACAAAATAAAGGTGTTATCAGCTATTATTATTTGTCATATCCTAACTGTTGTGTAATTCATATGGATTTTGGAGCTTGTTTTCAAAGTGGTTGCTAGGTAACAACTGTGGAATTACCTCCACCTATGTCATATCCAGGAAGTAACATTATAAACTTTACTAAAACTGTCAAACTGTAGATAAATTCGCAAAATATTTAGTAAAATCTTAAATATAATCATGTGCACTACGTTTTAGTGAAATGTGTTGTCTAACCGGTCATATAGACTTTAAATTAGAAGCTTAATTCCAGGATTCTTTCATATTTTTCGCAATTGACTCTCCACCATTCTCAACTAAAAACGTCCTTGTCTCAACCTGCAATTCAAATTTGAGCTAATATATTGACAAATGCAGATATATCGAGCAAAACATGGAATCCAAACAGCGCCTTGGCTGTGCAGACAAATCCATAACGTTCATCTTCATAAACTCGGGCTTACGAATGGACTCGCGGTACACTGGGCGCTCCATTGCCTAATTCAATAATATACATCCGCACGCGAAAACACCAGAGATAACCAACCGCTTGCCGCCTTTAGACTGTTAAAACATGTAAATTTATGTAGGCGCCCATAGCCGGAGCATATTTACAATACGTTTAGGTAATCACAAGGCCATCCGACGCTCCTCCAACACAAATAGTTTTTATGTGTCATTAATTCCCGTTGCATTCCGCGGCTACATCCCCGTCTGACTGCGCTAATGCAAGAATCGCTCGAAATGATCCGCGCACCCGGAAAAAACCCGACCGGGAAGATGTAGCTGCCATTTTGGAGTGGCTCTTTACGTTTAGGAGAGAGTTTTTGCGAGATGCGAGGGGCTTAATGGCAGGGGTAGATCGACAGACACCTTTTTCACGCTCCATTGGCGGGACAGGACCACCGCGGTAAGGGTCATCGCTCCGGAGCTGGGATGATATTGTGCGGCGAAGGGGAGACATTTTGGAGCGAATATGAGGAGAGGAGATTGGGGCAAGAGCGGAGGACATTACCTGCGTGATTATTACCGCGACGCAATGTGGAAATATATGGGGGGGACGCTGATGAATAAGCACGTTAGCCAAGTTAAAGGTCTTTTACAATGGATTTCATTTAGTCCAGGCTGGTCTCGTTCAGACGCATTTGTAGGTGCGTGTCGATGGATGTGGAAATAAGAAAGAAAGTAAACTAACTGATTCAGCAGTTTCATTGTGAATCTACAGTGCGGTGTTGTTATGATGCATCAGCCTTCTTTCTGCTAATCAAGCTCCCTGTTTGAAATGCTACACTTTTAGCAACATTTTCTTGCAGGCCGGGGCAAACTGACAAACTGACTAACTAGACCTAGCCTTATTAAAGCATGAAAAAAGATTAATAAGACTAATTCATAATCAACAAAGAGTTTATAAAAATGACTTAGTAACTACTTAACCAATAACTTCTAACCCAAACTACTAAATTGAGTGGTAAAGCAGGCCCAGGTCTAGGTCAGGTCTAAATGTTGGCTATTCACCTTATTCCGTAAGTTGCCCTGGCGCCTCCATCTTGTTTCCGTTGTTGTAGTTTACATGGGGCAGACGAACTCAACAGAAAATAAGTTCTAAAAGGACGTTTTCAGGCCGCTCAGGAAATCGGTGCACTGATTACTTGTAGTTGCACGTGTCCATTAAACTTTTTACACAAATCAATCTACTTTATATACTATTTTAGCGGCGAGACTTTGCTTGTTCGCCATTTGCGTGAACCAAATTTTCTTCAAACTGGAAGTGTGTTTACTATAGCAGTGCGGATCTGTGCAGGAGAGTCTAGCTGCAGACGCTGTGTGGAGCAGGTCTGCCACCAGCCGAGTGGAGCTCCACTCCGTCACATCCGTTGGGGGTCGATAGTTGAGTGTTCAACCAAACCAGATGTGGAGCTGGTGGCACTGCCCCTCAGCTGCAGCCAAACCCTTCTCGATCTGTGGCAAAAAGAGGCAAAAGTGGGCGAGGCGGAATAAGAAGAATAGATGCATTCAAAATACGGGAACTTTTCCGGCGCATTGAGTCCCCGCCCACTTTTCGGTGAAAACAAACCCTTTGGTTCTATAGTGGTAGATACAAATTGAGGGATCGTCTCCAGATCTTCTGGTCTTTTTTCTTTGAGAACCAGCCAGCCACAGAAAATATTTGGCTGTTATTTTTTAAGAAATAGCCAAATATTGCTAGCTTTCTTCTGCTTTGGGTGAACGAACAGCTCCACACAGTGGCTGTCTGTACAAAACTCAATCATCCATTTACTTGTTTAATGACAATAAATGATGTAAATTCAGCCAGGCTCCATGGGCTGAAAAATGAATTCTGTTGTTCATTTATGTTAGAAATAAATATCAGATAGCTACCAACTGTAGCATGTGAACCCACATACATACATGCTTTTAAAGGCTTAAAGGCTTCCTGAACCAATAATCTGTACAACGTGGGCAGCAAACCTTTCATTTAACTAAACGGACAGGTAAAAATACCAAACCTAGCACATGCAAGAAAACACAAACCATACAGTGGATTAATAGTTAATGTAATTTGTATCTTGATTGCCAGGTCATTTATCATAAACCTGAGCATTAACAGACGTTTGATATGAAAATGCATCTGACACATGTAGATATGCCTAGCATTGTGTCCAGTTTCAGTTCAGTTCAGTTTAAAAATGTTTATCGTCCTCTTTGTGAATTGTCTGAGTCCCAAACACGGTCCGTTACATTCCTTTATGTTTCACTTTGTGATAGAGTTCATTAAATTTAGTTTTGAGGCATGTATTTGTAGTTTACCACTGATCACATCCCACTCATGTCACACGGCAGAGCGCGGTGCACAGGCCACAGGTCTGGCATTGTCAGCTTTTTCTCCATTTTTTTCACTTTTCTACAAATCTTCTACATCTCTATGCAAATTTGCTGTTCTCTCTTGTCCAATCATCTTGCACTTTAAAGTGCTGTGGGAGCTGAAGGCGAGCATCCTCTGGGAGTTAGTACCACCCCTCAAGCGGGGCGGGTCACTCAGCACAGTGGGAGCACCACAGGGCCACACGGCTCTGTGTCCTACATGTGGATACGATCATACAGCAGGAGCTCAGTCTGCAGCTGAGGCTCTTGTTGAAGATGTTGTTGTCTTCCTCTGTGACTGAGTGTCTGCCCACGAGAACAAATAACTGAAACAAAAAGGCATTTTGAATGTTTAGAAATGTAGGGAAAAAACAGCTGCAGAAAGGAAAGAAAAAGAATGTAAAAGAATGAAAATATAGAAAGAAATCTGAAAGACAAGGTTAAAGGACTATTTCAAGACACACAACTTGATTTATCTGCACTCTTCTCTTTTAAAATATATTTTTATAATGATTTTGTGTGTCTTAATCTGTTTTGTGACTTTAATTAATTTTATTCTGTTATGTAAAGTACTTTGAATTGCCTTGTGTACCAGTTGTTCTCTACAAGTAACTTGCCTTGCCTGCAACACCAATCACAAACTATATTTACAATCATCTTTCACTTTTACAGCATATGTAGTGTTAACTAAAAATGTCCAGAATAAAGTCTGAAACCCTGGTCTTAACTCAACCTCACGGAGAGATTTGAATCAATACTATAATGTTACAATAGTGACATCTAGTGGAAAGGTCTATGTACTGCATTTGTTTTTCACCTGTGATTTAAAGACTCACTTTTACAACTTATAAACTGTGGATTTGACACATGCACGACTGAATGTGGATTAAAGCATTACGAATTAGTCAAGTATATTCATGAAGTTTGTTTCACTGTAAGGGAGCCTCCAGGACAAAGAGACAGACCTGGAGAAGCTCTGTCAGGGGCCCCAGAACTTATCTGAGTCAAGCCTGAACAAGGTCCTGTTTACTCGCAACTGATGGCAGCAAGTGAATAGTTCTGTTATGGTCCAATCTGTTGTCCCATTCGCGGGGAGTCCATAGAATAAACAGTCCTTTTGTACAGCACGTGCAAACTGGACGATGACTTCATTCTGTACAGTTCTGCTCATCCTGGTGTCTCGTTTGATCACCCACTTACGGCCATGAGAGGAAATGGTGCAAAAGAATATCTCCACAACATGCCCCGCTTCTGTCGATCTCTTGCTGCTTGATCCGACAGAAGGGGACTATAAACGGCGTCCTTTCTGATCCACATAGCGTCTGTACAGCATTAGTGTGTACTGGCGATTTGTCATGCAAGTTGATGAAAAGAGTTTCTGTTCTTTCGCAAAAGAACGCAAAAGAAAACCCACAGTTCACCTAACAAAGGGTTTAACATATTTAGGTGAAAGGCCTTTAAACAAACTCTTAGAAAGATAGATTTTACCGCATTTGCCTATTGTATTTTCAAATGCCTTCTGTTTAATTGAAGTGAATCTTCATAAACCACAGTGGTTAAGTCACTATCACAGTTAGACTCTCAAAAACCTTCAGATTTAGGTGATACACTACAGACAAAACTACAAAATGTGTCCAATCTGCCCAGAGAACAGTGCAGCACAGTGGGGACAGTTTCAGAGAGATGGCCCTTCTCCTGGAGAAAAGACGCTCTGAAGTGGAGCAGCAGATCCTCTTCCAGAGGGACACCCAACTGAGTCGAGTCAACGAGCTCCAGGACCAACTGCGGCGGGACGTGAGCGAGCTGAAGAAGAGCATCTTTGAACTGGACACACTGGACACACTGTCCCTGAGCCCATCTTTCAGTTTGGGGTCATCATTGTTTGTTCCTTTGATTTAACTCGTACTGAAGGAAATGTTTTGTATAAAGATACTTTAAATGTATGGTTAAAATTACATATCAGCCCAATAATTAAATTAAAAATCATAACTTTTAAAATTATACCACAGTAGTTACAATTTACAGCAGCGATCACCTGGTTCTGCAGTGAGCCATGTGTTCAGCGCTCTCTAGTGGTCATATACAGTAGTGCAAACTTGAGCTGCTGTTCCCAGTGTGCAATGTGCAAATGTAATGTGGATGAGCAAAGTCCTCAGGGATTAAGTACAATTATGCATGACATCTGGGGACCCCAGCACCACTTTAACATAGAGCACTAGTAGCCAATTTTTAAACATATAATTGTGATTATAATTTGCTGTTAGTGTATTTTCTTAATAATATGTTTGAAGATCTTTGTGAAATGTGTCTTGTATTTTTTGCAAATACAAACAATACATCATTATAGGATGGTGCTACACAAAATGTCTGTAAATGAATGAGTTATTGTTTGTAGTATGTAGAAACTACACAAAAAAGCTACATAAATAATAATAACAATAAAAACCTAATTTGCTGGGATAAATAAATCATATACAAAATGATGCATTCTGCTGGATTTACACACAATGATTATATATGTGAACATACAATCAAACATGAAATAAAGGGGTGTTTAAAACACTGTTGTTTGGTCCTGTCAAAATTAAATGAATGACAACAGAATAAAGGTAAACATGTAACAGGCATTTAACATTTGCATCTAAATAAACTTTAAACATATACAATCTCAGGCAATATTGACAATTCTAACTTTAAACGACTAAACCAGGAGTGGTGTGCATGGGAGTGGTAGAAGCAGAAAGAAAACACACCAGCTTATGTTTCACTTTCGATTTGTTCTCTGATGGTGACAGACTTTTCTAAAAGATTGCCCGACCACTCCCAGGCCTGGCAGCCTTTATCCAGCCTCAGACCTGAGAATCTAGACTTTCCACACAACATGCTTGTGATTAAGGTTAGATCAGGTCAAGTGTCAGTACAAACTATGACCAGTCACCGTTTGGGATATTTTATTCATTCATGACTTAGTTTCATGAAGACTGAAGTTACACTTGACTATTTTAGACCAGATCAAGTCCTTATTCACTGCTGTTTGGTTGGAACAGGAGATGACCCGAATGAGTCAAATCCAACAGCTCCAGGAACAACTGCAGCGGGACGTGAGTGAGCTGAGGAGGAGCATCTCTGAGCGGGACACACGGCCCCAGAGCCCCGACGACAACCAGTTTCTAGAGCGCTTTGCTGCACTGTTCACAGACACAGAGCCAGCCAGGATTCAGACAGGGGCCCAGAGCTACTTTGAGGGAGTGACCAGAGCTGTGTCAGCGCTCAGGGACAAACTCCAGCTCACTCTGGAGAACGGTCTGGAAGACGTGTTACAGGCTCTGAGACCAGCTGAACCCCAAACCAGAGAGGACTTCTTACAATATTCTACACAAATCACACTGGACTCAAACACAGCTTACTCTAGACTTAAAATCTCTGATGGTAAAACGGGGGCAACAGTTACACCTAATAATCGGAGGTATCGTGGTCATCCAGACAGATTCAGTGACTTGTGCCAGGTCCTGAGCAGAGAGAGCCTGACGGGCCGCTGTTACTGGGAGGTGGAGTGGAGCGGGAACTGGGTCTGTGTGGCAGTTTCATACAGGAACATCCAGAGAAAAGGAGGCTCTGAATGTGAATTTGGAAATAATGATAAATCTTGGGCCTTAGAGTGTAACCGCGAAACTTACAATTATTCATTTTGCTTTAACTCAGTCCAGCTCCAGGTCTCAGGTCCGGTCTCATCCAGAATCGGGGTTTACCTGGACCACAGTGCAGGGGTTTTGTCGTTTTACAGTGTCGATGGAAATACCATGAGCCTCCTCCACAGAGAAGACACCACTTTCACTCGGCCTCTCCACGCTGGAGTCAGGCTTCATGGGTCATTCTACGGAGCCAGAGTAGAGTTCCTTAAACCCGGATAGCACCTTTATTCTCACAGTTTGGGGTCGTCTTTGTGCCTTTGTGTAACTAATGATGAAGCTGTTTTAATCAAGATATTTTCTGAACTTCTAGGTAAACTGACAGATTTGTCTCAGCTGCAATATTGAACTATTAACATTTTTGCCAAACATTCATATCTCTTTTAACTTTTTTTCTCACTTTTATGATCACTTCAGTGTTCCTTGTGTAATATAAAAGTCTAAACTCTGTGCTCTGTCATAATGTTTAATGTGTATTGTGTTCAGACTTGGCTGCTGGATAGACACACAATGATTATATATTTGAACATACAATCAAACATGAAATAAAAGGGTGTTTAAAACACTGTTGTTGGGTCATGTCAAAATTCAATGAATGACAACAGAATAAAGGTAAACATATATTAACGAAGTGCTTAAAATATGAGTGGTGAGATTGGAAAAAACAAAAATACAAACTTGAACTGACTAAACCAGGACCAGGACTCAAGTCGGACAAATAAAGACAACAACCAAAGCTGGACTAATGATTTTTGAATTCACAACACATTTTCTCTTTCTCCTTTCTAAGATGGAAGAGCACAATTTACAGTTTAAACCTCTGCACACAATGAAACACTTAGTTTTCACTTTGATGTCGTCTTGGCTAAACGAGACAGTGTGTTTAGCGCCCTCTTGTGGACATATAGAGTAGTGCAGGAGCTAAAGTTTAACACAGTGGGTATATGCTCTTATTTGTACAGAAACAGTGCACAAATAAATATTACACAAAGTCACATCATTGAAACACTCGTCTAAAATCAACACTGACCTCTCTTATCCTTCATTACTCGAGTAGAGTTTTCTGTCTTCTACTTTTACTTCAGTGAAAGCGTTGAAGTACCTGTTTAAAGATGTACTTGAAGAGTAAAAAGTAAAAGTATTTCACAGAGATGTTGAGAACTGTTAAAGTGTTAAATGTGGTGATTTTTGGTCAACAGTAGTAGTTCTAATCAGTTTTTATATTGAGTATTATTGTATGTTTTTGTTTTCTCAAAGCTGGTGCTCGAACTCAAAACCTTTTCGCTGGATGTCACAGTGAACATGCTAAAAGTAACTCCTCAAACTATGTGTAAAGTACTTTCTACATTTCAGTCCAGTTTCAACATGTGGTGGAGTAGAAAGTACAGATACAAGCTTTAAATGTGGTGAAGTCAAAGTTAAAAGCATCCACTGTAAAATACTCCTAAAACCGAATCCTAAACCTCAACAGAAACTCTAACCTCACCCCTAAACCCAAACCCTACTAAAAATGTTACTGAAGTACAGTACTTTTACTTTTGTTACTTTCCACCACTGCCCTTTATCAAAGCTCAAAATCTGGACATTAACACGAGTACAAGCTGCAGATTTAGCTGGACCTGAAGTGGTTCATAACAGACAGAACAGAAAAGGTGACACCGTTGAGTTTAAAGGCCTCTGTGGTCGCAGAATCTTGTACAGTGACCAAAAATAGAAACACAACACTTCTGTTTTTGCTCCCACTTTTCAAACTCAGGCCCTCGTGTGAGGCACCAGGCCAGGACCCACATCCTGCCCTTCATCATCAGAAATGACCCCCACCAGCTGGGAATGGCTGGAATTGTAACTGAATTTGAAGTGAATTCTGGCAACCGCAGTTTCAAAACTGAGCACCTGCAGCACCAAACACAAACTCTACATTTATAATATTTTTTCACTTTTACAGCAAATGTAGCATTTGTTCAGAGCAAAGTATTATTCAGATTTGAATAAATAAGAATGTTACAGAATTGAAAGTGGAAAGGTCCATGTGCTGCATTTGTTTTGGACGTGAGTGCTTCTGTGCATTGGACACATGCTCCACTGAATGTGGATTATAGCATTAGAAATGAGTTTTTGTAGTTTTAGTGTTACATAATCATACAATAAAATGTCATTGTATAGTTAGCAGGAGCGTGCATAGGAGTGGTAGAAGCAGAAAGAAAACACACCAGCTTATGTTTTACTTTAGATTTGTTATCTGATGGTGACAGACTTTTCTTTATTCAGCCTCAGACCTGAGAATGTAGTCTTTCCACACGACATGCTTGTGATTAAGGTTAGATCAGGTCAAGGCTTCTTAAAGTGGCAGTACAATCTACGACCAGTCACCGTTTGGGATATTTTATTCATTCATGACTTAGTTACATGAGGACTGAAGTTACATTTCACTATTTTAGACCAGGTCAAGTCCTTATTCACTGCTGTTTAGAACGGTCTCAGCCCCAGTGAAGAATTTGGTTTAGTTTAGTTCTGCTTTAAATTATTCATTTTCTATTTTCTCCCGCTTGTTCCTGTTCGGGGTCGCGGGTGACTGGAGCCTATCCCAGGGACTTTGGGCTTTAGGCGGGGTACACCCTGGATAGGGGCCAGCTTGTTGCAGCAAACACAGAGACATGGACAGACAGCCATTCACTCTCACATTCATTCACTCATGCTTTGAATGAATCCAAATATTTTCTGAACTTCTTGGTAAACTGACAGATTTGTCTCAGCTGCAATACTGAACTATTAAGATTTTTGCCAAACATTCATTCACTGTTGGTCGAGCCCAGAACCAACTCCCGTGTTGTGCAGAATGAATACAGCGAAATTAATTCATGAAGCCGCACTACAAACCTTTTTTGAATAGTGTATTTTATTCCAATGTTCAAATCAAATTTTAGTTTAGTTTTTTCTTTTCATGAACAAAAACGAAAAATGGAAAATCAAATCATATTTTCCTTTGTTTTCAATTTTAAATTGAAATCAAATGAACAAAGAGTAAATGGAGCGTTGTTTAATAAACTATTGTAATATTATTACAACTAACAATAATCTATAATAAATCAAATAATCATCTGCCTATTCACCTATCCCCTGCCTAATTGGCTTCAGTTCTGGACTAAACCCGGTCTTAAACCAGGACTAAACCAGGACTAAACCAGGGATTAAACTAGGGCTAAACCAGGTCCCAAATTTAAACCAGGTCGAAACCGGGACTAAGCCAGGTTTAAACCAGGATTAAAAAACAGACAAGAGATACATTTTTTTTCTATATTTTTGAAAGATGGGTTTATTTGGCACCCAGGCTTTAAGTTGAATAGCCCTGCCCTAAACTCTAACTCTGAACCCAACCCTGTACAAAGTAGAATCTCTGATGGCTAATTGTGATGACTCTCAGCAGCAGGAAAGGCTGATTTGGGAATGTGCTCATTTCTCTCTGCACTCTGCTTTGGAAGATGAGGGTTTGACTCCCGTTGATTTTTTGTGAGATCAGAGAGACAAGCTAAATGAAAATGTTTTAGCTAATAGTGTGAGAATTTCAAAGTTTTATAAGTGATGTTTTGCAAGAATGCGACAATGGTGATTCTGTTTCTTCTTCTTCTGTTTCCGTTTCTTATCATGAATAGGGACCGGAAGTTTATACAAGTCAAAACAGAAGTCAAGTTTAAATACATGTACGAGGCCTCTGTGGTCAGCAATTCACACACTCTTTCACTTTTACATTATAGCAAATAGAACATTTAATTAGAAGTATGAAAACCCTGGTCTTAACTCAACCCCAATGACAGATTTAAATAAATAATAATGTTACAATAGTGACATCTACTGGAAAGGTCCATGTACAGCATTTGTTTTGGACATGAGTGCTTCAGTGGATTTGACATTCACGACTGAATGTGGATTATGTAGATTAGAAATCAGGTTTTGTATTTTTATATTAATACAGTCTGGTGGAGGTGAACTCCTGGTGTTTCAGAGCTCAGTGCAGCGACTCATTCAAACAGAGCATTGAGCAGAGTTAGACTTATCACACGTTTATTCAACCTGAGACCTGACGGTCCAGTCTCTCCAAAGCATGTTTGTCATTAGGGTTAGATCAGAGCTTCTTAAAGTTGCAGTATAAAATATGACGTGTGACTTTTGGGATATGGGAATTTTATTTAAATAGAAATGTTTTATTTGATTAATGAATTGCTGATTTAGTAATTTTAGACCAGACCTCAATAATAATTCAGGCTTGATTTAGACCAGATTTAGTCCTGATATAACATGCTTATGCATGTGTGTAATTTAATTAGTCTTTGCTGTGTGCTTCCTGCTTCCTCCTCAGAGCTCCACACGGGAGGCTCCTCCCACAGCTCTCACCTTACACACAGGTTTGGGTTTCTGTCAAAGTGAAACTTATCCTGGAGAGATGGCGCAGAAAGAACTGGACCAAGAAGCCTTTTTCTGTCCCATCTGTTTGGATCTACTGAAGGATCCGGTGACTATTCCCTGTGGACACAGCTACTGCATGAACTGTGTCCAACACCACTGGGACCAAGAGGACGAGAAGCAGCTCTACAGCTGTCCTGAGTGTCGAGACAGCTTCAGGCCCAGGCCTGTCCTGGTCAAAAACATCATGTTAGCAGGTTTAGTAGAACAGCTGAAGAAGACTGCGCCCCCTGCTGACCGCTGCTATGCCGGACCTCAGGATGTGTCCTGTGATGTGTGCACTGGGAGGAAGCTGAAAGCTGTCCAGTCCTGTCTGCAGTGTGAGGCTTCATACTGTGAGAGCCACCTCCAGCCTCATTATGATGCTGCAGCGTTACAGAAACACCAGCTGGTGGCGCCGTCCCACAAGCTCCAGGAAAACATCTGCTCTCAACACCACAAAGTGATGGAGATATTCTGCCGCACTGACCAGCAGTGCATCTGCTACCTCTGCTCTGTGGACCAGCACAAGGGCCACGACACAGTGACGGCTGCAACGGAGAGGGCCCAGAGGCAGGCAGAGCTGCCGGCCCGGAGGGCCCTGCTGCTCCAGAGCCTCCAGGACAAAGAGACAGACCTGGAGAAGCTCCGACAGGAGGCCCAGGACATCAGCCGCTCTGCCCAGAGAGCAGTGCAGCGCAGTGGGGACAGTTTCAGAGACATGGCCTTTCTCCTGGAGAAAAGACGCTCTGAAGTAGAGCAGCAGATCCTCTTCCAGAGGGACACCCAACTGAGTCGAGTCAACAATCTCCAGGACCAACGGCAGCGGGATGTGAGCGAGCTGAAGAAGAGCATCTCTGAGCTGGACACACTGTCCCTGATCCCCGACCACAACCAGTTTCTACAGCTCTACACTTCACTGTCCACAGACACACAGAGCACAGAGCCAGCCAGGATTCAGACAGGGGCCCAGAGCTACTTTGAGGGAGTGACCAGAGCTGTGTCAGCGCTCAGGGACAAACTCCAGCTCACTCTGGAGGACGGTCTGACCAACGCCTCACTGGCTCTGAGCCGAGACGATGTTTTACTGTCACCAGCTGAGCCCAGGACCAGAGAGGACTTCTTACAATATTTTACACAAATCACTCTGGACCCAAACACAGCTCACACCAGACTGGAACTGTGTGATGGAAACAGACGGGCAACACGTGTGAAGAAAGACCAAAGTTATTCTGCTCATCAGGACAGATTCAAGCACACATATCAGGTCCTGAGCAGAGAGAGTCTGACGGGCCGCTGTTACTGGGAGGTGGAGTGGAGCGGGAAGGTCCTTATAGCAGTTTCATACAGGAACATTCAGCGGAAAGGGGGCTCTGAGTGTGTATTTGGATACAATGATAAATCCTGGGCTTTAGATTGTACCAAAAACAGTTCGTTTTGCTTTAATTCAGTAGAGTCCCAGGTCTCGTGTCCGGTCTCGTCTAGAATCGGGGTTTACCTGGACCACAGTGCAGGGGTTTTGTCGTTCTACAGTGTGTGTGGAAGTACCATGAGCCTCCTCCACAGAGAACACACCTCTTTCACTCAGCCTCTCCTCGCAGGAGTCTCCATTTACAGTTTTACTGGAGCAACTGCACTTTTTCCTGAGCTTTCTTCTCACAGTTTGGGATTGTCTTTGTTTAGTATCAAGAAGTTCAAGTTTTGGTAAATTGACAGATTAGTTTCAGCTACAGTATTGGTTAATGCCAACGTATGTCACATAATAATAGAATTCCGTTGCGGCAGTCGGTGACATATTGTTTCTATGGGAAGCGACAAGTGTTTGCTCTTTGTACTTTGTACTTATAAATGCAAAAATGGTTCACAAATTGGGTGAAAGGTGTCGGTTTTTGACAACAAACATCTCCAATTGATAGATAGATTTTGAATGGCTTTTCCATGACTCTACAGACTTTTAGTTTGCAAAAGGCCTTCATCAAAGTAAGCGCAAAAAGCTCAAAGTCACATAAAAAGGTAATAAATATTTAGCACTATTACCAAACACACGGAAAAGTTTCAGACACTTTGTGTTTTAAAATGCAGCTATACATTTGTACGATCTAATTTGTTGTTGTATACTAGTAAAGATTAAGACTGTTCTGATATTTGATGCATATTTCCATTTTTACGTTTGTTTACATTAGGACTAGAAAACCAAGATGGCTACAGGCGGCGTACAGGTCACACGTCTGGCATGAATCGAACTTTGAACATTTAGAAATCTTTAAAACCTTTTTTTTTCTTTTAACTTTTCTTCACTTCAATGATTCCTTGTATAATAAATCAATATAAACTCTGTGCTTCATCATAAATAAATGTAAAATGGGTTTTGAGTTCCTTCGCTAAAGTTCAGATTTAAACTGCAACTAAACCTGGACCAAAAACCAGACTAAATTTTGATCAATTAAAGATGACGATTAAAGCTGGACTAATCTTTTTTTAATCCACAACACATTTTCACAAACAGTTTAATCCTTGAGAGACAGAAGACCACAATTTACAGTTTAAAGTCTATATGACAGATTAGACGACACGTTTCACTAAAACATAGTGAACACGATTATATTTAAGATTTTACTTAACATTTTTGCCTTTTTATCCCCAGTTTGACAGTTTTAGTAATTCCTGGTTAGACATGGACAGCAAATATGACATAGTTAGAGGTAAATCCACAACTGTTACTTAGCGACCATTTTGAAAACAAGGGCCAAAACCCACATAAATGTCACAATAGTTATGATTTGACAAATAATTATACCCGATAACAACTTTATTTTGTTGAATGACAGTTTAAACTGACAAAAAAGGGTGTCAGTTGTGTGTAGATTGTCTTTCCTATGGCATGTCGCTTTTTGATGACATCACAGAGGGATTCTGTTTTAGAACTTAGCATTACTTCCTGTCATTTTAAACCTGTATTTTTCAAAATTTCTTTACAAACTGCAACTTCACAGTTGGAAAACTAAAATAAATAATTGCCACAGGTGCCATCTCATCAAACTAAGTCATAATTAGATCATTTTGAGAACCATACAGACTTATAATCATATAGACGTTAAACTTGTGCACACAATGACGCACTCTTAGTTTTCACTTGCCGGTCGACATCTTCCTGAACTTTCCTCCAGGTTTCTTGCTCCAAAGTCCCCTGCAGTCATTTCATAGTCCACTTCCACTCGTCCCAAACATTGTCCCTGATGGAGAATCCAGAGCAGGTGGAGTTGGGGTCCCTACGTGAGCCTCCTGAGCTTGCACAGATAAATGGGTCCAAAGTTAGCGGCTAAATGAGGCAGCACCAGTTCACCCACAGTCGGCTCCGGTGCAAAGTGGAACGTGTTTGTGAAGCCGTATGTGAGAGGCTTTAGATCCACCACCTGGAATACAACACACACTACAGGTTTACAACAAGCAAAACTGTGGTACTGCAATCAGAGAAGTTATAGGAACCATGTTGTCGGGCTGTATCCAAAGCCAACAAAATAACACATAGGATTAACTAGCGGAAAGAGTAGACACAAATTGTATTCAAGTAAGAGTTCAGTACTTCTGTAAGTGAATTTACTCAAGTAGAAGTACAAAATGATTGAAGAAATGACTCAAATGAGAGTAAAAAAGTATTTGGGGAAACTGCTAGTAAGAGTAACTAATTTGATGTTAATAATAAGTGTTTTCGCACAGAACAGAACCAAGACCCAAGTCCCTATTACCCACAGTCTCTATTTAGTCAGAGAACCACCCAGTCCCCAAAGGCAGATTTTGAAAATAGGTCTAATTTATTCCATTAAATTAGGATTACAAAGGTTTTTTTCCTTTGTTCCTGAGCTGTAAACATTCACATAAAACTGTGATGCACAAAAGGCTCACACAAACAAATGCAATTAAAAATAAAACACATAAGCCATCACAGTTGTTCGGAATTTTAGTTACTTCTTACTGATTAAGAATTGTATTTTTGAAGCTTCTGCCAAGTTATTTCTCTTATTCATCAATTTGTCAGAAAATAAATGAAACATATTTCCCGATAATGTTATAAATGCACTTGTTTTAACAAAATGGTTCCTGGTCTGACTGAAAGAGTCCTCAAACTGTGGTTCCAGTGCCTAGTTTTTGCTCTGTGTGAATTTGCATCAAATGGGGACTGGAACAAAAAATACTAATAATAATAATAATTACTAGGAACTGAAAACGGTTCTTACAGTAGGAAAACATCTGATGTAATGTGAAGGGCAAAACAATAACTACTGCCAAAATCATTTTGGTCATGACTCCTGATTCATACCTGAAGGAGCAGTGCAGGAAACGCACACAAGTAAATGCACTAAATGTAACGGAGCATTTTGTAAACAGGCTGTAAACAGTGATTTATATAGTGTGATCATGTAAATAGTGTCATAAATGAGCTGGAGAGTAATTCACAGAAAAACAATGATATAATAATGTGTGATCTGACTTAAAGTGGATAAAAAAATTTAAAAAATCATCTTGGTGTAACTCCTCATTTTGTTCAGGAGAGGCGCAACCAACACAGAAAGCACTCAAATTCTGGTTTACAATCAGCGGTCCACGTTCATCTTAAAGCACAACTAAGAAACTTTAGTGATAGAGCTCCCCTGCAGCTCTCTTGTGAAACTGCCCACCACCTTCACACTGACCCCTGGATGGAGGTTCAGGTCCACACTGAGCCCTGGATGGAGGTTCATGTCCACACTGACCCCTGGATGGACCCCTGGATGGAGGTTTAGGTCCACACTGACCCCCTGGATGGAGGTTCAGGTCCACACTGACCCCTGGATGGAGGTTCAGGTCCACACTGAGCCCTGGATGGACCCCTGGATGGACCCCTGGATGGACCCCTGGATGGACCCCTGGATGGACCCCTGGATGGACCCCTGGATGGAGGTTTAGGTCCACACTGACCCCCTGGATGGAGGTTCAGGTCCACACTGACCCCTGGATGGAGGTTCAGGTCCACACTGAGCCCTGGATGGAGGTTCATGTCCACACTGACCCCTGGATGGACCCCTGGATGGAGGTTTAGGTCCACACTGACCCCCTGGATGGAGGTTCAGGTCCACACTGACCCCTGGATGGACCCCTGGATGGACCCCTGGATGGACCCCTGGATGGAGGTTCAGGTCCACACTGACCCCTGGATGGACCCCTGGATGGACCCCTGGATGGACCCCTGGATGGACCCCTGGATGGAGGTTTAGGTCCACACTGACCCCCTGGATGGAGGTTCAGGTCCACACTGACCCCTGGATGGAGGTTCAGGTCCACACTGAGCCCTGGATGGAGGTTCATGTCCACACTGACCCCTGGATGGACCCCTGGATGGAGGTTTAGGTCCACACTGACCCCCTGGATGGAGGTTCAGGTCCACACTGACCCCTGGATGGAGGTTCAGGTCCACACTGATCCCTGGATGGAGGTTCAGGTCCACACTGATCCCTGGATGGAGGTTCAGGTCCACACTGATCCCTGGATGGAGGTTCAGGTCCACACTGATCCCTGGATGGAGGTTCAGGTCCACACTGATCCCTGGATGGAGGTTCAGGTCCACACTGATCCCTGGATGGAGGTTCAGGTCCACACTGAGCCCTGGATGGAGGTTCAGGTCCACACTGAGCCCTGGATGGAGCTTCAGGTCCACACTGAGCCCTGGATGGAGGTTCAGGTCCACACTGACCCCTGGATGGAGGTTCAGGTCCACACTGAGCCCTGGATGGAGGTTCAGGTCCACACTGAGCCCTGGATGGAGGTTCAGGTCCACACTGAGCCCTGGATGGAGGTTCAGGTCCACACTGAGCCCTGGATGGAGGTTCAGGTCCACACTGACCCCTGGATGGAGGTTCAGGTCCACACTGATCCCTGGATGGACCCCTGGATGGACCCCTGGATGGACCCCTGGATGGACCCCTGGATGGAGGTTTAGGTCCACACTGACCCCCTGGATGGAGGTTCAGGTCCACACTGATCCCTGGATGGAGGTTCAGGTCCACACTGAGCCCTGGATGGAGGTTCATGTCCACACTGACCCCTGGATGGACCCCTGGATGGAGGTTTAGGTCCACACTGACCCCTGGATGGAGGTTCAGGTCCACACTGACCCCTGGATGGACCCCTGGATGGACCCCTGGATGGAGGTTTAGGTCCACACTGACCCCCTGGATGGAGGTTCAGGTCCACACTGAACCCTGGATGGACCCCTGGATGGACCCCTGGATGGACCCCTGGATGGAGGTTTAGGTCCACACTTACCCGCTGGATGGAGGTTCAGGTCCACACTGACCCCTGGATGGAGGTTCAGGTCCACACTGAGCCCTGGATGGAGGTTCATGTCCACACTGACCCTGGATGGACCCCTGGATGGAGGTTTAGGTCCACACTGACCCCTGGATGGAGGTTCAGGTCCACACTGACCCCTGGATGGAGGTTCAGGTCCACACTGATCCCTGGATGGAGGTTCAGGTCCACACTGATCCCTGGATGGAGGTTCAGGTCCACACTGATCCCTGGATGGAGGTTCAGGTCCACACTGATCCCTGGATGGAGGTTCAGGTCCACACTGATCCCTGGATGGAGGTTCAGGTCCACACTGAGCCCTGGATGGAGGTTCAGGTCCACACTGAGCCCTGGATGGAGCTTCAGGTCCACACTGAGCCCTGGATGGAGGTTCAGGTCCACACTGACCCCTGGATGGAGGTTCAGGTCCACACTGAGCCCTGGATGGAGGTTCAGGTCCACACTGAGCCCTGGATGGAGGTTCAGGTCCACACTGAGCCCTGGATGGAGGTTCAGGTCCACACTGAGCCCTGGATGGAGGTTCAGGTCCACACTGACCCCTGGATGGAGGTTCAGGTCCACACTGATCCCTGGATGGAGGTTCAGGGCCACACTGACCACTGGATGGAGGTTCAGGTCCACACTGACTCCTGGATGGATGGAGGTTCAGGTCCACACTGAGCCCTGGATGGAGGTTCAGGCCCACACTGACCACTGGATGGAGGTTCAGGCCCACACTGACCACTGGATGGAGGTTCAGGTCCACACTGACTCCTGGATGGATGGAGGTTCAGGCCCACACTGACCCCTGGATGAAGGTTTAGGTCCACACTGACCCCTGGATGGAGGTTCAGGTCCACACTGAGCCCTGGATGGAGGTTCAGGTCCACACTGAGCCCTGGATGGAGGTTCAGGTCTACACTGAGCCCTGGATGGAGGTAGGGGTCACAGCAGCTGAACAAAGCTGGGTTAGGGTTCCTCAGTTCCTTGTTTTTCATCACTTTAAGCTGAAGGTGGTTCCTCTGGCTCCAGGTGGCAAAGTTGTCACCACCACAGGCCTGCACTCGCTCTCGTCACCACCACTGATGCATCCACCCACTGCAGAGTTGTTAGAACTTCTGAAGGGGCCAGGTCTGGATGCAGTTTATCTTCGTCGTATAGACAACAGACTATTGCAGCGCACTTCTACTTCTCAGTCCGCAAGAAGCTCTCATGGCGTCACAGATGACAGATTTCACTTCCTGCATCCCTGTTTATGTACTGAATCCAAACACAAGTCAGTTAAGTTATGTTTAAGCATATCTGAAAACCTTTCTACAGCGCCTTTGGTGTCAGCCTGCTCTTCAACTCGTGCAGATATGTTTCAAATGTGGGTTTTATTGTCATTGTCATTGAATTTCTTATGAAATACATCTGACTCGCTGAAGTTTGGGTTTAAGAACAGCGCAGTTGATTGATTCTACGATCGTAAAGTGTACTAATTTACTGGAGTGGATAAACTTAAAGTCTCAAAACATAAAATATGAAAACATTCTTACAAAATTATAACATAACTACAATGCATACAAGAAGCAATCCAATTTAAGAGCATTAAACTTGAAATGTAGTTCTATTTTGAATTCAGTACTGTCAATATTTTTAAGACCCCGAGGCCGAGTGTTTTCGGGTTGTTTGAAGCGCCAGTCTTCTCTGGGTGGAAAACCAGCCTTGCCGACATCACCAAAAGACTATCCGGAGAAACCCCGACTGTTTTTAAAATATTTGGCAACATGACAAGTTTTGGTATGTAATTAAACTTCCATGTTTCAATACAGAAGGGAAAAAAGGTGAAAATACACTGCTAGCGCAAAAAAAACCCCACAAAACCTTTTACTTTTCAACAAGAGAGCAGCAGAGGGAGCTCTGTCGCTAAAGGGGCTTAGTTGTGCTTTAAGAACATTTCTTTAATGACTACACCGATGACTTTCAAAGTGTTACAAAGGAGCTCTGATGCTGTATGTTGTTGAATCGTGGCGTCCACAGGAGCCTGGTTCAGACCACATTCTCCTCCAGTCTCTCACCTGGACCTGGATACCGTGCCGCTCCAGGGCCAGCTGAACAGCCTGCTCCACCACGGCCTGGTTCTGCTGCTGGGACAGTGTGCACGTGGAGTACACCACCTCCCCCCCGGGACAGGCCGCCTCCAGCCCCGCTCTGAACACACAATACACCAGATTCAACTCTTTAGGCTTAGTGCTAGTTAAGGTCTGATGGGATTTGTGTGCAAGTCACAAGACGGCAATGTGGTCTGGGTGGAAGTCAAATAACTGAACCAAAACCACCACAGCGGCACAATATTCGGCCTATTTTAAGAGAAATATGGATTGTTTTGTTTTTCAAAAATGTGCGCATAAAGGCTCCTTGTGCCTTTGTGGACGGGAAAGATGACAGTGCTTTCTCTCTACCGGATTTAACACAAATTAGAATTAGAATTAGAATTAGACTGTTTTGTTACTTCAACCAATCAACAAGAAATTATACTATAACGTCCCAGTGACTTTGGACGGGAGACTTTCCGGACTGATTCATGTGAAGAACTCAATTCAGAGTGCAACACACATCAATCTGGGACAGATCCAGGCGTAAACCAGGACAGATCCAGATCCACCAACAGTTGTAAAAGTGGACTAAAAGTAAGGCTGCTCGATTAAAGTATAAACACGATTATTTGGCTCATAATTGAAAGCACGATTATTTTGAACAATTACTTCTATATTGTCAAAATTATTCTGAAGAGAAAATATAGACCAACTGTATTTATTAGTAATGTTTTAGAAAAGTGTTTTGATTTTGATTCTGAAATTAATAGTATTTTACATTACAACATTTTTGTAATAACTATACAATAACTATAGTGGTCCTTACAGCAGGAGCTCAGTCTGCAGCTGTGGAAGCCTCCTCCTCTCTCCACTGCGGCTCTTGTTGAAGATGTTGTTGTCTTCCTCTGTGACTGAGTGTCTGTCTGTGGTACATGGGACGTCCACGAGCACCTGCAACACCAGACACAAACTCTACACTTTACGATCATCTTTCACTTTTACAGCAAATGTAGCATTTAATTAGAAATGTCCAGGATAAAGTATGAATACCCTGGTCTTAACTCAACCTCACGGACAGATTTGAATCAATACTATAATGTTACAATAGTGACATCCAGTGGAAAGGTCCATGTACTGCATTTGTTTTTACCTGTGATTTAAAGACTCACTTTAACAACTTATAAATGAGTGCTTCTGTGGAATTGACACATGCACGACTGAGTGTGGATTATGGCATTAGGAATTTGTTTATTTATCATCATTTATTATTGTAGTGACAAATACATATTGATCTTAGTCTAGATTTATTTATTTATCTATTTATTTGACAGGGATATTGCATAATAAATCTATAAATAATAATAATATGAAAATGTATTGATTTTTTTCATTGATAAAACATTGTCATCTGTCATCCCTAGACAGAGGCAAAGAACACACAAGCACACACCAACAACCAATAACCAGCAGAGGGAGCAACTCATCAGCGGTCCAAGTACAGTATTATTTTTTATATATGTAGAAGTAATGTGTATATGTATGTAGTTAATAAATATTCAGTTTAATCCAAGTAATATGAATGTAAAGTGCCTGATATGCAGAGACGGATCTCGCCCCAGAGGAGGAGCAGAGGAGGTGTGCGTACCATGTCCTCGGACAAATATACCAGCTTGGTTTTTTTGTTTTTTTTGTTTTGTTTTTTTACACAGAACATATTTATTGGTCTATCTTTTTTTTATTATTACTTCAAGGGGCTACGACAGCTTGGACCACTTATTTGACTATAATACAGTTAAGATAAATATATTTCAAGTTCTACTATAATACTTTACAGATTACGTTTTTAATTTTACTTCCTGGTTGTGAATGACGACATCACTCTGGGAACATACCAAGAAACCATCCTGTACAGTGCACCAAAACTCTTCTAATGTCACAGAAGTTTTTATTTTACAAATAAAAATACGTGTGAGCACCATTCTTTTGTCGAATCAATGTTTAAAGGGTCAAAAAAGTAGTTTGTTTAGTGTAAATTTCACATAACCTTTGTCTCCCCAGTGTGATGTCATGGAATAGTGTTTACTTCCTGTAACTTAAACTGATTTGACCATTTTTCTCCACAAATGGCTGGTGTAAAACTATAATTTATATTTACAACTGGTATTAGTACACCAAATAAAGTCAAAATTAGAAAATGATAAAAACCTGTTGTACGCACTTTAATGGTGATCTATAAAAATATGTTTTCATTTAAATCAAAGTTTAAATAAAAAAGAAATAAATATCTACATGAAACTGCTAAACATGGCTGGTTGGGAATCCGTTCTATTATGAGACAAAATATGTTTTTTTTTATGTTACAAAAGGGATATTGATGTACTTCTCTCTTTTATTAATAATTTTCTATGACAGCAGTCACCTGTTTTGGCATTTTGTTTTTTAATTAAAATACCAATACCAACTAATTTACAACACTAAAGAATAGGCTTGATACTCAATACGTATTTTGATACAACAAGACGGTAGACTGTAATTTTTGACACATAATAAAAGTACTTTCATAAATGTTAACATGTATATTTTATAATAGTTCTAATCACATTCAAGACCTGCCTGGCCAAAGAAAAAAAAAATTGCCACAGAAAATAAAGGTCAAAAGGTCACACACTCTAATATTTGTTTGAGCGCCTATAGCTTTGATTAGAGACATTTGCTGTGCTGTGGTTTCAATAAGCTTCTGCAATATGAAAAAAAATCATTTGGACCCAGTGTTGCATTCATTTTTCACCCAGATCTTGTATCGGTGTGTGACACTGCACAAAGCCTTCTGCAGCACATCCCAGAGACTCAAAAGAGTTAGACCTTCACCTTCTTCCATTGCTCCAGAGTCACATCTTTATCCTCCGAGCAAATAAGCCTTTTCTGCTGTTGGCTTCACTGATTTCTTACACCCGCACAGCTTTTCAGTCCCAATCCCTTGAGTTCCTTCTCATTGTTCTTGTGGAAATGCTCTTACTTTCACTATTAAACACAGTCATCAAGTTGTACAGTTTTTCATTCATGATTTTTTTTCCACCGAAATGAAGGTTCCTCACTTCCAGTTTTTAATAATGCCTTGGACAGTTCTTAAGTTCATTTCAGTAGTTTGTGTTATCTTCTTAGATGTTTTGTGTAAATATGTAAACAGGTCGTGAGGGAGAAGTTAAGTTAATTGTTTATTCATACTGGGAGATTAGTTGATAAAACAGATCTAGTTGATTGTATCCTTATTCTACAGAGATACTGATTTTTAATTGTTATTTTGAACACATTTTGTCTTCTACCTCTATTTTCTTCTGCTGGGTGGTTGCATGTCTGTAACAAAAAGAATGTCCAATTGGGGATGAATAAAAGTAATACTGATTCTGATTTATATCAAAGTATTATAAAACATATGGCTTCAAACTGTTGCCTGGCTCGTTGCGTCCTCATATTTACACAGAGCAGTGGGTGGAGCCTGTTCCCTCCCTCCCTTCCTGCTGCTCTCACTCGACACTTGGACTTCGACACAAATGAAACTTAACTCTCAGTGGCTCTTATCCTGGAGAGATGGCGCAGAAAGCTCTGGACCAAGAAGCCTTTTTCTGTCCCATCTGTTTGGATCTACTGAAGGATCCGGTGACTATTCCCTGTGGACACAGCTACTGCATGAAATGTGTCCAACACCACTGGGACCAAGAGGACGAGAAGCAGCTCTACAGCTGTCCTGAGTGTCGAGACAGCTTCAGGCCCAGGCCGGTCCTGGTCAAAAACATCATGTTAGCAGGTTTAGTAGAACAGCTGAAGAAGACTGCGCCCCCTGCTGACCGCTGCTATGCCGGACCTCAGGATGTGTCCTGTGATGTGTGCACTGGGAGGAAGCTGAAAGCTGTCCAGTCCTGTCTGCAGTGTGTGGCTTCATACTGTGAGAGCCACCTCCAGCCTCATTATGATGCTGCAGCGTTACAGAAACACCAGCTGGTGGCACCGTCCCACAAGCTCCAGGAAAACATCTGCTCTCAACACCACAAAGTGATGGAGATATTCTGCCGCACTGACCAGCAGTGCATCTGCTACCTCTGCTCTGTGGACCAGCACAAGGGCCACGACACAGTGACGGCTGCAGCTGAGAGGGCCCAGCGGCAGGCAGAGCTGCCGGCCCGGAGGGCCCTGCTGCTCCAGAGCCTCCAGGACAAAGAGACAAACCTGGAGAAGCTCCGACAGGAGGCCCAGGACATCAGCCGCTCTGCCCAGAGAGCGGTGCAGCACAGTGGGGACAGTTTCAGAGACATGGCCCTTCTCCTGGAGAAAAGACGCTCTGAAGTGGAGCAGCAGATCCTCTTCCAGAGGGACACCCAACTGAGTCGAGTCAACGAGCTCCAGGACCAACTGCGGCGGGACGTGAGCGAGCTGAAGAAGAGCATCTTTGAACTGGACACACTGGACACACTGTCCCTGAGCCCCGACCACAACCAGTTTCTACAGCTCTACACTTCACTGTCCACAGACACACAGAGCACAGAGCCAGCCAGGATTCAGACAGGGCCCCGGAGCGACTTTGAGGGAGTGACCAGAGCTGTGTCAGCGCTCAGGGGCAAACTCCAGCTCACTCTGGAGGACGGTCTGACCAACGCCTCACTGGCTCTGAGCCGAGACGATGTTTTACTGTCACCAGCTGAACCCAGGACCAGAGAGGACTTCTTACAATATTTTACAAAAACCAAACTGGATCCAAACACAGCTCACACATGGTTGAAACTGTCTGATGGAAACAGAAAAGCAACAGTTATGAGTAAAAACCAGATGTTGTATCCTGATCATCAGGACAGATTCAGTGTTTGGTGCCAGGTCCTGAGCAGTGAGAGCCTGACGGGCCGCTGTTACTGGGAGGTGGAGTGGAGCGGGAACTGGGTCCGTGTGGCAGTTTCATACAGGAACATCCAGAGAAAAGGAGGCTCTGAATGTCGTTTTGGAAACAATAACAAATCCTGGGCCTTAGACTGTAACAAAAACAGATCTTCATTTTGCTTTAACTCAGTCCAGCTCCAGGTCTCAGGTCCGGTCTCGTCCATAATCGGGGTTTACCTGGACCACAGTGCAGGGGTTTTGTCGTTTTACAGTGTCGATGGAGATACCATGAGCCTCCTCCACAGCGAAGACACCACTTTCACTCGGCCTCTCCACGCTGGAGTCTGGCTTCATGGGTTATTCTCTGGAGACACAGCATTTTTCCCTAAGGTCAAATAGCAGTTTTTTTCTCACAGTTTGGGGTCATCTTTGTGCTTTTGATTTAAGTAATGATGAAGGTGATTTTGTATAAAGAGATCTTCTAAAGTTTTAGGTAAATGTGACTAGTTAGGTAGATTTTAGCAACAATAACATTTTTGTCCATAATTGTAAACTTTATTGACATTAGAATCATACCACACAGGAAAAAATATTTGTTTTAATTAATTTGCACCATATTGTCAAAGCATATTTCTAGAATTTTGCTCTGTGACAATGGTAATAAAGTTTTTGGTTATAAGAGTGACATGGACTTTTGTGAAACTTTTTCCCCCTTTTTTGTAAAACCTTGGTTTGATTTGATTCACACACACGGCGAGTCCACTGGTGTACAGACTGTGTGCCAGAAAAGAGACTTAGCCCTGGCTACGTTTTTAAATTATCCAAAAAGACCCAGGGAACATGGACAACAAACTGCTAAACACCTCCAACTAAGAGAGACGCTTAACAAATCATTAAATATGAGCGTTTTCCAGCAGGTGTCAGGGATGTTTACTTTGAAAACAATCCAAATGGAGATGTTTTACTTCACACAATGTATTAAATGAGCAGTGAGCTGGTCTGAACCTGGGACTGCACCAGAACTCAACCAGGACTAAACAGGGACTGAAACAGGAGGACTTTTGCCTGAATCAGGACTAAACAGGACTCAGGGACGAAACCGGGACGAAACCGTGACAAAACCGAGAGGAAACCGAGAGGAAACCGGGACAAAACCAAGACAAAACCGGGACGAAACCGAGAGGAAACCGAGAGGAAACCGGGACAAATACGGGACAAAACCGAGAGGAAACCGAGAGGAAACCGAGAGGAAACCGGGACAAAACCAAGACAAAACCGGGACGAAACTAGGTCTACACCAAGACTACACCGGGACAAAACCAGGACAACACCAGGACAACACCAGGAGTAAACCAAGACTTCACTGGGACGAAACCGGGACTACACCAGGAGTAAACCAGGACAACACCAGGAGTACACCAGGACTTCACTGGGACGAAACCGGGACAAAACCAGGACTACACCAGAATTATTACCACTAGCACAGTTTTAGAACAGTTTTTTCCACACACAAAAGGGAAGCAGGAGTATTATTCCTGCTCAGCCAATCAGCTCTCATCCCAAAGCGTCATACAGCGACTCACATGACACTTACTTCCAAGTTTGAAAAGACAAAATGCTTGATTATTAGACGAAGGCAGCGTGTAGAGATCTGATTTTTTCGACAAAGTTCTTCTAGCCTTTTACATAACACTTTCTGGAGAGAAACACAAAATGTCCTAATTATGAGAAAAAAGTTGTGTACATAATATAATGTTTTTTAACCTAATATTAAGAGAGACACAATAGAGAGAAATGAAATAAAAATGTCTAAGTAAAAAACTTCATTATCATAAAGTAAGTATAAATATAGGAACATGTGGGTAAAAGCTGAGTAAAGCTGCCTCTGTTGAAGCCTGAGCTTAGGACTCACCCTGTCAAAGGTGCCCCTCTCGATCTGGCCCCACATGCAGCCGTCGAAGGAGCTGACGCGCAGACTGTGGTCGGAGAGCAGATCTTTGGGGATGTAGCTGTGCAGGACCCTCCGGAGGCGCGTCGTCCGGGAAACCGAAGAGTCGTTCAAACACAGGAAACCTATGAAAATCAGAACAAAAAAATTATAACAACTTAAATGTGCACCATGTAACCTTTCTGGTAAAGGAGCTACCACCTGCTCGTCTCCATGGGGAGGTCATTGCTTTGCTTGAAATGTTCCACACTGTTGCATTAAAAGTCGTCTATCTCATATTTATTGCAGAGAAAACATTTTATAGTATTTAGTGTTGCCTCCTTCGCCTTCTGCTGGCTAAACATGGGATTAAATCAGTTTAATAGGAGACACATTCGTTTTTTTTCCTATTTGTTCACCAGAATGGTTACAGGACGCTGCTGAAACCTACAGATATCACAGTTTAAGAACAAATAGCTGCTATGCTCTTGAATGCAGGAGAATTTGTCAAACATGCATGAATCACTCTAAATACAACTTGTGGGTAAACGAGAATGGGAAATGTGTTTAAACGCTCGTCGATTTAGCATATTAGCTCTCAGTCATTGCTTAATAATAGAAAAGGGTATATATATATATATAAAAGGGTAAAGGGAGTATTTTGTTGGAAAAATATATCAGAAATTGTGATTGTCAAGTGACCTTTACGGTTCTATTATATTTAAATATTGGACCGAAATTAGGAGTTTTTGGCACCCCCATCCTGCTCCATTTCAGAACTCTATATTTGGGCCTTTAAACTCTTGTATGGACTCAAAAAAATATTTTTTGTGTATGCCTTTAAACATGTAGTTGGTATGGTATCTCATGTTTTAAAACTAAAAACCAAATAGTAAAAAGAAACAAAAAATAAATAAACGTCTATATTGCTGCTGTTTCGGCGCCATCTTCTGGCTGCATAGCGCTCCACAAGTTAAATACTATATAATCAACTCGAGACTGACACTTGTATTGATCATGATTAGACGGCAGAAGTGCTCAGAACGAGTTTGCCGATGAACTTATGGACTTAAAAACAGCACAGAAGATTTTCTGAGCCACGTCAAACATTGAGAAAACGTGTTTTTTGTGTTTCTGATGCTCAGAGGGAGAGGATTTTCTACCCAGGATTCATCAAACTAACGTGAACACAGCTAAATGCAACTCCAGGTATGTATGTTTTAATGAGGGAACAAGGTTAGAACAGAGTTAACAGCATAATGTGTGTTCTTTAGTTTGAAAATTTGACAGACTTTGAATCAAATAGGACGTTTAGTTTGGAAAATATGTGCCTTAATTTTCCATGGTTGGCCTTTGTTGCCTTTTTTGTCTTGTCTGTTCTTTCTGGTCATGCTCTGTTCTTTGTGTTTTTCTGATCTGGTTTGTATATTTAAAAAGCTGAACACACCCAGTCCGTATGTTTGCAGGATGGCCAGTGCCTTCCCTCCAGGGGCCGCACACAGATCCAGAACAGTGTGCCCCTCCCGGACGTCCAGGGCCAGGCAGGGCAGGACCGAGGCCGCGTCCATCAGGTAGTATCCCAGCAGCCCGTGCGAGTCAGGCCTGGGCACGGACAACAAACACAGCTATTAGAACATGCCATTGTGAAACCTGTACCAATGAAAATGGCTAATGCTGTAATTTAGATGTGTTGAAAAAAAGTTCTGAATCAAGCAACAAGAACACAACTACAAGTGACAAAACATGATTTAAGGTGACAAAAATGTGACTACAAGCGACAAAAACAAGAGTAAAAGAACCAAAAATGCTACTGAACGTGATAAAAATGTGACTAAAGCTACAAAAATGTACCTAAAAGTGACAAAAACACGACTAGAAGAGACAAACACGTGACAAAATGTGACAAAAAGTGACAAAAATGTGCCAAAAACAACACTAAAAGTGCCAAACGCTACTGAAAGCAACAAAAACTTTTTCGAAAGACATGATTCTTTTATTAGTTTAAAAATAAGTAAATATAAATTGACTAGTTTATATGTCAATCTTTTTGGCAGTTCTCCTGGTTGTGTTTAAAATGTGAACTTCAAACAGAATCCCATTATTGAAAATTTTAATTGCAAATCTAATCGCAACTGATCTGAAAAGTACACACAAGACAAAAAGATAATGTACTCAAAGAAAAACAAAAGAGAGATAACATACAAGGAAGAAAGCAGTAATAAATAAAGTCAAATTACATTTAAATTTAAAGGTGTTGAAGGTTGAAAGAATTTAAGTTTTAAGAAAAGATTTAACAAATGGTACTGGTGGTGTTCACCTTCTCTCCTCAGGCTGGTCATTCCAGAGCCGAGGAGTTCACTAAATGTTCACTAATCAAGCTCTCAAAGTGATCAGTAAAATCAGTTGTCAAACGTACAGGGAGTCAGTGAAGTGAGGCTAAAACAGAGGTGATGGGTGTCGTTAAAGAGAAGTCTGAGCTGCTGCGTTCTGAACCAGTCTGAGGCCAAAGATGGATTTATTGTGGAGGGTTGGAGTGTTACAATAGTCTAAACAGGAGATGAGACTGTTAGTCACCTTTTCCAGGTCGGGGTGGGTGAGAATGGCTTTTTTTTTGTTTATGACACGCAGAGGAAAAATATCTAACTGCAATTTTTCTGACCAGTACTTCTATTGTGACTTAAATTTTTAATAACAGGATTCTGGCCCAAAGTCACTGGGACCCGCGACCCCTAACAGGAACAAGCGGGAGAAAATGAACGAATGGATTCTGTTCAATGTGTCAATTTTAAACACAACCAGGAGCATTTACAAAAATACTTTTAATTGATCGTTTTTTGTCACTTTTCGTCACATTTTTGTCACTCTTAGTCGCATTTTTGTCACTCAGCTAAATATTTGTCACTTACAGTCGCATTTTTGTCACGCTTTGTCGCAATTTCGTCACTCTTTGTCAGGTTTTTGTCATTTGTAGACACATTTTTGTCACTCGGTCACATTTTTGTCGATCTTTGTCGCATTTTTGTCACTTATAGTCGCATTTTTATCACTTATAGTCGCATTTTTGTCACTTATAGTCACATTTTTGTCACTCTTTGTCACATTTTTGTCATTTATAGTTGCACTTTGTCACTTAAAGTCGCGTTTTTGTCACTCTTGGTCGCATTTTTGTCACTTTTGGACCGCTGTTGTTGCTTGCTTATTTTCACAAACGTGTACTATAGAGTTTGCAGTTATGCAGAATAAAATGGGGTATTTTGTTGTTTGTGGAGGAAATGATTGCACTTCAAAAACTGCAGCATTTGCAAATTGCGTCCATTAAAATTGCGATTTCGATTAAATTTCAATTGATTATCCAGCCCCATGACAAACATGCAATATGTCAGCTCACTGGTGTAGACTGTTGCATTTAAATATACGCATTTAAACAGTTTAGCCTTCATTGCTCCAGGTGTAAATTCGGGGTAAATTTTCATGAAGCTTTTTGACAGTTTTAGATATTGTAATTGTGCATATCTTCAAAATAACAATTTCAACACCATCTTGTTAACAATATACCGCACGTCTCTATACAAGCCATACTGTAGAGTGAGCCTAACCGACCGGGCAGGTTTGAATCTGCTGATGTCTCCTCGAGGAAACACAAAGCACTTGATGTTGGCGTTGAGCCCAGGAGAAACGTCTGAGGTGGTCTTCAGGTGACTTTGAGATTCACCTTCTCCTCGCACAGACTCACAGGGATTTGGTTCTGACAGCGACTCTGCAACAGAAATAATAAAAATACAAATCACATTGTTTTAGCTCCATGATAAAGCTAATTCTGGTATTGTCATATAATGTTAATGCTACTTTGGTATATTTTATAATAGAGCAGTTTTTTATAAAATAATGTGGCATGTCGGTGCGCAGTGTGCCATTAGGTGCTCAGTTGTTTGGTTGAAGGCGTCTCAAAAAAAAACTTATCAGCCTGTTTTCATATAAATACACCTTTTTCTTGAACTTTTATGTATACATGGCTGTTGTGATCCTGCAAGTGCACACTCACAAGACCACAGAGATGATTAATAGGTTTGAGAGCGTTTGACACACACCTTTATAGTCATTTTATGTTTAAAATCAAAATCATTAAATCTTACACATTGTCCCTTTAATGCTCTAGCTTCTTGCTACAAATGGATAGTGCATTAGCTGATAACAATGATTTTGTGATTTCTTTGTGGCAAGGGAATGCAAGGATATTTGCACATTTACTGTATTTGTAGAGCGCAACATCATACACAAAGTAATTCAAAGTGCTTTAAATAACAGGCACAGCTCTAGAACATGCTCTTGAGGATCTCTGCTTTGGCATCTTGTTATAGAACAAAAAAAAAAAAGTTTACAAAAAACAAAATGACTGCCTCTTGGTGTTTCTCACGTCGGCAATTCATCCATCCACCCACTTAATTCATAAAGCACATTTTATACACTGTAAAGACTGCTCCCAAAGTGCTGCACACAGTTGAATTAAGAAAATAAACAAACAATTGACTTTTTGCAGTATCTACTGGCTGCAGAGGGAATTACAGGTGAGATATACACGGGCTGGCTTAGAGGAAGGAAGGAAAACTGTTATAATATGGTTAAAGTCTATATGACAGATTAGATGACACATTTCACTAAAACATAGTGAACGTGATTATATTTAAGATTTTACTAAACATTTTGCCCATTTATCCCCTGCTTGACTGTTTTTGTAATGTTTATAATGTCACTTCGTGGTTCAACATGGGCAGCAAATATGACACAGATGGAGATAATTCTACAGCTGTTACTTAGCAACCATTTTCAAAATAATTTAAATGACACAATAGTTATGATTTTACAAATAATAATACCCAATAACAACTTTATTTTGTTGAATAATACTTTAAAGTATCAAAAAGTTGTGTCAGTTGTGTGTAAATTGTATTTGTATATTTCATGGCACGTCGCTTTTTGATGACATAGGAGGAGGGATTCTGTTTTAGAATCGCTTCCTGTAATTAGGCCCGAGCGCCACAAGCTGGCGAGAGGCCTATTAGTTTACAGTGCGTGCGGCGCGGCTCTTGAAAATCTTGTACAGTGCTGAATCAGCGCATGGCGCTTCGCCCGCTTCAAACACTCACTAGCGCATTCCCAACTCATGCACGTTCCGTGCATACCAATTAGTAGTGGGAAAATTGAACATTATCGCTGTAAGCGGGGCGAAGCCCGTGCGAAAATCTTACAAAGTGCGCGCACTAAGCGGCGCTGCGTGGGGATGGCGGCGCTGGCGGTCGTCATCCCACGCCGCCAATATCTTCGTCGACCATATCGTTCCCCAACTCATGCGTTCGTGCATATAACAATTTAATGTAAAAACTGAACATTACTATTGTAAATAGGGCCAAAAACAGAAAGTGGCGGAGCCCACTAAAAATCTCGAAAGTGTCCGCCAGTGACCAGGGACCCATACCAAAAGCGTAGGAAAGCGCGGCGCTTTCCGAAAATGTATAGTTTATGAACTAAAAAAAGGGGAAACATTGTTTTTGTATCGAATATTATTCTTTCTTCTTCTTCTTTCTTCTTCTTCTTGGGACCAACCCCTATTTTCACCAGTGAACATTGGCGAAAAAGTCAGGAAAATTTGCACACCTCTAAAAATCGGTACCTCTCTACATTCTGGCTATTTCCGATTTCAAAATTCAAAAATATAGCGCGTCAGCGCCCCCAGAATGTCTTAAAAAATGCATTACGGGATAGGAAAGTGCCAAAAAATTTGATCGTAGAATCATGAAATTTGGAAGAGGTAGATAGTGACAAGAAGAAGCAAAATATTATTACGGCAACGCCGTCCGCCCTTAACTCAATTGTCGGCCATATTGGATCAAAATTAAGCTAAACCTGATTCAGCGTTTTTTTTAAACTTCGTGCTTTTACGAACTCCTCCTAGGCGTTTGCCGAGCGAGCTGAAATTTGGTGAAAATGAAGTTGAGGAGTGTGGCATTAAAGTTATCAAATCAGGAACCTCGTTTCACTGGTCTCTGTGCGGCAAAGCTTATAAATTTACCCACAATTCCTGAAATTTTCAAATTTTTAATTTTGCTCCCATTTCCACATAGAAAGTCCAGAATTGCATCAGAATTTGAATCAGTTGTTAAACTCCCTGCCTGAAACCTACTAGAAGTGAAATAATTAAATTCCTTGGCGTTAGCTGCCCCTACAGATTAAAGCAAACTTTTATATGGGGAGCAAAAATTTAGTTTTAAATTTTTTGAAATTTTGCACAAAATTCCATTTTGGCCTACCGATCAAAAAGCCAATCAGACCCATGTCATATTTTTATGCGGCAAAGCCGTACCAATGACAAAACATCCCATGTTATTCCTATGGGAAAATCAAAATTTGCATATTTTTTTACTACGCATTTTAACGAACTCCTCCTCAGGCGCAAGCCAAACCAACTGAAATTTGGTGGACATCTTCCTGAGGAGTGGGGCACCAAAAGTTATCAAATTATCAGGATAGGTATTACGGTCTCCGTCTGTGAAGCTTTTGTTTCTAAACATTTTACAAAAGACCGAAAAACCCCATGTTATTCCTATGGGAAAATCGCAAAATCTCTCAAATTTCACTTTGTACTTTAACGAACTGGAGTCCTCGGCGTAAGCCCGATCAATCAAAAGCTTGGTGACAATCTTCTGAGGTGGGGCACCAAAACTTATCAAATTATCAGGATAGGTATTACGGTCTCCGTCTTGTGGACCACTTTATTTCTAAACATTTTACAAAAGACAGAAAAACCCCATGTTATTCCTTTGGGAAAAACTCAAAGTCGCTCAAATTAAACTTTGTACTTTAACTTTGTCCTCCTCGGCGTAAGCCCACCATCCTGAGAAATTTGGTGAAAATGATCTTGAGGAGTGGGCCATCTAAAGTTATCCAGGATTTTAGCACAAGTATTACAGTCTTTGTCTTGGCGCCGCAAACTTTGACCAATTTTTACACATTTTCAGTGAAATATGAGCAGTAGGAGGCCTTGGTAGCATGGATTCGACAGCAAGTATTTTATGAGGAGGGAAATTAGGCGTAGCGCCCGCTGGCGTTACTTGAGCGGCGGCGTGGCGCGGGCGAGGGCCGATCATTGCCGCTTGCGGCTATATTTTGTAACTTATTTTTCTAAATTTCTTCACAAACTGCTACTTCACAGATGCAAAACTATAGTACATAATTGCCACAGGTGCCCTCCCACCAAGCTAACTTATAATTAGAACATTTTGAGAACCTTTCATATAGACTTTAAAATCTAAAAAAAATTCAACACATTTTTCATCAATAGAGACCTTTAAATCCTGCTCAACTTTCTCTCTATCCAGCGTCTCCATTACCTGGCGGTGCCGTGTTGGTGATGAAGTCCGCACAGCCCTGACTCTGCAGCTCAGAGATGACGTCATGGTGCGAGTGCGTGTTGACCAGCGCTCCGTACTTCCTCTCACAGAGCAGAGCCACCCTGACCGAGGGCCACAGGGAGCCCAGCTGGGAGCCGTACACCGCGTCCATGTGCTGCAGCGCCAGTCTGGTGGCAGGGTACTTCGGACGTGTCGCAGCCTGGCAAACAGACAGAGGGGGTGAGATCAGAGGGTTGTGCTTTAGAAAGTTGTAGAGCAATATGTGAAAAGTGAGACGCTGTTGTGCTGTGCAAGTGTGTGGTTCAAGAAAGAAATTGTGTCAAATGGAACTAGTTCAAAGTTTTTCTAGGTGTTTATGTTCTTTCTAATATTATTCAAAGACACTTGAGAAAATTACATTAATTTGCCATATTGCCCTAGCTCTACTATTGATACTTTGCAGATGGTCTGAGATATCATGAAAAAACTAAATGGATTTAAACAATCCATTCTCAGGAGCCTGTTATCAATCCAAGTGTTCATGGTCTAGTTTAGGTGTTTGATTTCAACAAAAAAGTGAAGTGCGAGGAGCTGAAAACCTTTTGGCTAATGCTAGCTTGGCACTGGCAAAGTTTATTCAACAGCACAAATTAGCTGCCTGCAGCACCATGACTGGAGCTCCACTAGATCCACATCCGATTTGGTGTAATACTCGATTACCCACCCCAGACCTAAACTCATGCAATTTAACCATGTAGCTATTGTAATAAATAAATTGTCCCTATCTTGTGATAGTCCCAGATGTGACGAAGTGGAGATACACTCAGCAGCCAATGTCTGCAAACCTCCACTCCAAACAGTGGCTGCGGCTGGACTCTCTTGTTTGTTATAGTTTCAACTAAGTCAGTTCTTTCTGGTCAGGTTGTATTAAAACAAAGCTCAGATTAAAGTCGAACTTGAGTTATAGAGATTCAAACAGAGGAGGGTTTCTAATTTTAAAGTAAAAACCAGAGCCAGAGCTTATAGCATTAATACATTTTAGACTGACTTGGCAAAAACCCCGTATAGAATTAGACAGAAAGTGGTGACACTAACACTGAGCTAACCAGGAGCTGTTGTTCACAGAGCCTGTGATTCCCCAGTTTGAGTCAGTGCCAAACATGCATTAACTTTAAATCTGCGCATGCTCAGACACTTCTACACAAGTGCAAGAATGTTGGCCTCTCACAAAGGCAACACGTACATGGGCAAACTACATCTACCATGCCTCTACCATCTTTACATGAGCTCAAAGACATAACTTTTAACTGCTAATAAACCCGAGCAAACAAATCAGACCAGAGAAACAACAAGGTCAACTGGTTTTAGTGCAATATTTAATATTTTTTGTGACTTTGGCAGGTCCAAGATTTTACGTGTCTTTATAGAAAATATAACTTTCTTGACAAACACTGTTTAACTTAAATGACTGGCGACCTAAAGCTACAACTGACAGCAGATAACATTTTTAATGGTATCTGGTTATTTAAATGATGAAAATATATTCAAGCTAACACGTAGCATGACTGAATCAAATTAGGCAAATGACTCAAATTGGGGAATGACAGAGTCCACTGAGCATCCAGATTTATACTGATCAAATAAAGCCTTACTTGCTTAACTTACTTAACTTGCTTTCATTATCAAATTCTGTAGATCACAGTTCATAAGCAAAGAACTATTTCTTGAATGTTTCAATTAACAAAATGGGGTAAAATCAATGTTGTGATTAAATTTCACTGTATATGTTGTGATAAACTTAAGTTTAACTGAAGCAACATCTTCCAAGTACTTCCATCCCTGCATGATGGAAAAAATATATTTTGTTTATTATTTTTGATAATTTATCCCAAAAAAGTCATATCCAGTCACATTTCTTCAACAGTAATTGTCAGCCCTTTTTCACAGAAAGAAAAAAAATAAAATCAGTATAATAAAAACAAAAGTGTAAACAATACTAACACCAACAAGTTTGTTATTGCCTTCACTGTATTGATCTTTCCGGCATCAATCACAAACTAGGATTCTATCAGTTACTTATAATTTGGTGAGCACAATAAAACAGCAAATACCATTTATAATAAGATTTCAAGTTCAATGCTTTCATAGTGCAGTGTTTACATGCAAGAAAAAGTCTCAAACAGTAACGTATAATAATGCCACGCTAAATCTCGCTCCAGCACATACCCATTTCTCTTTGACTCTATTCCTTTTGGCCGTAAAACATCTTAAATCTTTGACTTTTCTTAAAATCAACCTTGTTTCCACGAGCAGAGCCATGTTGTTACATTTTTTAACGTCCGCCGATTTCACGCTCTCCTCCCAGACAAACGTTCCGGCTCCAGTGGCACAGTAGGCGGACCATTTTTTCGCTCAAACTCCACAATTGGACAAACCGAACGCCTGTCATTCTGAACAACCAATCAAAATTGTTTTCCGGTCTTTCCTTGACATACTTCCTGCGTGTGACCGACCTCACGTCCTCAACGCCTGTGCTGCTGCCAAGAGGTGTTTTGCACATATCAGCTGGTTTTACGCACATTTTTAACTCGTCAAGATGGTTTGGGAACAGAAGATGATCGCATACGATGATCCCGACGATGAGGTAAATACTGACCCGCGTTTGGTTTATTTTCGGCACGTTTTTGACGCATGTATTGACCAATCCAGTCCTTAGGTAACCCTAGTCCACCTAATACAGCTCTATATCTGGACATTATTTTTTTGTTTTCTCGATTATATTCACGTAGATGTATGACTTTATATAGTATATGCTCTACATTTGTTTTTATAAACGTTTGACTTGATCAGTTGTGGGTGATCCCAGTTTGTCCTTGAATTCTGTAAAATATTGTTGCCAAATAATTGCTATATTCACAATAATATGAAGAAATAATGATTGTTTGTCCAGGAGGAAGAGGCAGCTGAAGAAGAGGAAGAGGAAGAAGAGGAAGAGGAAGAAGAAGAAGAGATGGTGGTAAGTAGATGTTTTTTGTAATTTGATAATTGTGATTTATAAATGTCGCAGTGTTATCTTACAATATTTTCAAACTTCATTGTGAACATTATAAGCATTATATATATATATATATATATATATATATATATATATATATATATATATATATATATATATATATATATATATATATATATATTGTAAGCACTAAATTATTTGAATGTCAGGCAGCAACGACTAATTGACTAATTGTGACTAGTCGACTATAAAAGATTATTGCTGTATTGATTATTGTTATCTCGACTATACAGACTCTAAAACACATTAAAAAAGAGCTTATAAAAAGACAATGGGTTTATCAAATAATAATGTCAGAAAGTAATTTAAAAAAATATATTTTAATTAGTAATACATTTTATTTATAAATATTCTTCATCTGAAGAAGCAAGTTGGATGAGTGGCAAAACTTATTCACTCTTAAAACTTTCTTCCAGTTGACAGAATTCAATTTTATTTTGTAATTTTCCTTTCTTTCCAACTACGAAATGGCTAAAATAACAGTTAGTTGCAGTCTGTGAATTTTACTCAAAAGAATAAATCTAAAGAAAAATGTGTTGATGAGTAAGTTTAAGAGTATAACTGTTCAGTTGGAGCAATCTCTATCTGGACTGTTTGAAGGAAAACGATATATGGATTTCACAATTTTCAATAGTTTTAACTTGGTCTGCACAATGTGTTCCAAATTAATTAATAATATTGGTTCATGCCATATCTAAATGGCAAGAAAATGGCAAAAATAGAAAATAACACTAAGAATCTTAATATTACAGAGATTTACCTTTTTTATGTTTAAATAAAAATGCAAAGCCTAGTTTTGGGATTTATTTTCATTGTGACAGAGACTTTTTATGTGACAGGGACATTGTGCAATAAATATACTGCACATACATGAGATGGCTTCAAGCTCATTTACATCTGTCCTCAATGGGCAGAGGCAAAGTCACAGCAGGTCAACAGTGTCCCGGTCATTCATAATAAATGTAACATTTAAAATACAGCTAAAAAACAGACAAATAAACACAGACAGCCAATCACCAGCAGAGCACCTCATCAGTAATCCAACACAAATATTTAAATGTACTTTATTCCTACAGACATGACATCTCTAATGACTAGACATCTGATTATCTTTGAGCCACAGGGTGAATTTAATCTCATAAAGACTTTTAGAGGTGGCCAGGTTGTGAAAAAAAGGATGTGCCCCATCGATCGATTAGTCAACTAAAATGGGGGCAAAATGATTACGTTTTCTATGTATCTGACCCAAACTACACTCAAACACTACAACTGCACAGGAGTTGATGCAAAAGTATCAATTTATACAGAAAAGTACAAGCAAATTTTGGTCGACTACGTCACAATCGATCGTTTAATCGACTAAACGACTATAGCTTTATTGACAATCTTACAGTAATGATGTGACATGGGTTTCTTATCTAATACTGACAAATTAAGTAACTTACATTTTAGTGGTAAATTTAACTAAACGTATTATTACCTACACTCTGTTTGTTGAAATATTGCAGAAAAATGTTATTTCCAATATTAAACCAAATTAGAGCTGCAACTAACGATTATTTTGGCAGTCAATTAGTCGTCGATTAGTTGTTGAGAACACTAAAGCCTCGTTAATATTTTTTACTCATATTTTTACTCAGCTGAAGCTGAAGTGAAGCCTTTAGATGACGTCCTGGTGGTGAACATTTAAAGATGAACAAGTAGTTTCATGAAAAACACACAATTTACAAGTTTTCTCTGTCCTTTTTGCATGATTGAGTAATAAAACCTCTTCTTTCAGCACATAGAATGTTTTGGAGTCGGCGTATAGACAAGTTAAAGATTATTCGATTATTTATTTTGTTGACAACCATTTTTATAATCCGTTAGTTGCGATTAATCAATTAACTTGTTGCAGCCCTAAACCAAGTTATTGAATATTGTATAAAACAAATGATTATTCTCTCAAATTCACTTGGATAGCAAGATTACCAGGTTAATTGGTAATCGTGATTTACAAAATTGTCATTTCAGTTCAAGCCGTTCTCCAAAAAAAGTAAACCTCAAATGTAAAGTTTTTATTTGTTTTTATCTGTGCCCGTTAATAATCCGAGCTCCTTGCATGTGTGCTCTGTTTACAGGTTAAAGCACTACTGATAACACGGGTTCAGCTGGGATTGTAGTTCATCTTTTACAAACAAACGATTCCTTTTAAAAGAAGCGCATTGTGCAAAATTGACCCCTTTTGAGCTTTTATCCAGGTTCTAGCACTGTTCAATCATCAAAAACATACCTGGAGTTGTATTTAGCTTCATTCATACTAGGTTGATGAATCCTGGTTTAAAAAAAAACCCTCAGAGCGTCAAAAACAACCCGATGTGTGACGTTTTTCTGATTTTCTGCGCTGTTTTGAAGTCAATAGATCACCACCAGGCTCGTTCTGAGCTTTTCAATTCATGATCATTACAATCATTTGTTCAGTTTTTTAGTTGTTCTAAATGTGAAATGCCTAAAAGAACTCAAAGCCATGTTTAAAGGTTACAAACAATAGAAATAATGCATAATATTTGTCCTTTAAGTTTATAGTACCACTTTATAATAACTACACCTTATTTAGTCTTAATAAAGCATGAACAAATACTTTACTCATAATGAAAAAAATGTTTATCGAGCATGATTCAAACTTTGTACTTCATTAAGGTTAGGGCTGGGGTTAGGAATTGGGGTTGGAGTGTTAGTTTCTCATTCTTAATAAACTATTTGTTCTTTAGAAAATAAGTCTTTGTTCATGCTTTACTGAGGCAGGAATAAGAGTAAGTATTATAAAGTGTTATCGAGTTTACTTTATGATTCAGAAAGTTTGACTTCATAAAACTGCTCACATAGTAGAGACAAACAACAAAAACATTTTTTTCTTCTTCTCTGCAAAAAAAAAAAAGCTGCCAAACCGGTAGTTTGATTTGTACAAACCTGTGCTGAAACATGTGATTCTTTTTTTTATTTGTTTGTCAGTTCCTGAGCCTATTTCAGTCCTTCTGTCAATCCTCCAGAATCCTATTACTAAGACCTGAATCACAAACGCAGTGTTCCAACATTGAATGAAACAAAAAAAAGACACAATCACAGGCAGCACAACCAAATCAACACAAAGGCCCGTGTAGTCCAAAGTTCATTGAATCGGTCGATTTTCAAATTTTGTCTGAATGTCATTTTTTCAATTTTCCAGATGCCAGTCACACTTTCAGTCCAGTCCTTGATTGTCATTCCTGTTGAAGTCATCCATTTCGTTGTGATGGCCTTCTTTCCTTCTAGAGTACACTCCACAAACATCCATTTATTGTGTTCATGACAGGGGTTTTGAGGCCCAAATACTGTACATAGTTCTGAATGGAATAGTGCTGTCAAAGAAAGTTCACAGCGCTCCAATATTCTTTGCAAAAGGACAGTCCCAAAACACATGGTAATGACGGGCCACTTGGCAGCGTAGAATATGATGCATTTTTTTCCCAGGTATCATATGTGTACGAAATCTTACAACGAAAAGTATTTTATGTATTTATTTCTGCAGAGACGTCCAAACAAACACAGCAGCTTTTGTGACCAATGCAGTGTTTATAGCCACATTACACTTTAAAATATGAAAAGCACAACTCACTTTTTCACAATAGTGCTGTTTCAAATGATTTTAAACACGCGATTCAACTTTGGTTTTCAAACAAGACTCTTAAAATGAACTCACACTCATCAGTCATTAATAAATAATCCGTACTTGGATGTCAAAACAGAGGCAACGCATTCGATATATTCTATAGCCATGATCAGGAGATTAAAAGTGTGTTGCGCTGTGTTGTGCAGGACCCCCTGGAGTTGATAAGGGCCAAGTGCGAGGAGACGGAGCACTGCGTCCACTACAAAGAGAAGCTGGAGACGTGTGAGGCGCGAGTGGGCTCCAGGTCCAGCACCGAGGAGGACTGCACGGAGGAGCTGTTCGACTTCCTACACGCGCGGGACCATTGCGTAAGTCACACGTCCACAGTTTACCCCGAAGCACGACGACAGAGCGAGTCCTGTTAGAGGTCGCAAGAAATGGAGTTAAACAGTCCCAGAAAGCCTGAGAGGAGGAACAGTGAGGGCTGAAACAAGTCGGTCAGTCAATCGCAACGAATCGATTATTGAGATAACTGGTAACTCATCTAACTCATCTAACTCATCTAACTCATCTAGACTGTAGATGTCTTTAGTATCAGGGCACTTTTGCCGCTGCGCTGAGACCCCGCTTTTGGATGAAAACGAACCCTTACGTTCAGTGGCGGTAAAAGCAAATTGTGAGATCCTCTTAGCTTTTTGTGTTAAAATATTAACAGCCATCAGAACCATGAGAGGAGAATGTCAGTTGTTTGTAGTGGCCTAAATCACTACAGCAGTTGCCTCGATGGGCGACAATGAAGCGGAAAAGCAGTTTAAACAAACGATGTACAAAGAAATTTTGCAGGTGGATAATAATGGCCGCAGATGTACCACCACCAACAGATGATAAAGAGTGTGTTTTTAAGGCAATAACAGCAGATTATCACTCGCTTCCTCTGCCCCGGATGAATGACCAGCTCCACACAGAAATACAAACTCATTCATCCATTTACTTGCTTCATTATAAAGTATACAATAAATAATGTAAATGTTAGACCAGGCTCCACGTGTTTGATTAATGGATCAAAAATGAATTCTGTTGTTTATTTGTGTTAGCAGTAACTAGCAGTTAGCCTGCTAACTAGAGCTTGTGAAACAAACAAAACAAAAAACTGTTCATCACAAGTTTGAATCTGCTACGACTAATCAGATACATCGTAATTTATGTATTTATGGAATAATACGTTTATGAATCAATTCAAAACAGACCCTAATGCATGCCATGTACAAGGAAAAGTTCATAAAATAAAATGGCATTAGAATGTTATATTATGAATATTGTGAATAAAAAACAAAGGTGTATAGATAATATTCTAATAAGTCTTCATCTTTTTTTTTTTTTACAAAATCTAACAAAACATGTATTTCTTTAATAATTTGTTTAACAAAAATAAATAAATACAAAAATCTAAACAAGTCCATTGCTACATTTAATGACTTTGGTACAGCCAAAATAAAAATATCTGAATCTAATCAGATTAATTTCAATTCGTGTGAATGGAAACGTGTACCCTGAATGCCGTAGGGAAAAGGTGTAAATATTCTCAAGAAGCCCTGAATCTTTTATTAAGAAATCCTATCTAGCCAATTGCCAAATGAATATAATTAGTTGCAGTTCTGTGTGAATGACATTAAAGTAGAACTAAGTAACTTCAGCGACAGAGCTCCCCCTGCAGGTCTGTTGTTACTTAGCAAAAAGTCACGCTGTTAAAGTAGAACTATCATTACTTTTTAGTCTTTGGGGGAACAAACAAAACTGATGTAAAAATCTAAATGCACCATATTGCCACTGCCACTACACTCACTCTTCTTGTTCATCTTTGCAGGTCGCACACAAGCTCTTCCACAAAGTCAAATGACCTTCTCCACGTCCACATGAATCTGTATGAAGCTGTATATTCCCCATTAAGTTATGAGGTGTGAGGTGTACCCGTGCCCTTCCTCCTCGGCCTGTGAGAACAGCAGAGGCTGGACAAACTGACCCCACTGTGCTGTGTGTGAACGCATGTGCCGCTGCAGTCACTTCAGATGTTAATTCATTGTTCTAAATGAAATAATAAATATTTTCTTGGGTTTTCAGTCTGAGGAGGTGTTGTATTTTTTATTTATTTTTTAATCTCCAGTCAAGTCCATATGAGGTTAGACAACACCAGGCACCAGGGGTATTCAATCAGGCCCTCCAAGGGTTATGATCTGGCCCTCAACCCATCTTCTAAAAATATAGAAAATATTTTCTTTTGTGTTTTAGTCCTGGTTTAGCCCTGGGACCTGGTTCAGTTCTGCTTTAGACCTGGTTATTCCTGGTTCAGTTCTGCAGATGTTGTTAAAGCCTGTTACATGTATTTCAAGAATTGAACATGTTTCTGGCCCCAAGGGCAAATTAATCCAAGAAATCTGACCCTCGATAAAATAAAGTTGAATAGCCCTGGACTACACATTTCACTAAAACCGTAAGATTTTGCCTATTTTTACTTCCTGGTTGGGCAGGAGCAGCAGTTGTGACAGTTACAGGTAATTCCATTGAATTATAATTATAGGCATAGGTGTTTTTCAACCTTTGAGCTGAGGCACTTTTGGGGGTTAGTAGATACCACAGCACACCATTTACCACTAAAACATAACCAATTCAGACTATTTAGTTAAAAAAAAAAAAAAGGAAAAGGAGTCAAATAAGGTCTGTGCAACTGTCTGGTTCTTTACATCTGGCAATATGGTTTTACATTGTTGATGCAGAAGTTGCTCGGACACTCCAAAAAGGGAAATTAGTCAATTACATCTGGATTTGTGAATCTGAACTCAAACTGGACATGTTTTTCCACGGCACACCAGACAGAACCTCAAGGCGCACTAGTGTTCTCTGCACACTGGTTAAAAATCAAGGGGCTCTCGATAAAAAATAGATTTGTGTTTAAATTCACACATAATGGTATATTTGTGTCCCAATGATGCAGAGAACTACACCTGTGTATCTCACCTCTGAATTATGAAAGTGAACGTTCACCCTAAAAACACTGCACTGGTCTGTATTTTATGCATTAGTTTGGAAGAACATGGGTGTTAGATAAAGTACAGATACAAAAAAAGTCCATTTATCAACATTTGTTACATGACTTTAGACTGAAGAAAAAACTAAACAGTCTCTGAGGTGAGAAACAGTTGTAGAGCCAGCATATTCGCTGCCGCTGAGAGAAAAAAGGTCAATTTTATATCAATATTTTAAAATGCTTTTTGGGACTCAAGCCCTATGTATCTTTGTGCTCTGAATGCAAATGCCTGGATTCAATTTCACACTCCACTAAAACACTTATGCAGGAATAAATTTAAGAAAACAAGTCTATCTATTTTTAATTATGTGTGATAAAATAAATAATTAGTGCAATCATGTGTAGCCATGTTCATTAAAAGTTTGAAGAAAAAACGCCCAAAGACATTAACTACATTTATTTGCATATGTACAGAAAACGTGATCATAAGTTACTGAAGATTAAAAATAAAAAAACATGATTAAAAAAACAAAAATAAGGTTACAGACTAAAACGTAGCAGCCAGTAGGTGGCAGTGTTGCCTCGTGTCCAGGGACAGTAATGTGCAGAGAGTGCATTGGTTGAAAGTACGAGATGCTCCATCAAAAGCGGTTTTCTTTGTTCTGATCCATGAAGTCTTCTATGGAGGCCTGGAGAAACACAAGGAGAGGATTAGAAAGGACAGCTCCTACTAAAATGCAGTTAGGATAAATATATTTAAAAACTTGCACAACTTCTTTCCACATTTTATCCCAGTTTAGCAATTCATGTTTTAATTTGACTTCCTTCCTGGTTTTAAACGATGACGTCGCGCTAGGAAATTAAAGCTGGGGAACCTAATTTTCACACAGCATCATCAGAAGTTGGTGTTTAAGTGTGTTTTATTAGTTTCTAACTCTTTGCCACATCGTTAATATTCACAAGAATTCATTTCCGGTGCAGGCTAAGCTTTAGAACAGCTTTTTTCAGCCAACCCGTGCTACCGACCCAAGCACAGCCAATCAGAGCGCTGCTTCTGGCTCCTGTTTCCTGGTTAACGAGACATAAAATATTAAATGATCAGATGCAGACATTGTGCAGTGGTCCGATTTTTGTCACAACGTTCTGCTTTTACAATATAAAATCTAATCTAAAACCGAAGTCCCACTGGTAGGCACCCCTTCCACTCGCTCAAAATCAAACAGTTTCACAATTTCTATCAATGACTCCACCGTCCTCCCCTCCCCTCAAGTCAAGAGTCTGGGTGTCATCCTCGACAGCACCCTTTCTTTCCACTCCCACATCAACAACATCACCCGTTCTGCCTACTTCCACCTCCGCAACATCTCTGGTCTCCGCCCTTCTCTCACTCCTCACACCACAGCCAGACTTGTCCACAGTCTAGTCACCTCCCGGATCGATCATTGTAACTCTCTCCTCTTTGGTCTCCCCAATAAATCCCTCCAGAAACTGCAGCTTCACCAAAACTCTGCAGCCCGCATCATCACCAGGACGCCCTCCCACCATCACATCACCCCCATCCTCCAACAACTTCACTGGCTCCCCATAAAACAACGGATTCACTTCAAAATTCTCCTTACCACTTTCAAAGCTATCCATAACCTGGCTCCACCGTACATCTCTGACCTCCTCCACATCTCCACTCCCTCTCGCTCCCTCCGGTCCTCCTCCTCTCTCCAGCTCTCTGTCCCCTCTCTCTGCTCCTCAGCTCTGGAACTCTCTCCCTCCTGACCTCCGCAACATAGACACCCTTCCACTTTTCAAATCCAGACTCAAAACTCACCTGTTCAGACAATCCTACACCACAGAACTCAGTCACTCCAACACCATCATCCAGTTCTGTTTGTGGGTTTTATTCTGTTGTTTTTATTTCTTGTTGTCATGTACAGCAGGGCTGGGCGATATGGCAAGAAATTATAATCACGATTTTCTTGGGGACAGATAATGATTTCGATTTGATCATGATTTGTGTTCACTTTGTTTTTTTCTACTGCCTTTAATAGAGCTGCACGATTTAGGGGAAAAAAAAAAAATTGCGATTGTGATTAGATTTTCTATTAAGATTCACATTTTAAGCATAACTTTTAACATAACTGTTAAGCATAACACACATTCAGTTGTGTTTCTTGTAATAAGTGAGTCTTTGTCACTTATAGTTGCATCTTTGCCACTTTTAGTCGAGTCTTTGTCACTTTTAGTCACATCTTTGTAGTTTTTAGACGCATTTTTGTCGCTTTTAGTTGCATTTTGGTGCATTGAATTGAATTATTGCACTTAAGAGGTGTAAGAGGTAAATAAAGTAATCTGCTCAGAGGCTACAGAGGCTAAACAACAGGAGAAAAAGTGTGTTTGAACAGATGTGAATGCAAACAACAGTGAATCACGATACAACGATGTCATAAAAATAGCAGACTGTCACAGGGGCGAGCTCACGATTCGATTTTTATCATCGTATCGCCCAGCCCTAATGTACAGTGTCCTTGGGTGTTTTGAAAGGCGCTTATAAATAAAATGTATTATTATTATTATATATTCTTTGGGGGAATTTTTTTTTTTACTAACTTTAAGAAGCAACCACAAAACTCATCTAATGTCACAGATTTTTTTTTTTAACTTGACAGATAAAAATATATGCAAACGTCTTATTTTGTTGACTTAAGGTTTAAAGGGTCAAGCAGTTTCTTTTTTCAACATTATGCTGTAACCTTTGTCTTCCTAGTGTGATGTCATTTGGACTGATTTATCGCCACGAATCGATTATTGAGATAATCGACAACTAATTTAATAATGGAAATATCGTTATCTAGATTGTACACCTCATGGCAAACTTCATTCAGACAGATCAGAAAGTACATCAAAACGGCAAAGAAAACATAATCATTTAGTTGTTTTTTGATCAAATGCCAGAGTTTCAGAGCCTTCTGTCCATGATGACGGAAAGGGGCATTTTACTGGGGGCCCCTTCATGTTGGGGGCCCAAGGCAATTGTGGCCTGTTGCCTAATGGTATGTCCGCCACTGATAATCTTAGTTGTAGTTTAGTAAAATGAGTAGCCCAACAACTAATCATGGCACTTTAATCGCTACGGCAACGGTACCAATTTTTCCACGATTCTGAAATCCGTGGATAAAAACAGGCGTAAATGGATAAACGACAGACTGATGTGGAGATGTGATCAGCCTCAGCAGTTGCACTGGGGGCGTCTGCTGTATTCATTTCAGAACAGTTTCATTACATTTAAGGCTCGTTCGGGTTCATCTGATATGGGAGGGTTCCGTGTGCGCTTTGGCTGATGAAAGTTTGTCGTAAAAAATCACGTTTACCCACATTTTAAGTGAGTCACCTGTAGAACGAGGCAAGACACTGCAGGCTTTTACGCACATAACAGTGTCAAGTCCTTCTCGATCGAGTTCTCACAGCAACAGCGACTGAAATCATTAGCATGTGTAGTGTGGAACATTTAAATGGGGTTTAAATTGAATTATTTGAATATTTGGGGTTAGTCTTCATCCTGCTCCTTTTGAGTACTGAAAACCAATGCACATAAACAAAAAAACTGAATTAAATAACAATAAAACACAATTATTCACACGTATTCAGAAATTTTTAGAATTGTATTTTTGGAGCTCTTGCCTCCAAGAAAGACTGCACTGAAAACTGAAAAAAAAAAAGTCAGTGTTGTAAATGTACTTGTGTTACCAAAAGGTTCCTGGTCTGACTGAAAAGTACCTGCCCCTGAGCAGGAGCTAAAGATACGTTCCTGGCCTAAGTCCTTGTTCTTACTATAAAAGGTTTTCGCACTGTAGGAACCTTTTTTAGAGTTCCTTATCCTTTTAGTTCCAGTCCCCATTTAATGGAAGTAGGAGCTAGGGCTCAAGGCCACACTGTGGGCCTTTTATTTTCTGATCCACAAGAGAACACTGTCGCTCCAAATCTACAATTCTTAATTAGTAACTATGAATAATTTACTTTATTTATTGATAGTCATTATCTGTTAGAGCTTTTTGTGCATCAGTTTTATGTGTAGGTTTACAAAGCTCAGAATGAATAGGTGAAAAATACTTTTGAATTTAATGAACTTAATAATCAAATGTTTAATTGTTCCAGTTTTATCGTCAGTTAGACCCACTTTTAGCCACTACTTACTGTACCTGGCCCAGTGGGCACAGGAACGAAAAAGAAAAAACAAGCCACACTGATACTGACCTGCATAAGCAGCCTCTCCTTCCTCATCCTCCTGTAGAACTGCAGCACGTCCGGGTCGGCCTTCACCACGCGGGGGTCAAAGTCCATGACCCTGAGCCCCTCCAGGCTGCGGGCCCTGGACAGAGCCACGTATGCCTGGCCACTCTCAAACACACGCGCCAGAGAGATCTCCACACAGTCCAGCGTCATGCCCTGAGACAAACACAGCGGGGTTCAGTCCAGTCACCCTCAGAGCTGCTAGAATCAAGTGACAGTGTGAGGTTCACTCTGAAGCTTTGTGTCTATAACATGGAGCCATTTTGTTTCCATTTCCTTCCCCCATGGTTAATAAAATCTGAATAAAGTGCGTGAGATATTGCCTAAAAGACAGGAAAAAAAAAGAAGAAAAAAAAGCATGTTGTCTTTTTTGTATCATTTTATGTTTGTTAACTGAACACTGAATTTGAATCGTTTTAATTTAATTGTTTTAATTTAATGAAACTTGTAGTGCATAAAATATGTATTTTTAATCTATGCACAGCTAAAATGTTAATACAATTTTCTTCTCTTTTTTGCCATTTCCTGCATCTACTTATATCATATAATTTTTGTTACATGAACTATGTGTGAAAAATCAGGAATTATTAGGGCTGGAACCAAACGCTTTTGTCACATACACTCAATCACAACACAGAGCCCATTCTAATGTGATACACAATATATTGCATTATTTTGATTTTTAGGTTTTTTTTTCCATTACAAAGTATCACAATACCTATTACTTTGTATTGCAATACACTGCAAGTATTTTGTTTCAGTATAAAGAACTGCAATACCTTGGCCTGAATTTAAATACATGCACAAGTCAAGTTTTTAGAAGTTATAAATTAACAGTAAATCAGTTTAGCCTTTGTGGCTGGGGTTATAGTTACAAGGGGCAGACACCTGTATGTCTGTAACTTATTCAGCAAACACATGTACATATGCACATTTGCACTTGTATGACAACCCCATAAGAGTCTGTTTAACAAACATTAGCCAGAACTGGCAGATCAGGTTTAAATGCACAGCACTGCCCTTTTCTGTCCTGCAGAATTCATGTCCACTATACCTGACAATGCAGAGGAGCACCGCAGCTTTATTAAATACAATGTCTTTAAAGCAATAAAATGTATGGCAAAACGATATATGGTTCCAGCCCTTTATTATTGTAATTATTGTGACAGGCCTACTCCAGAGTGCTGTGGTTCAGCTGAATGAGCTCTACACTTCCCAAAATGATATCCCTAATATCAACAGACCTTTAACAGCTTTGAAAAAACTATCAAAACAGACATCCATCCACTTTTAAACACATCAAAACCCGACCAAGTCAGCTTGAATAAACATAGAACACTGTCCTGATATCATCTGTAGTTTGTATGTTCCTGATGGAAAGTGATTGGACAGCTTCATTTCCTGTGAAGTGACCATCCTGCTGTAAATCACACATGAGAGGGTCGTGACTGCTGAACTCAATTACCCACAAGCCCCGGCCGCCCGGTGCAGTCCCAGGGCTCGGGAAGTGTGAATGTGTGGCAGTGGCTGGAGTGGAATTAAAAAGGGGCAGACAAATATGGCTCAAAGGGCAGAGGGTTTACTGTTGACAGTCTTTGATCTATTTGCTCCAGATGCCTGAATTGGGTTAAAAAAATAAAGTAGGGCAGTCTTGGCGGCAGTCTGAGGACAATATCAACCAAATAAAAGGATGAATTATGATGACTGAAGGCTTCTAGATAGAGAATATTTACGAACAAAAAGTCTGTATTGTCCATATAACTATCAAAATGCACCTACAATTACTTTTTAATAGTAACTAGTCACAATTAGTCAATAAACCTTTACATCCCTACACGAGACGCAATTGTCCAGGATGTTATATATATATATATACATATATATATATACTATATATCCTGTATATATATATATACTATATATCCTGAGGGCTATTACTCTCCTCCAAGTTTTGTTTTAATGGAGTCGATTTTGTGTATATATTATATATTATATATATATATATAATATATATATGTGTGTAATGTGTATGTGTATGTGTATGTGTATGTATGTGTATGTGTATGTGTATGTGTATATGTGTATATATGTATATATATATATATATATACATACACATACACATACACACTATACACACTATATATATATATATATATATATATATATATATATATATACACAAAATCGACCCATTAAAACAAAACTTGGAGGAGAGTAACAGCCCTCAGGACAAAGAAACTTATCCAGGCGTCACAGAGTCCAGGGGGAACCAGGTAAGCTCTGGAGACGCGAAAGGAAAACTCTCTAAACCTCGTTCTTGGTCCGCCATTCTCCAAGGTCTTCTCTGCCTTTTGCAATTGGTGTTAAAAAAAAAAAAACCGTCAGTAGCACTTCAGAGGTCCATAGCAGCTGTACAGTACTGTACAGTTCCTTGCACGGTCTCCTAATGGGCCAACACTCCTACACTGAATGACTAATCTCAAACTAAATGACCGAGGTTCTTCTCCACTTCAACAATTCAAAACTCACACAGGGGCTCAGTGGTTACAGCGCTCGTCCACCAACCCCTAAGTCCCCTTGGGCAAGACACGTCACCCGCCTGCGCATGTATGGAGGAATCTTAATGGGTAAGGGCGGCTCAAGAGGCTGTCGGAATTATTTCACCTAAACGTCCTACGGTGAAACGAAATGGCCAAACAAACAGAACGTATTACAGCATGGTTTAAGTTTAATTATTTAATCCCTTTTGTGTGCACATGACAATAAAACCCGTCTAAGTTAACACAGCGTTCTTGTATTGGTTTGCATGGGCCATGTTACTGGTTTGATTGGCTCAATAGACCACGAAAGGATTTTTACAGTTATTGGCCTTTAAACACGCTCTTCAGAATCTTTACTTTGACATCTCATGTTTTAGAAGTATAAGAATAATATAACTTTAGCCTTGGGAGACACCAGAATAACTTGTTGTGGCTCCATCTACTGGCTGCAGTGGCAGTTCCACACATTTGTAGATCCACAATGTTTTGTAATGCAGCGGTCCAGAGCTGTGACGCAGTTGTAATGATCGTGTTTAGAGGCAGAAATGCTCAGAGTGAGTCTGGTGAAGATTTAAGGACTTAAAACAGCAGAAGAGTCTCGGATAAGTGACGTCAGAAAAACGTAACACATCGAAGGAATTCAGAACAAAGTGATTTTGACGGTCGGAGGGGAGTTTGAAGATGTTCAAACCAGGATTCATCAAACAAGCGTGAATGAAGCTAAATGATACTTCAGGTATGTTTTTGATGACGGAACACTCTCAGAACATGGTTAAAAGCAAAACAAAAAGAAGTACATTTTGCATAAGATTTGTCCTTTAAGAGTAAGTCTGCAACGCTTTATCGACTTACCATGACTACTGGATAAAAAATAAAAAAAAAGTTACTAATCCTTAACTGAACCATACAGACACATGTCAAAAGACCTATTATAACAAAGACCGTGACATTAACACATCAAAATCACTAAGGACAGTATATTGAAGCTTACAAAAAGCAGTGGACCACAGACAGGTGAACAATATAATGAATAATTCAGTACGGTGCCTTTGGCAGAAGTTTGATTGTGCTTCAGCAGCATAATTCCCCTGGAAGCCTTCATTTTAGGTCTGTTTCACACCTAAAGATTTGTTATTAGGCTTATTATGGTAGAGACAGTTTGAAAATTGCATTAAAAAGTACCTACAAAAATGGTAAATATGAAATGAGTTTAACTAATCCTGTTTAAAAATCCCTAATAACAATATACATTTTTGTTAGCATGGCTTTTTAGGTGATGTTACACATAATTTTGACTTCAATTAGCATATACTTCTTAAATGTCATAAAAACACTACGCATTTTGAAATCATGCTTTTAGTTTATCCAGGAAAATACCAAAATAATTACCAAATGTCAACAACAATCTTCTATAATTCTATAATAAACGGTTGTTGCAGGAAGAGTTTATAAAGTGAATAAAGGGTTTATGCAGGTTTCAGCAAATCATATTTAATGGTTTTTAATGCCATAATCAACGCTGAAACAAGACAATTATGCTTTTATCATGCCAAAACTACTGGCTTGTAACCTTTCTATTGGGCGGCAGTATGACCAGAATATAATAAAATGTATAATATTCAAAAAGAAAATTTACATGAAATTTAAACCATGCAAATGTTTTGAAGATGTAGAGGATCATGAATATTTGATCAAAGCTATTATCATCTCATTCTCATGTGTCTCGTCTTATGAAAACTCACTCCATTCTAGCCCCAATTATAACTAGATGAAAGCATAATAACAATGGTTTCTTGCCTGTAAAGCCTAAAGCATTATTTCTATTAATAGAAGTTAGAGCCTTTTAAGACCCCCAAGTACGAAAATACTGGATACAGTGTGAAAAAAGTACAACTCCAAAGGTGTTTTTTTTTTTTAAACATGGATCAAAAAAACAATAGCACAGCGTGGCTATAGATGCGCAGCGGCTTATCGGGGGGCGTGGTCCATTGTGGGGGAAACTCTGTTGATTCAATAGAAAACAACTTTTTCCCTCTTCTGAGACATTTCCTGGCGAATTCTGCCTATTTCACTTGTTTGGTAAATGAATAATTCTGTAGATGTTAAAACAGAACAGGCCAGAATTGTGGCAGAATTTAGCTGCATCTGCCATTAGCATTCTTTGATAACTATGCAAATTTGAATGTAGCCCAAGAATAAAGCGGTCCAAGGACACACACTGCAGGGCCTTGACGCTTAATTGATATTTTTTCCCAAATCAGATTTTTCTGGAGAGGCAGTTACATTGCAAATAAAATGTGACTCAGATCAGTTTACATGTGTGAATACAAACAGCCGTGAAGGACAAAGCCAGGAGTCGAGCTACTGTCACATGAGACAGACTATAATGAGGCAGCACTACTGGTCAAAACGAGCCTACAATCATTTTTAACGTCATGTCATGTGCAACGTCATGAACATTTGAACTTATTGGTCGCAGCATCGCAAAAGTGGAACAAGCCGAGAAATCAAGAAATCCAGTTTAGAGAAAAGCAGGCTTCTTCCTCAACCTCAAATGCACAAAGCACTTCTATGTGCACGATTTCAAAAGAAAAATAGTCTGTAAATGTGTTGAAATGGGCCGCTCTTTTAGTTGTTGAACAGTGTGACAAAGGTGCTGTTCTCCATTATAATGAATGGCTTGTTTCCAGTGGCGAACCAAGAAATTTGGAGGCCCAAGACAAAATTAAGTACAGGCCCCTCTTCATCAAGTGTGATTTTCTAAAACTTTGCTGTCATGTCTCTTGAAAGGAAGCTTTTGTTTTTTGCCGTTTTTGTTGTTTTTATATGTGGTGACAGGGTCATAATTTTGGGGTGGTGAGTGAACTACTGGAACAGTGCAACAGTTTACATGTTCTAAACAGCTTTAAACAGGGGGGTTTGGGGGCCCTTCCCCAGAAGAATATTTAAGAAATCAGACCATATTTCCCGTTTGTTGGTGCATTTTAACTCAGTTGATTTAAATACATCATGTTCATTTGTAATTTAATGTTATATTTAATTTCATTTACTATTTCGCTTTTCCATTGTTTAAAAGTACACTGCACTACTTTACTGTGATATTGAAAAGAACCTTGTTTCTATGATGATGGTGGGACATCTTATTGGGGGTCCCTTCAGGTTGGTAAGTCCCCCACAGGGTGCATCAGGGTGCGTTCCCTCGGATGCAGACTGTATCTACAGGGTACATCAGTGTGCGTTCCCTCGGATGCAGACAGTATCTACAGGTTGTTGGAGAGCAGGACGAGCGCACAGACCTGGCTCTTGTGGATGGAGATGGCCCAGGCCAGTTTGAGGGGCAGCTGCTGGCGGCTCAGGTGGACTCCGCCCCCAGACTTGAAGACCCAGCGCTCCGGCTTCATCACCTCAGTCACCCCACACAGGAAGCGCACTCGTGGGTAACCTAGGCAACAAGAACAACAGTGAACATTTATTACGGCAGGTCTGACTGCTCAGTTCAAACGAATAACTGGCAAAATATACATGGCCAGTTAAAAGAAAAAAAAGAAAACAAGAATAACTGGATAATCCAATAATTAGATGGTATAAATATATGAAAAATTTAACCTAAATATTGCGATACTCCAATGGTATCGATACTCATTGTGATATTTTGATGATGTCATGCATATTAATGAGGCTGCATTAGTATCAACATTTCTCATTCAGTATCAATACCAGAAAGTGTCTATAGTAGGGCTGCATAATTTGGGATTGGGTTTTGGGTTTTTTTTCTGACCAGTATTGCGATTTATGTTTTAATAAAGAGATTCTTTTTAACGTTCACATATAAAAACACACCAAGAAGATCAGGATCAAACATGTATTTCAGAACTACAGGTTTAAGCATTTTTTATACAGAATAAACAGGATATTTTGTCGTTTGTGGGTGAAATTATGGTACTTCAAAAACTGCAGCCTTTGCGATTTGCTAATTGTGCCTATTAAAAGTGCGATTTCAACTCGATTGCTAATAATTGTGCAGCTCTAGTACATTTGCAGCTTATCTGTGACACATCAAGACAGACAAAATAATAGTTTTCTTTGACTTTGATATTTCACAGAATTAAATCGCACTAAATGGTCATTGTCCTCAGTACCGGAATGTGACAAATCTTATAGCGACATTTGAATTGTGATTTGTATCATTATCGAGAGAGAATTTGAGCGGTTTCACGTGACATTTAAATAATCTGATAACTCCAGAAATCAGATAATGATCAGATTTTTTGGTGTGCATGGAAACAGCCATTCTGGGACAACGTTCATAATTATTAGGCAGATCAGAATAAATAAAACCTTTATTTTGTCACTGAACTTTTTTATTTGAATGTGAAACAATTTTATGTCAACTACTTTTCACAAACTACTGTTGACCATGTGATATTATAAGCAGTAAAGACTGTTTTTACATTTACACATTGAAATATCGGCAATTTAGAACTTCCTTAAGAGTGTCGCGATAACACATTTTGAAGTGCGAGATATTTTTAGAGAGAGACTATAAACGATTATATTGAAATTGCTTTATGTCACTGACACAGTAACCCTAAAGCTGGAAAATCCCAGTTATAGTCATTCAACATGTGAAATTGTTCCAGAATTAAAGGAAAACTTCATATTGCTGTTAGCCTTTAAACATGAAAAATTAAAAATTCTTATTCATTCTATGACCTGTGTTATCAGTCACTATGAAGTTACTGAGTGCATCCAGGCAGCAGATGGCGCCAGCACTTATATATATTTTATATATATATATATAGATATATATTATATATATTTTATATATATATATATTTTATATATATTTTATATATATATATTATATATATTTTATATATATTTTATATATATTTTATATATATTTTATATATATTTTATATATATTTTATATATATATATATTATATATATATTATATATATTTTATATATATTTTATATATATATATATATATATATATATATATATATATATATATATATATATATATATATATATATATATATATATATATATATATATATATATATATATATATATATATATATATATATATATATATATATATATATATATATATATATATATATATATATATATATATATATATATATATATATATATATATATATATATATATATATATATATATATATATATATATATATATATATATATATATATATATATACACACACACAATCTAGTGTCACGCTCACGCTGAAAAGACATCATTGTGCGGATTTGCCGCAGCAGTTATCGAGTTTAGAGGCAGAAATGCTTAGAAAGAGTCTGGCGATGATTTAAGGACTTAAAACAGCAGAAGAGGTCTGAAAACACATCCGAAAATCCCAGAAGTTCAGAGCAGGACATGTTTGAGACACTTGGGGGGGAGAGAAAACAGTGAATGCAGCTGAATGCTACTCCAGGTGTGTTTTAAGACGGAACATTAGCCATGTTTACATGCGCAAAATGTCTTTAATCTGATCATGAATCGGATTAGAATTTTACTGTGTACATGGACCCTGAAAAAAATAATCTGATTACGACACGCGTTTACATCTGTTATACATTTGATCGGAATAAATTATTTTGACATGCGCAGAATTGGCTAACATACCGGAAACAGTAGAAGAAGAACAAACTTCCGTTGTAAACAAACATGGCCGTGTACGTTTTGGCTTGCTCGTAACATTTTTCTTCGTTGATTTCACCTCCCGTTCGTGCTGTTTAATACTACTTTTGATATGGAGCTGTATTGTGTGCTTCAGTTGTAACAGTTGTAACAACATAGTGGTGTCAGAATATCGGGTCAGAATGGCGTGTTTACATTAATCATTTTTATTCCGATCAGGCTTTTAATCCGATTACATGTGTCCATATAAACGTGGCCACTGTTAGAACATGGTTTAAAAGCTCAAAAAAAGTAAATGTAGCAGAATGTATGTCCTTTAAAACACTTTTTCAGTAAGTTGGTGCTTATTCTGAGTTATAAAATGTACTTTTTCACGCTCTGGAATCCAAATCTTATCACAAACAAAGAAAATGTTCCCCAAAGCGCATACAATGGTACACACGATATGTATTTTTTTTTCACTTATTGAATGATGAGTCGATATAAATATAGGAGCACAATGAAACTTTTGCTTGTCTGAATGTTCCACAGTGTTGCAGGTGACGCCACCAGGTAAAGTTACAGGTCAGATCTGTGGAGAGGCGAGCTTGTTAAATTGTTAATTCAAATTGTTATTGCCATACTGTCGAACAATCCAAACAATCCATCCTAAATAATAAAGAAATCGTGACGTCTCTGCACCTCAGCACCAGCAATTTCTTATTTCTCTTCTCTTTGCAATAAAACATACATTTGGAATTTAAGGCAACAAAATAAAAGGCTAAATCGGAAATCTTTTCAGTGCAACCATTCATCACATCTACACAGTTGTCTCCTTTTGTGCTAAATTGAATTGGGAACGATTGCATAAAGCAGTTGAAGGACGACAGCTTTTGTCTCCAAATATAAATAGTTTTGCGTTTCATTCTATCAAAGCAATGAGTCAACAGTGTGACAGTAGGTTCATTTAGACAATTACTTGACACTCTATATTTCTCTGATGAGTGTTACGAATACGTTTGATACTTTGTGAAACTGTATTGAATCAGCGAACTTCAGCTTGTGAAAAATAATGCTCTTAACACTGTGTAAGAAAGACAACGTTATTCTGTTATAAGGAGTGGACTGGAAACTTGTTGGCACATTATAGATGGAAATATTGAACGTTTTATTACAGCATAGCAGTGTTCATTTTGGCTTAAATTTTGAGTTTTAGAACCTAATTTTCAGTTTTAATCACGATTTACAAAAACTGACATATCTGTCACAAGTATCAACAATCAGACAACAAAATGTGACTTTTTCTGAATGAGGAATGATGGTTTATTTCTTTGTAACTATGAGGTCTTGTATTAGTTCTAATAAAGCTCTATTATTCTGTGTTGAAAATTAGTCAATGGTCTAAAACACTGTTTCCCAGCCAGGGGTATGGGACCCCAAGACCTACGTGAGCAGTTACCAGGGAATGGTCTCAGGTTTTAAAAGAAAAGGAAATATACTTTTATCTGAATTTAAAAAAAAGGGGTCATTAGTTGTATATTTAACATCTTTTTGGAGTGCCTTGGACCATAAATAAAATAATAACAAAAATAATAATTGTAATAATTGACAATAATGACTAGTAAACCCATTAATTTGCCCATTACCCATGAAGTTAAGGGGTACTTTGTGTGAGACAAAGCTTACAAGTAAAAAAAAAATCTGTTATAATTGTATCAAAATTGGCATACATTTTCCTCACTATCAAAATATTAATATCGTGATAACACTACAATGAAATTAACGCTGCATCACTGATCATTTCATAACTATAAAAAGATTGTAAAGCCCCATGAAAAGTTTAAAATAGCTCAAGAGTTTAACAACAAAAAAGTTCTCCAAAAGTTGATATAGTCAGTGAAATGATATCATAATCACATTGAATTATGAGTTATCGTGACTCGCAGCTGTGTTGTCGATCACAGAGGTGTCCAAACTGTGGCCCTCAACGAAATGTTTTGAGCCCTCGCGTTCCTGGGTGAATTGGTCCACTTTCTCCTGAGAAGTGCTACAGTCCTCTGCCATTATAACCTCAAGAATTACCATGATCCTGGTATGAGACAGACCTCACATCATGGTTCTGAGACTGGATAAAGGTGTGGTCAAACTTTAAAGGAGACGTTATACTTTTTTCATCTACTTGACACTGAACTGTAACCTGAGTAGATGGTTTTACATTTTGTATATTTCGTAAACTTGTGGCTGAACAAACTCTGCACACCTGACTAGACGACAGGTGCGTAGGAGAAAAAGCAATTAGTTGAAGACGTTTAAGAAGACTTGCGCACACTGTCTCACTCTTCATGAATTTATTTGTACAACGTTTCGGTCCCTCTGATCTTCTTCAGGTATGAGGACAGCCTCTTCCGCTCCTTTTTTGTTGGTTAAGGGACTGCCCCCCAAAAATAAAATCAACCAATCACAAAGGTGGACTAGACCCAATTACAATTTAACCACAATTATAAGTATATAAGTCTTGTTCCATCATCACATTATACATAAAACTACATGAATAATAATTACAATAATTTTAATGATATTATTCCTATATATTAGCAGTGATCAAACTCAATAATTTTTCGGGAAAGTCAAAGAAGAAATAGTGTGTCACAGTTTGTGTTGATTATCCCTTCCAACTTGGAGAGGGGATAACCACAGACAATTGTGCTTTTTTCCCAAACATCATAGCATTACATTAAATAATAGTTCATCGTTTAAGCCTCTCGGGCTGAGCGTTTGTAAAGTGAAGAATCGAAATACAACTTTGAGTAAAGTAGTGATTGATTTATGTCACTTTTAAAACCTTTGAATGAACTGACGTCTAAGCTCTTTGAGTTTTGATTAAAAAGGTTTGGACACGCCTGTTCCATCACTATCAATTAACAAAAAAGTTTAAGTGCGTATGACAGGTTTTTATGATTTCGTAATTTTAACTTTATTTGTTGCGTTAAAACCTGATGTAAACATAAATTATAGGAAGCCGTTTGTGGAGAAAAGCTGAAAAATATGTTGAAAATGACAGGAAGTAAACAAATTGATGACATCACACTGGGGAGCCAAAGGTTATGCATAATTTACGAAAAATAAACTACTTTTTTACCCTTTAAACACAGACTCAACAAAATAAAAAGTGTTCACATGTACTTTTCTGTGACATTTGAGGAGTTTTGGTGCAGTGTGCAGGATGGTTTCTTTTTTTTTAGCAGAATTTGAAATATATATATCTTAGCTACATTCCAGTTAAATGAGTAGTGATACCTGTCAGAGGCGCTGATATGAAAAAGTCACAAACCGTGTTTTCCGTGTCAGATCGGCGATCGACCACTCCTCTGGCTCCGTTCACCAGTCCTCGGGCCACGTCCAGATTCTTGGTCAGCATCACCTGCAAAAACAAAAGAAAAAAAAAAATAGAAGGGGTTTCACAAAGAAGCCTTCAAGCAAACTTCAGGAGGAGTCATCCGTCCGGGGACTAATGTAATGTAGGATCACTCAAGGTCCAACACTGGTGAGAACAAAATACACCTCGAGCGAGCGCTGAACCGGTTACCTTCTGCTTTACCTCGCCGATGGTGCTCTTCTCGAACAAGGTTTTAAATATACACATGCACATTTGGACTTCCTTCGAGCTCAATAAAAATGTATCTTATTCGAGGGTATGAATATGCTCCTGCGTTTTTAAAGGTCATAAACAGCGTTCTCGCCAGCTATTGGGAGTTAAACGGTTGGAGCCTTCAGTATACATCCTACACGTCTATGCGATTACAGTGCATGGATTTATAAAGGCTGTAATGAAATTCTTTGTCGACTAAAGACCAGTCTATCAACCGATTAGTGGACTAAAAGTATTGTTTTTTAAGCTGGACAGATCTACCCAAATTTGCTAATTTGTGCCTCATTTACAAAGCCCTACATGATTTGGCCCCTGCTCCTGTAGCCGCTCTCCTCACCCAAAGAAACATCTCAGGTCGTGTCACTCGAGGCTCAATGAGAGGTGACTGTGTAATCCCTCTGAGAAAGAGCAGCTTCAGTCAGGCGGCCTGGTCTGTGAGAGCTGCCAGAGAGTGGAACTGTGTACCCGACGCCATTAAACACTTATCCTCTTACAAAACATTTAAGAAACATTCGCAAGAGTGGCTGGTGAACACATATACATGCACACACTAAAATCTATTTGGCCGCTCACTGTACATTTTTGTAAATATTGTATTATATTTTGTGTTGATGTTGTGTTTTATTAACCATGTCTGTTTGTCCGTTTTATTGCCATTTTGACATCATGGCCGGGGACTACAGATGAAAAATAGCCTCTTTGGCTAATTCTGGCTGTTTTACTCATGTTTTATCTCATGTGTTTTTAGTGAAATTGCACTGTCCCCTTTTGGAAATAAAAACTAAACTCCAAACTCAAACTCAAACAGTTTTTACTACTTCTGCTTTTGGCACAGGACTCTATGAAAAAGAGGTTTTTATTCTCAATGGGACTCTACTGGTTAAATAATAATGGATTTAAAAATATATATAAAAACCAAAAATAAAAGAAGGGGTTGTGGTAAAATTAAAAACTAGTATTTCCAAGTATTTAACACAAACTACAATAACAAAAGACCACAAAGTTCAAGTGCAAAAACAACCATTTATACAGAAAAGTACTGGGGAAACAGTTAGTATGTTAAAAGCGAGAAAGATATGGAAGTAGAATTAGTGGAAGATTTGAGTTCTTGCTATATGAATCATTTTATAATAATTTGAAATAAATAAAATGATTAGTCAGCGCTAATACAAATTTTGGTTGACTAAGGGATACTATCAACCAACTAAAGGACTACAGCTCTACATTTATGAGGCTTGGAAACATTCCCCGGTAGCTCAGATCTAAATTTCAGCCTTTTCATTTGGCTGAAATTATGGGCCAACCTAAAGGTGACACAGGACTGGGCTTCTGGACAGCTTTGGGGGCACAGGGAACCCTCAGCCTTAAGTGCCTCTAGTCCAATTAATAGAACAATGAGGTCCTTTTGTGCCAAAGTTTCTTCATGGGCTTCATGCACAAACCAAAGAAAGTCCAGTCAAAGTCTGTGAAAGCTTCTCAATATAATGACAATGATGCTAGTACTAAAAAATACATATAATACATTTAATTTCAAATTATTATTTTTTTCAGTGTTAATAGGCGTTTATATTTGCAATTTTGTTGTTTTATTTTTATCATAGGCTACTTCTAATTTGTCACAGGCTGTGGGGGCATGGATATGCTTTTTGTTTTGTTTTTTTAAATCGCCAAAGAGGGACAGCTGTCAGAAAAGGTTTGAGAAGCTACAGCTCTAGGTCTGAGAGCAGCCCGCTTGAAGCGTTACATCAGGACTGCGTGCAGGATTTGCTGCTGGTAAACGCAGGTCTGACAGTGACCACGGTGCCCACTCTGAAAACCTCCTGGGGCTCGGATGGCCAGTCCAGCCTTGTTTTTTTAGGAACAATTGGGACAGGATTCGGGGAAGAGGGGAATCATCCTTGAATTTCGGGACGTCATGTCACCATAAGGGACGTGGTCTAAGCGCTGTCTACAAAATGACAACATTTGTTTTTATTAGCTGCCCTCATATATAAATGAATATGATAGAATGTACAAACAACTACCTCAGGACGCAGCTGTTTCTTGAAAGAACAGTATTCTCTGGAGGGTCTGTATAGAATCTTTTGTAAAAGAACTATATTCTAACTTCAGATTGAGCCAAGTGGAACATAATGATTTCCAGTGATTTCACAGCAGAAACTGGAATTAACCACAGAATGTATATCACAATATGTGGAAAAATCTTGAATCAGGGAATCATGTTTTTGTATTGCCATTGTTGGTGAACAAAATTCAAGCATACTGGAACTTGCTTTGGCATAAGGTGCAACACGTAACAATGAAAGAAATAATAATTGAAAAAGGAAGGTAAAATGTCTTATAGATTCCATGCCAAAAATAAAATAAAATAAAAATAAAAAATAAGGCGCATGTTTTGGCAAAGAAACAGTTGGAGACACACGTACTTGAGTGATGAGATCCTTAACCACATTTTACTATCATTTTTTATATTATTTTGTATGTTTAATAGATTATGTATCTATACAGTATTTTTGACAAAGGAAAATTTAAAAATCCAGGACAAACACTACAGCCAGAATATAGTATTTTCCATCGCTTTGGAATAGAAAAGCAGACAAACTGACATTTCTACTCTCACCCTCCAAAAGTGTTGCTCCTTTTGTATTATAAAGATTCAAAAATCATTAGCATTTAAAGGTTATCTTAATTTGTTTGAAAATATGTTTTATTTCACTTTTTGCCTGCAGTCGCCTCTATTCTGGAAATATGAACATTCTGATGACAGGAGTTTATTAAGAGCGTCTAGTATTTTGTGCCATTTGTTCTATCAATTCATCCATAACTTATGATACATTACTTTCCCTGATATTTTAGTAAACAGTAGGGATTATGCAAAAACATTTTCTTAAGGATTTAAAGGATGGTACAATTAGTTTCCCCTCGCAGATACATCTTACTCACAGCCCGAAGATTACTTCATTTATAATTATGTTACCTGTGCAGTACTTCAGGTAGACACAAAATGATCAAATCTGCTGCTTATTTTAATTTTAGCTAAATTCAGATAAAATGTAAAAAGTAACTTCTGACAGTGTACAAACTACTGTATTGAGTCAATCCACAAATTTGTTGTGGAGAAGGACCAGAAATTGTTCCATGGCTGATAGAAATGTTTTATTTGTTGAAAAAAATATGTAGGGATGGGTATCGACTTCATATTTTCTTAGAGTAATTGATCTGATTCTCCAATTAGCCACAACCATTTGTACTAGCAAACCCACTACAAACCCACCAATTGATCAGCGGTGCTGTAATTCACTCATTTTAAAGCTCATAACCTTATATTTCCGCCAATACTGAGTTTGTTTTTACAATGTTTTCCCAGTTATTGTGATGGAAAATAATGATTGTACTAACAACTCTTCTGTTGAAACATGCTGAAGCCGTTTGAATGTGTTGGGACAGCACCTGAGCTCCCACTTTGAGCTGCAGCAGCCTGCTCACTGGATCCATGCGTCGATGGTCCTCTTCCAGTAGCAGGGTCACTGTCGGTGGCCTCGAACACACGTGCAGCGCCTGAAGAGAGGGGAAGTGTAATCTGAATACAGGCAATTGCAGTTCAGCCAAGGCAAAGTTTTGATGAAACAGGATTTTGTGAAGCAAAACTAAAGGTCGTGATTTTGCCCTGGCAGTAGTGCGCAGTAGTGATGATGACGCTTCGCACCAGAGCAAACGGTGACGTCAGTGGAGCTTCTAAACATGATCACACAAAAATATGAAGGTGGAGTGAAGCAAAACGAGGGCGTGGTGTGTGATGCGTCTTCTGTGTGAATGGCCAGAACAAACCTAATAAACTTCAAACACTAATGCAGTAAAAACAAGCGGCCCCAAATGAACGTGTATCTGAGGGACCAGGTCTAGTCGTGAAACGAGTCTTATGATTTATGGGGGACTTCGCAAAGGATCTCAGAGCTTGAGCTATGACGTCACAGATCAGACAATTCAGAATGGTTTGCTTTTGACGCTCAGCAGGAGAAGACTCTAATCAGGATTCATCAAACTAGCGCAAATGAAGCCAAATCAACAGGTATGTTTTTGCTTTGTTTATGTTTGTTTTTAAAAAAGGAGCCATCTTATGATTACAGTTAAAAGCTCAAAAGCCGTGGTTTGCAAGGGCCATGTGCCCTTCATGGCATCGTTCCTCAAATGTTGAGTATGCTATAATAAAACCGCACGGTAGAGATTTGACAAGCTCCACTTCGCAAGGTTCAAGGCTGTCAGTAATTCCAAAACGCAATCCCAATTCACTCACTCACCGCTAATAAAAGCGCAATCCATCCTACCATTTTCCAGTGTCAGTCAAAATGAGTGATAATTGATTTGGAAACTGGCGTCAGGTGCTGCTTCACTGGACCCGTCTTCTGAGCCAGATGGGCTTTATTAGAGGTCAGGACAAGCCAGTCTCCCTTGGTTACCTGGCAGCAAGGAGCTTGTCTCTGGCTGGTCAGCTCCATCGCCGTCCTATGGGTGCACAGCCGAAAGTGGCCAGGATGTCAGTCCCGCTCGATGCCAGGTAGGCACCGTGCTGCAGCCTGGAGTGTCACTTCCTCTGTCACTCTGTAGTGGTGAGAGGTCAGCAGGCAAGAAATGGGGGTGGCCAGAAGGCGCCTAACGGCTGTGGTGATGGTGCTGATGGTAACAGTGTGTGGACGGGTCTGGAGATTGTACTGGGAATATTGGATTTGACCGTTTGGCACAATAAATCAATTTTTGTATTGTTAATGACCTTTAAACATACAAGTACCTTTACTTTCTTACAGAACTTAAAAGGAGTACATTGTTATTTTCTGTACATTGGAACGGAATTGCAAACATAAGTGGATTAGGGCTGTAGTCGCATCACTGAAATTTTTAATCGATTAACTGTTCGAAACCGGGATAGCGTCTTTAGTCGACTAGCAAAAATAAACTGCTTTCAAAAAGCACCAGAACTGTAGAGGAATTCATGCGAATACAACAGTTTTTACTGATAAAATACCGGAAAACTCTGTATTTGTATGTTGGACTCCAAATTCTTCAGCGCAAACACTTCCATATCTTCTTACTTTCTGCTGTTTTTCCATCAAACCCTTTCAATCCAAATAAAATAATTTGTCTAATAAAAATGTTGGTCGACCAAGATACTATCGACCAATTAATCAACTAAACGACTAAAGGATTACAGCCCTAAAGTAGATCATCGTTTTACATTTTGTTCATTGTAAACCTCAATATCTAAAGCCAACCTTGACATGCTAATCTAGGCACACAGTTGTAAAGAACGTGATTTGACAACAGAAATGTTCAGAACGAGTCTACACATTTAGTCAGTACAAGAGATTCTCTTTAAGAAAAGAAAAATGTATTAAAAAGGAAAAAAATATAACATAATTTTCCTGTTTATGAATTTTGCCGTTGCTCTCCCCCTCAAGCGCACTACCAAAGAAAGTTTTTATTCTTAAAGAGAGGGGGAAAACAGGTA
>CM033632.1:31923680-31973680 GCA_019453435.1 Rhinogobius similis
GAAAAAAATTTCGTATTTCGCGGCGTCTCGAGGCGTCCGACCCGAACGAACGAACAGCACCGGCCCGAATCGGACCCCTATGGGAAATGGGACGAGCAAATTTTGCCCGACGCGCACGAAACTCGGAGCAGTGATTGAGATAAGTGAACCGAGCAAAACTTGAGATGGGTGCGCGGCCCTCGGACCAAGCGCACGGCGGCCATATTGGACCGAAGTCGCCACGCCAGTTTGACTTTTTTTTTTTGACGGAGAACATGGACTAGGGCTTTTGCCCGACGTGGGTCTGGCACACATTTATGCGATCGGGACACATTGAAATTTAATAATCTGCCTCTTTTATTCGGATATCTCAAATGGTTTCGCCGTGGCTCGCCGTCGACGAACGCCTTCGTTTCCTGTTTTTCCGATCGCATGTCACAGCTACACGCTTGGACTGACAGAGCTGTAATTTCAGTCACGAGTGCGTAATTATGATCTGAATGTAATGCATTAATAAAAATACATAACAGTACTCGCTAGCGCCACCTACCTATTAAGTCAAACATCGACTTTGTCCGATTTGGACGAAACTTGGGGAATATGTCCAGTGCAGGGCGCCATGAAAAAAACTGAATTAGTGATATGGTGCATTTATCACCGTTGGCCACCAGGGGCGCAAAGAGTGCTCACCAAATCATTTCAATAGCTCCTGCACGCACATGCATACTCCGATCGACATGAAATTTGAAACACACGTAAACGTAAAGCTGCTGAATCCATTTATGTGCGCACAATAACAATCAACCCTACGGCGCCACCTGTAGGAACGCACTAAATTACAATGGGGAAAAAAAACATTACTTTGACTTTTATTAGTGAAAATTTGCAGACAATTCCTAGATGGCCTCCTGATCAGAAAAGCCAATGAGACCCATAGCCTATTTTTTACACTTTTGCCTCTAGAGGCCTCCAGAGCTCCCATTCATTGTCTATGGGACTCAGACTGTCTTCATACAAGGCTGCAATAAAAACAACTAAAACCTGCAGGACAGCCACCAAACTCAATACAGTGACTCCTTTTAAGGGACATTAATGGGTCATAATTGTATTTTTCATGAAACTAATAAACAGCCTCTACAGCGCCACCTTTGGGTGAGGCCTATGGAGAGGGAGACACATTTACTTTGGAGGAGGCCCATAAAATTTGGCACAGTGATAGTACACATAAAAAGCACCCTAAAACATAATTGGTGCTCAGTGGTCAGAGCAACGACATGGCGGCCATATTGATTTTTATTTCACACGCCACTTTAACTTTTTGTTTTCCATTGAGAACTTGTCCTAGGGTTTTTGGCCGACATTGGTCTAACATACACGTGCCTAATCACGACAGATTGAAATTTAATAATCTGCCAATTTTTTGGCCTATCTCGTGGTTTAGTCATGACTTCCTGTGAAATATCGCCTCTATTTCATGTTTCTCTGCGTGCTCCTCAAAGGCACATGAACTGTGCCTACAGAGTCCAAATTGCCACCAATGATGGAGAATTAAATACTACACACAATAGACTAGGGAGCACAGGACCACGAATCACTATAGCGCCCCCTACAGTTCAGTTAAATGCTCCAAGCTTGTCCGATTGACACCAAATTTGGTGATATGATTCTTCGCTTAATAAGATGCAAAAAAGTCAATGAGACCCATGGTCTATTCTTCATAATTTTGCCTCTAGAGACCCCCAGAGCTCCAATTCATTGTCTATGGGAGCCTAACTCCATTCGCACAAGGCTGCCACAATAAATAACTAAAACCTGCAGGACAGCCACCAAACTTAATACAGTGACTCCTTTTAAGGGACATTAATGGGTCATAACTGTATTTTTCCTGAAACTAATAAACAGCCTCTACAGCGCCACCTTTTGGGTGAGGCCTATGGAGAGGGAGACACATTTACTTTGGAGGAGGCCCATAAAATTTGGCACAGTGATAGTACACATAAAAAGCACCCTAAAACATAATTGGTGCTCAGTCGTCAGACCAACGACATGGCGGCCATATTGATTTTAATTTTAAATGCCACTTAAACTTTTTATTTTCCATTGAGAACTTGTCCTAGGGTTTTTGGCCAACATCGGTCTAACGTACACGTGTCTAATCAAGACAGATTGAAATTTAATAATCTGCCATTTTTTTGGCCCTATCTCGTGCGGTTTAGTCATGACTTCCTGTGAAATATCGCCTCTATTTCCTGTTTCTTGTGCTTATCCTCAAAGACACATGGACTGTCCCTACAGAGTCCAAATTGCCACCAATGATGGAGAATTAAATACTACACAAAATAGACTAGGGAGCACAGGGCCACGAATCACTATAGCGCCCCCTACAGTTCAGTTAAAAGCTGCAAGCTTGTCCGATTGACACCAAATTTGGAGATATGATTCTATGCTTCATAAGATGCAAAAAAGTCAATGGGACCCATGCCCTATTCTTCATAATTTTGCCTCTAGAGACCCCCAGAGCTCCAATTCATTGTCTATGGGAGTGATTCTATTCACACAAGGCTGCAATAAAAAACAACTAAAACCTGCAGGACAGCCACCAAACTTAATACAGTGACTCCTTTTAAGGGACATTAATGGGTCATAACTGTATTTTTCCTGAAACTAATAAACAGCCTCTACAGCGCCACCTTTTGGGTGAGGCCTATGGAGAGGGAGACACATTTACTTTGGAGGAGGCCCATAAAATTTGGCACAGTGATAGTACACATAAAAAGCACCCTAAAACATAATTGGTGCTCAGTCGTCAGACCAACGACATGGCGGCCATATTGATTTTTATTTCACACGCCACTTTAACTTTTTATTTTCCATTGAGAACTTGTCCTAGTGTTTTGTACCGACATCGGTCTAACGTACACGTGCCTAATCAAGACAGATTGAAATTTAATAATCTGCCAATTTTTTTGGCCTATCTTGCTGGGTTTGGTCATGACTTCCTGTGTAAAATCGCCTCTATTTCCTGTTTCTTGGCGTGCTCCTCAAAGGCACATGGACTGTGCCTACAGAGTCCAAATTGCCACCAATGATGGAGAATTAAATACTACACAAAATAGACTAGGGAGCACAGGACCACGAGTCACTATAGCGCCCCCTACAGTTCAGTTAAAAGCTGCAAGCTTGTCCGATTGACACCAAATTTGGCCAGATGATTCTATACTTCATAAGATGCAAAAAAGTCAATGGGACCCATGCCCTATTCTTCATAATTTTGCCTCTAGAGCCCCCCAGAGCTCCTATTCATTCTCTATGGGAGTCTGATTCTATTCACACAAGGCTGCAATAAAAAACAACTAAAACCTGCAGGACAGCCACCAAACTTAATACAGTGACTCCTTTTAAGGGACATTAATGGGTCATAACTGTATTTTTCATGAAACTAATAAACAGCCTCTACAGCGCCACCTTTTGGGTGAGGCCTATGGAGAGGGAGACACATTTACTTTGGAGGAGGCCCATAAAATTTGGCACAGTGATAGTACACATAAAAAGCACCCTAAAACATAATTGGTGCTCAGTCGTCAGACCAACGACATGGCGGCCATATTGATTTTTATTTCACACGCCACTTTAAGTTATTATTTTCCATTGAGAACTTGTCCTAGGGTTTTTGGCCGACATTGGTCTAACGTACACGTGTCTAATCAAGACAGATTGGAATTTAATAATCTGCCATTTTTTTTGGCCTATCTCGTGCGGTTTAGTCATGACTTCCTGTGAAAAAACGCCTTAATTTCCTGTTAATTTCAATATCTCTCCTAGCCACAGGTATTGCCCTACAGAGCCCAAACTGTAGTCACAGATGCAGAATAAAATATTAAACGGAACAGACTCAGGAGCACATAAGCAGGTTTCACTATAGCGCCCCCTGCTGGTCATGTAAAAGTACCAACATTTCCTAATTTCCACGAAATCTTGTAAACTGCTTTGAAGCGGCAAAAGCTGCAAAAAAGTCTATTACATTGATGTCCTATTTTGTATTGTTTTGACTCTGGGAGCACACATATCCCCCATTCATTTCCTATGACACATTTCATAAGTCTGTGGAGATCCCTAAATTATTTCGAGCAAAGTCAGTGAAACTTGGCAGATGCATTATTTAGAGCATTTTGATCGAATAAGTTAATTACATCGAAGCCGTGTTTTGGATGCTTTTGCCACTTTTGGAGAGCAGTGCCCGCCTATGCACTTCTATAGGGAGGCCACCCGGTGTGAGCGGGGGGAGGGGGGTCACGGGGGCCCGAGTGACGCTCAGAAGAGGAGGACGGTGCCCCGTGGCGGTTTGGGACCGGCCGAGGCCGCGTGGGAAGGCGGTCGCGCGCGGGGCGAGGGCCACCATCGCCGCTTTGCGGCTTTAATTGGCCCGAGCCAGTAAACTGGCAAGGGACATTGTTCTTCGTCCGTTTATTGCTTATTATTTCGACCGTTTTCATACTCTTCGCGGCCCTTTTTGACCCAGTGAACATGCACGAAAAGTCTTCAATGGGGGTATAGTCGCGATCGGCCCGGAAAAAAATTTCGTATTTCGCGCGTCTCGAGAGCGTCCGACCCGACCCGAACGAACAGCACCGGCCCGAATCGAACCCCTATGGGAAATGGGACGAGCAAATTTTGCCCGACGCGCACGAAACTCGGAGCAGTGATAGAGAACAGTGAACCGAGCAAAACATGACATTGGAGCGCGGCCCTCGGACCAAGCGCACGGCGGCCATATTGGACCGAATTCGCCACGCCAGTTTGACTTTTTTTTTTTGACGGAGAACATGGACTAGGGCTTTTGCCACACGTGGGTCTGGCACACATTTATGCGATCGGGACACATTGAAATTTAATAATCTGCCTCTTTTATTCGGATATCTCGAACGGTTTCGCCGTGGCTCGCCATCGAAGAACGCCTTCGTTTCCTGTTTTTCCGATCGCATGTCACAGCTACACGCTTGGACTGAGAGAGCTGTAATTTCAGTCACGAGTGCGTAATTATGATCTGAATGTAATGCATTAATAAAAATAAATAAAAAGTACTCGCTAGCGCCCCCTACCTATTAAGTCAAACATCGACTTTGTCCGATTTGGACGAAACTTGGGGAATATGTCCAGTGCAGGGCGCCATGAAAAAAACTGAATTAGTGATATGGTGCATTTATCATCGTTGGCCACCAGGGGCGCAAAGAGTGCTCACCAAATCATTTCAATAGCTCCTGCACGCACATGCATACTCCGATCGACATGAAATTTGAAACACTCGTAAACGTAAAGCTGCTGAATCCATTTATGTGCGCACAATAACAATCAACCCTACGGCGCCACCTGTAGGAACGCACTAAATTACAATGGGGAAAAAAAACATTACTTTGACTTTTATTAGTGAAAATTTGCAGACAATTCCTAGATGGCCTCCTGATCAGAAAAGCCAATGAGACCCATAGCCTATTTTTTACACTTTTGCCTCTAGAGGCCTCCAGAGCTCCTATTCATTCTCTATGGGACTCAGACTGATTGACACAAGGCTGCAATAAAAAACAACTAAAACCTGCGGGACAGCCACCAAACTCAATACAGAGACTCCTTTTAAGAGACATTAATGGGTCAGAACTGTATTTTTCATGAAACTAATAAACTGCCTCTACAGCGCCACCTTTTGGGTGAGGCCTATGGAGAGGGAGACACATTTACTTTGGAGGAGGCCCATAAAATTTGGCACAGTGATAGTACACATAAAAAGCACCCTAAAACATAATTGGTGCTCAGTGGTCAGAGCAACGACATGGCGGCCATATTGATTTTTATTTCACACGCCACTTTAACTTTTTGTTTTCCATTGAGAACTTGTCCTAGGGTTTTTGGCCGACATTGGTCTAACGTACACGTGCCTAATCACGACAGATTGAAATTTAATAATCTGCCAATTTTTTTGGCCTATCTTGCGCGGTTTAGTCATGACTTCCTGTGAAATATCGCCTCTATTTCATGTTTCTCTGCATGCTCCTCAAAGGCACATGAACTGTGCCTACAGAGTCCAAATTGCCACCAGTGATGGAGAATTAAATACTACACACAATAGACTAGGGAGCACAGGGCCACAAATCACTATAGCGCCCCCTACAGTTCAGTTAAAAGCTGCAAGCTTGTCCGATTGACACCAAATTTGGTGATATGATTCTTCGCTTAATAAGATGCAAAAAAGTCAATGGGACCCATGCCCTATTCTTCATAATTTTAACTCTAGAGCCCCCCAGAGCTGCTATTCATTCTCTATGGGAGTCTGATTCTATTCACACAAGGCTGCAATAAAAAACAACTAAAACCTGCAGGACAGCCACCAAACTCAATACAGAGACTCCATTTAAGGGACATTAATGGGTCATAACTGTATTTTTCCTGAAACTAATAAACAGCCTCTACAGCGCCACCTTTTGGGCGAGGCCTATGGAGAGGGAGACACATTTACTTTGGAGGAGGCCCATAAAATTTGGCACAGTGATAGTACACATAAAAAGCACCCTAAAACATAATTGGTGCTCAGTCGTCAGACCAACGACAAGGCGGCCATATTGATTTTTATTTCACACGCCACTTTAACTTTTTATTTTCCATTGAGAACTTGTCCTAGGGTTTTTGGCCGACATCGGTCTAACGTACACGTGCCTAATCAAGACAGATTGAAATTTAATATTCTGCCAATTTTTTTGGCCTATCTTGCGCGGTTTAGTCATGACTTCCTGTGAAAATTCGCCTCTATTTCCTTTTTCTTGCCGTGCTCCTCAAAGACACATGGACTGTCTCTACAGAGTCCAAATTGCCACCAATGATGGAGAATTAAATACTACACAAAATAGACTAGGGAGCACAGGGCCACGAATCACTATAGCGCCCCCTACAGTTCAGTTAAAAGCTGCAAGCTTGTCCGATTGACACCAAATTTGGCCAGATGATTCTATACTTCATAAGATGCAAAAAAGTCAATGGGACCCATGCCCTATTCTTCATAATTTTGCCTCTAGAGCCCCCCAGAGCTCCTATTCATTCTCTATGGGAGTCTGATTCTATTCACACAAGGCTGCAATAAAAAACAACTAAAACCTGTGGTACAGCCACCAAACTTAATACAGTGACTCCTTGTAAGGGACATTAATGGGTCATAACTGTATTTTTCTTGAAACTAATAAACAGCCTCTACAGCGCCACCTTTTGGGTGAGGCCTATGGAGAGGGAGACACATTTACTTTGGAGGAGGCCCATAAAATTTGGCACAGTGATAGTACACATAAAAAGCACCCTAAAACATAATTGGTGCTCAGTCATAAGACCAACGACAAGGCGGCCATATTGATTTTAATTTCACACGCCACTTTAAGTTTTTGTTTTCCTTTGAGAACTTGTCCTAGTGTTTTGTCCCGACATCGGTCTAACGTACACGTGCCTAATCAAGACAGATTGGAATTTAATAATCTGCCATTTTTTTGGTCCTATCTCGCACGGTTTAGTCATGACTTCCTGTGAAAAATCGCCTCTATTTCCTGTTTCTCTGCGTGCTCCTCAAAGGCACATGGACTGGACCTACAGAGTCCAAATTGCCACCAATGATGGAGAATTAAATACTACACACAATAGACTAGGGAGCACAAGACCACGAATCACTATAGCGCCCCCTACAGTTCAGTTAAAAGCTGCAAGCTTGTCCGATTGACACCAAATTTGGAGAGATGATTCTATGCTTCATAAGATGCAAAAAAGTTAATGGGACCCATGCCCTATTCTTCATAATTTTGCCTCTAGAGCCCCCCAGAGCTCCTATTCATTCTTTATGGGAGTGTGATTCTATTCACACAAGGCTGCAATAATAAACAACTAAAACCTGCGGGACAGCCACCAAACTCAATACAGAGACTCCTTTTAAGGGACATTAATGGGTCATAACTGTATTTTTCCTGAAACTAATAAACAGCCTCTACAGCGCCACCTTTTGGGCGAGGCCTATGGAAAGGGAGACACATTTACTTTGGAGGAGGCCCATAAAATTTGGCACAGTGATAGTACACATAAAAAGCATCCTAAAACATAATTGGTGCTCAGTCGTCAGACCAACGACATGGCGGCCATATTGATTTTCATTTTAAACGCCACTTTAAGTTTTTGTTTTCCATTGAGAACTTGTCCTAGGGTTTTGTCCCGACATCGGTCTAACGTACACGTGTCTAATCAAGACAGATTGAAATTTAATAATCTGCCAATTTTTTTGGCCTATCTCGCGCGGTTTAGTCATGACTTCCTGTGAAAAATCGCCTCTATTTCCTGTTTCTCTGCGTGCTCCTCAAAGACACATGGACTGTCCCTACAGAGTCCAAATTGCCACCAATGATGGACAATTAAATACTACACAAAATAGACTAGGGAGCACAGGACCACGAATCCCTATAGCGCCCCCTACAGTTCAGTTAAAAACTGCAAGCTTGTCCGATTTACACCAAATGTGGGGATCTGATTCTTTGCTTCATAAGATGCAAAAAAGTCAATGGGACCCATGGTCTATTCTTCATAATTTTGCCTCTAGAGATCCCCAGAGCTCCAATTCATTGTCTATGGGAGCCTAACTCCATTCGCACAAGGCTGCCACAATAAATAACTAAAACCTGCAGGACAGCCACCAAACTTAATACAGTGACTCCTTTTAAGGGACATTAATGGGTCATAACTGTATTTTTCCTGAAACTAATAAACAGCCTCTACAGCGCCACCTTTTGGGTGAGGCCTATGGAGAGGGGGACACATTTACTTTGGACGAGGCTCATAAAATTCGGCACAGTGATAGTACACATAAAAAGCACCCTAAGACATAATTGGTGCTCAGTCGTCAGACCAACAACATGGCGGCCATATTGATTTTAATTTTAAATGCCTCTTTAAGTTTTTATTTTCCATTGAGAACTTGTCCTAGGGTTTTTGGCCGACATTGGTCTAACGTACACGTGTCTAATCAACACAGATTGGAATTTAATAATCTGCCATTTTTTTTGGCCTATCTCGTGCGGTTTAGTCGTGACTTCCTGTGAAAAAACGCCTTAATTTCCTGTTAATTTCAATATCTCTCCTAGCCACAGGTATTGCCCTACAGAGCCCAAACTGTAGTCACCGATGCAGAATAAAATATTAAACGGAACAGACTCAGGAGCACATAAGCAGGTTTCACTATAGCGCCCCCTGCTGGTCATGTAAAAGTACCAACATTTCCTAATTTCCACGAAATCTTGTAAACTGCTTTGAAGCGGCAAAAGCTGCAAAAAAGTCTATTACATTGATGTCCTATTTTGTATTGTTTTGACTCTGGGAGCACACATATCCCCCATTCATTTCCTATGACACATTTCATAAGTCTATGGAGATCCCTAAATTATTTCGAGCAAAGTCAGTGAAACTTGGCAGATGCATTATTTACAGCATTTTGATCGAATAAGTTAATTACATCGAAGCCGTGTTTTGGACGGTTTCACCACTTTAGGAGAGCAGCGCCTGCCAATGCACTTCTATAGGGACGCCACCCGGTGTGAGTGGGGGGAGGGGGGGGGGGGGGTGTCAAGGGGGCCCGGGCGACGCTCAGAGGAGGAGGACGGCGCCCCGGGGCGGTTTGGGACCGGCCGAGGCTGCATGGGAAGGCGGTCGCGTGCGGGGCGAGGGCCATCATCGCCGCTTTGCGGCTTTAATTGGCCCGAGCCAGTAAACTGGCGAGGGACATTGTGTTTCGTTGGTTTCTTGCTTATTATTATTATTATTATTTTTCGCGTTTTCTTACTCTTCGCGGCCCTTTTTGACCCAGTAAACATGCACGAAAAGTCTTCAATGGGGGTATAGTCGCGATCGGCCCGGAAAAAAATTTCGTATTTCGCGCGTCTCGAGAGCGTCCGACCCGAACCGAACGAGCAGCACCGCCCGAATCGGACCCCTATGGGAAATGGGACGAGCAAATTTTGCCCGACGACGAAATTCGGAACAGTGATAGAGAACAGTGAACCGAGCAAAACATGACATTGGAGCGCGGCCCTCGGACCAAGCGCACGGCGGCCATATTGGACCGAAGTCGCCACGCCAGTTTGACTTTTTTTTTTTGACGGAGAACTTGTCCTAGGGCTTTTGCCCGACGTGGGTCTTGCACACATTTCTGCGATCGGCACGCATTGAAATTTAATAATCTGCCACTTTTATTCGGATATCTCAAATGGTTTCGCCGTGGCTCGCCATCGACGAACGCCTTTGTTTCCTGTTTTTCCGATCGCATGTCACGGCTACACGCTTGGACTGACAGAGCTGTAATTTCAGTCACGAGTGCGTAATTATGATCTGAATGTAATGCATTAATAAAAATAAATAAAAAGTACTCGCTAGCGCCCCCTACCTATTAAGTCAAACATCGACTTTGTCCGATTTGGACGAAACTTGGGGAATATGTCCAGTGCAGGGCGCCATGAAAAAAACTGAATTAGTGATATGGTGCATTTATCACCGTTGGCCACCAGGGGCGCAAAGAGTGCTCACCAAATCATTTAAATAGCTCCTGCACGCACATGCATACTCCGATCGACATGAAATTTGAAACACACGTAAACGTCAAGCAGCTGAATCCATTTATGTGCGCACAATAACAATCAACCCTACGGCGCCACCTGTAGGAGCGCACTAAATTACAATGGGGAGAAAAACAATTACTTTGACTTTTATTTTTGAAAATTTGCACACAAATCCTAGACGGCCTCCTGATCAGAAAAGCCAATGAGACCCATGGCCTATTCTTCACACTTTTGCCTCTAGGGCCCTCCAGGGCCCTCCAGAGCTCCTAAACATTCTCTATGGGAGAATATATTCTCTTTACACAAAGATGCAGCAAAAAGCCACAAAGCAGTGAGTAACAGCCACCAAACTTAATACAGTGACTCCTGTTAAGGAAAATAAATGCCCCATAACACCATTTTACATGCAAGTCAAATACAGCCTCTACAGCGCCACCTGTAGGAGCGCACTAAATTACAATGGGGAGAAAAACAATTACTTTGACTTTTATTAGTGAAAATTTGCACACAATTCCTAGACGGCCTCCTGATCAGAAAAGCCAATGAGACCCATGGCCTATTTTTCACACTTTTGCCTCTAGAGGCCTCCAGAGCTCCTATTCATTGTCTATGGGACTCAGACTGTCTTCACACAAGGCTGCAATAAAAAACAACTAAAACCTGCAGGACAGCCACCAAACTCAATACAGTGACTCCTTTTAAGGGACATTAATGGGTCATAACTGTATTTTTCCTGAAACTAATAAACAGCCTCTACAGCGCCACCTTTTGGGTGAGGCCTATGGAGAGGGAGACACATTTACTTTGGAGGAGGCCCATAAAATTTGGCACAGTGATAGTACACATAAAAAGCACCCTAAAACATAATTGGTGCTCAGTCGTCAGACCAACGACATGGCGGCCATATTGATTTTTATTTCACACGCCACTTTAAGTTTTTATTTTCCATTGAGAACTTGTCCTAGGGTTTTGTCCCGACATCGGTCTAACATACACGTGCCTAATCAAGACAGATTGAAATTTAATAATCTGCCATTTTTTTGCCCTATCTTGTGTGGTTTAGTCATGACTTCCTGTGAAATATCGCCTCTATTTCCTGTTTCTCTGCGTGCTCCTCAAAGGCACATGGACTGTGCCTACAGAGTCCAAATTGCCACCAATGATGGAGAATTAAATATTACACACAATAGACTAGGGAGCACAGGACCACGAATCACTCTAGCGCCCCTACAGTTCAGTTAAAAGCTGTCAAGCTTGTCCGACTGACACCAAATTTGGGGAGATGATTCTTTGCTTCACAAGATGCAAAAAGTCAATGGGACCCATGCCTTATTCTTCATAATTTTGCCTCTAGAGCCCCCCAGAGCTCCTATTCATTTTCTATGGGAGTCTGATTCTATTCACACAAAGCTGCAACAAAAAACAACTAAAACCTGCAGGACAGCCACCAAACTCAATACAGTGACTCCTTTTAAGGGACATTAATGGGTCATAACTGTATTTTTCCTGAAACTAATAAACAGCCTCTACAGCGCCACCTTTTGGGTGAGGCCTATGGAGAGGGAGACACATTTACTTTGGAGGAGGCCCATAAAATTTGGCACAGTGATAGTACACATAAAAAGCACCCTAAAACATAATTGGTGCTCAGTCATCAGACCAACGACATGGCGGCCATATTGATTTTAATTTTAAACGCCACTTTAAGTTTTTATTTTCCATTGAGAACTTGTCCTAGGGTTTTGTACCGACATCGGTCTAACATACACGTGCCTAATCAAGACAGATTGAAATTTAATAATCTGCCAATTTTTTTGGCCTTTCTTGCGCGGTTTAGTCATGACTTCCTGTCAACAAACGCCTTAATTTCCTGTTTATATGAATAATTCTCCCAGCCACAGGTATTGCCCTACAGAGCCCAAACTGTAGTCACAGATGCAGAATAAAATATTAAACGGAACAGACTCAGGAGCACATAAGCACTTTTCACTATAGCGCCCCCTGCTGGTCATGTAAAAGTACCAACATTTCCTGATTTCCACGAAATCTTCTAAACTAATTTTAAGCGGCAAAAGCTGCAAAAAAGTCAATTACTCCGATGTCCTATTTTAGATCGTTTGGCCTGGGGGGCCATGCATATTCCCCATACATTTCCTATGAGACATGTCATAAGTCTATGGAGAGGCCAAAATTATTTGGAGCAAAGTCAGTGAAACTCGGCAGACGCATTATTTAGAGCATTTCGATTGAAAAAGTCAATTACATCGAAGCAGTGTTTTGGACGGTTTTGCCACTTCTGGAGAGCAGTGCCCGCCAGTGCACTTCTATAGGGACGCCACCCGGTGTGAGTGGGGGGAAGGGGGTCACGGGGGCAAGAGTGACGCTCAGAGGAGGAGGACGGTGCCTCGGGGCGGTTTGGGACCGGCCGAGGCCGCATGGGAAGGCGGTCGCGCGCGGGGCGAGGGCCACCATCGCCGCTTTGCGGCTTTAATTGGCCCGAGCCAGTAAACTGGCGAGGGACATTGTGTTTCGTTGGTTTCTTGCTTATTATTATTATTATTATTATTTTTCCCGCTTTTCTTACTCTTCGCGCCCTTTTGACCCAGTAAACATGCACGAAAAGTCTTCAATGGGGGTATAGTCGCGATCGCCCGGAAAATTTCGTATTTCGTGCGTCTCGAGCGTCCGACCCGAACCGAACGAGCAGCACCGGCCCGAATCGGACCCCTATGGGAAATGGGACGAGCAAATTTTGCCCGACGCGCACGAAACTCGGAGCAGTGATAGAGAACAGTGACCCGAGCAAAACATGACATTGGAGCGCGGCCCTCGGACCAAGCGCACGGCGGCCATATTGGACCGAAGTCGCCACGCCAGTTTGACTTTTTTTTTTTGACGGAGAACTTGTCCTAGGGCTTTTGCCCGACGTGGGTCTGGCACACATTTCTGCGATCGGCACGCATTGAAATTTAATAATCGGCCACTTTTATTCGGATATCTCGAACGGTTTCGCCGTGGCTCGCCATCGATTTAACGCCGCTTTCCTGTTTTTCCGATCGCATGTCACGGCTACACGCTTGGACTGAGAGAGCTGTAATTTCAGTCACGAGTGCGTAATTATGATCTGAATGTAATGCATTAATAAAAATAAATAAAAAGTACTCGCTAGCGCCCCCTACCTATTAAGTGAAAAGTCAACATTGTCCGATTTGGACCAAACTTGGGGAATATGTCCAGTGTAGGGCGCCATGAAAAAAACTGAATTAGTGATATGGTGCATTTATCACCGTTGGCCACCAGGGGCGCAAAGAGTACTCACGAAATCATTTAAATAGTTCCTGCACGCACACGCATTCTCCGATCGACATGAAATTTGAAACACACGTAAACGTCAAGCAGCTGAATCCATTTATGTGCGCACAATAACAATCAACCCTACGGCGCCACCTGTAGGAGCGCACTAAATTACAATGGGGAGAAAAACAATTACTTTGACTTTTATTTTTGAAAATTTGCACACAAATCCTAGACGGCCTCCTGATCAGAAAAGCCAATGAGACCCATGGCCTATTCTTCACACTTTTGCCTCTAGGGCCCTCCAGGGCCCTCCAGAGCTCCTAAACATTCTCTATGGGAGAATATATTCTCTTTACACAAAGATGCAGCAAAAAGCCACAAAGCAGTGAGTAACAGCCACCAAACTTAATACAGTGACTCCTGTTAAGGAAAATAAATGCCCCATAACACCATTTTACATGCAAGTCAAATACAGCCTCTACAGCGCCACCTGTAGGAGCGCACTAAATTACAATGGGGAGAAAAACAATTACTTTGACTTTTATTAGTGAAAATTTGCACACAATTCCTAGACGGCCTCCTGATCAGAAAAGCCAATGAGACCCATGGCCTATTTTTTACACTTTTGCCTCTAGAGCCCTCCAGAGCTCCTATTCATTCTCTATGGGACTCAGACTGTCTTCACACAAGGCTGCAATAAAAAACAACTAAAACCTGCAGGACAGCCACCAAACTCAATACAGAGACTCCTTTTAAGAGACATTAATGGGTCATAACTGTATTTTTCATGAAACTAATAAACTGCCTCTACAGCGCCACCTTTTGGGTGAGGCCTATGGAGAGGGAGACACATTTACTTTGGAGGAGGCCCATAAAATTTGGCACAGTGATAGTACACATAAAAAGCACCCTAAAACATAATTGGTGCTCAGTCATAAGACCAACGACAAGGCGGCCATATTGATTTTTATTTCACACGCCACTTTAAGTTTTTATTTTCCATTGAGAACTTGTCCTAGTGTTTTGTCCCGACATCGGTCTAACGTACACGTGCCTAATCAAGACAGATTGGAATTTAATAATCTGCCATTTTTTTGGGCCTATCTCGTGCGGTTTAGTCATGACTTCCTGTGAAAAATCGCCTCTATTTCCTGTTTCTCTGCGTGCTCCTCAAAGGCACATGGACTGTGCCTACAGAGTCCAAATTGCCACCAATGATGGAGAATTAAATACTACACACAATAGACTAGGGAGCACAAGACCACGAATCACTATAGCGCCCCCTACAGTTCAGTTAAAAGCTGCAAGCTTGTCCGATTGACACCAAATTTGGAGAGATGATTCTATGCTTCATAAGATGCAAAAAAGTCAATGGGACCCATGCCCTATTCTTCATAATTTTGCCTCTAGAGCCCCCCAGAGCTCCTATTCATTCTTTATGGGAGTGTGATTCTATTCACACAAGGCTGCAATAAAAAACAACTAAAACCTGCAGGACAGCCACCAAACTCAATACAGAGACTCCTTTTAAGGGACATTAATGGGTCATAACTGTATTTTTCCTGAAACTAATAAACAGCCTCTACAGCGCCACCTTTTGGGTGAGGCCTATGGAGAGGGAGACACATTTACTTTGGAGGAGGCCCATAAAATTTGGCACAGTGATAGTACACATAAAAAGCACCCTAAAACATAATTGGTGCTCAGTCGTCAGACCAACAACATGGCGGCCATATTGATTTTAATTTTAAATGCCACTTTAAGTTTTTATTTTCCATTGAGAACTTGTCCTAGGGTTTTTGGCCGACATTGGTCTAACGTACACGTGTCTAATCAAGACAGATTGGAATTTAATAATCTGCCATTTTTTTTGGCCTATCTCGTGCGGTTTAGTCATGACTTCCTGTGAAAAAACGCCTTAATTTCCTGTTAATTTCAATATCTCTCCTAGCCACAGGTATTGCCCTACAGAGCCCAAACTGTAGTCACCGATGCAGAATAAAATATTAAACGGAACAGACTCAGGAGCACATAAGCAGGTTTCACTATAGCGTCCCCTGCTGGTCATGTAAAAGTACCAACATTTCCTAATTTCCACGAAATCTTGTAAATTGCTTTGAAGCGGCAAAAGCTGCAAAAAAGTCTATTACATTGATGTCCTATTTTGTATTGTTTTGACTCTGGGAGCACACATATCCCCCATTCATTTCCTATGACACATTTCATAAGTCTGTGGAGATCCCTAAATTATTTCGAGCAAAGTCAGTGAAACTTGGCAGATGCATTATTTACAGCATTTTGATCGAATAAGTTAATTACATCGAAGCCGTGTTTTGGATGCTTTTGCCACTTTTGGAGAGCAGTGCCCGCCTATGCACTTCTATAGGGACGGCGCTTGGGGGGAGGGGGGGGTTACGGAGGCACGAGTGACGCTCAGAAGAGGAGGACGGTGCCACGTGGCGGTTTGGGACCGGCCGAGGCCGCTTGGGAAGGCGGTCGCGCGCGGGGCGAGGGTTATCATCGCCGCTTTGCGGCTTTAATTGGCTGAGCCAGTAAACTGGCGAGGGACATTGTGTTTCGTCCGGTTTCTTATTATTATTATTATTTTTGTCGTTTTCATACTCTTCGCGGCCCTTTTTGACCCAGTAAACATGCACGAAAAGTCTTCAATGGGGGTATAGTCGCGATCGGCCCGGAAAAATTTCAGATTTCGCTGCCTCGAGAGCGTCCGACCCGAACCGAACGAGCAGCACCGGCCCGAATCGGACCCCTATGGGAAATGGGACGAGCAAATTTTGCCCGACGCGCACGAAACTCGGAGCAGTGATAGAGAACAGTGAACCGAGCAAAACATGACATTGGAGCGCGGCCCTCGGACCAAGCGCACGGCGGCCATATTGGACCGAAGTCGCCACGCCAGTTTGACTTTTTTTTTTTGACGGAGAACTTGTCCTAGGGCTTTTGCCCGACGTGGGTCTTGCACACATTTCTGCGATCGGCACGCATTGAAATTTAATAATCGGCCACTTTTATTCGGATATCTCGAACGGTTTCGCCGTGGCTCGCCATCGACGAACGCCTTCGTTTCCTGTTTTTCCGATCACATGTCACGGCTACACGCTTGGTCTGAGAGAGCTGTAATTTCAGTCACGAGTGCGTAATTATGGTCTGAATGTAATGCATTAATAAAAATAAATAAAAAGTACTCGCTAGCGCCCCCTACCTATTAAGTGAAAAGTCAACATTGTCCGATTTTGACCAAACTTGGGGCATATGTCCAGTGTAGGGCGCCATGAAAAAAACTGAATTAGTGATATGGTGCATTTATCACCGTTGGCCACCAGGGGCGCAAAGAGTACTCACGAAATCATTTAAATAGTTCCTGCACGCACACGCATTTTCCGATCGACATGAAATTTGAAACACACGTAAACGTCAAGCAGCTGAATCCATTTATGTGCGCACAATAACAATCAACCCTACGGCGCCACCTGTAGGAGCGCACTAAATTACAATGGGGAGAAAAACAATTACTTTGACTTTTATTTTTGAAAATTTGCACACAAATCCTAGACGGCCTCCTGATCAGAAAAGCCAATGAGACCCATGGCCTATTCTTCACACTTTTGCCTCTAGGGCCCTCCAGGCCCCTCCAGAGCTCCTAAACATTCTCTATGGGAGAATATATTCTCTTTACACAAAGATGCAGCAAAAAGCCACAAAGCAGTGAGTAACAGCCACCAAACTTAATACAGTGACTCCTGTTAAGGAAAATAAATGCCCCATAACACCATTTTACATGCAAGTCAAATACAGCCTCTACAGCGCCACCTGTAGGAGCGCACTAAATTACAATGGGGAGAAAAACAATTACTTTGACTTTAATGTGTGAAAATTTGCACACAATTCCTAGACGGCCTCCTGATCAGAAAAGCCAATGAGACCCATGGCCTATTTTTTACACTTTTGCCTCTAGAGCCCTCCAGAGCTCCTATTCATTCTCTATGGGACTCAGACTGTCTTCACACAAGGCTGCAATAATAAACAACTAAAACCTGTAGGACAGCCACCAAACTCAATACAGAGACTCCTTTTAAGAGACATTAATGGGTCATAACTGTATTTTTCCTGAAACTAATAAACAGCCTCTACAGCGCCACCTTTTGGGTGAGGCCTATGGAGAGGGAAACACATTTACTTTGGAGGAGGCCCATAAAATTTGGCACAGTGATAGTACACATAAAAAGCACCCTAAAACATAATTGGTGCTCAGTCGTCAGACCAACGACAAGGCGGCCATATTGATTTTAATTTTAAACGCCACTTTAAGTTTTTGTTTTCCATTGAGAACTTGTCCTAGTGTTTTGTCCCGACATCGGTCTAACGTACACGTGCCTAATCAAGACAGATTGGAATTTAATAATCTGCCATTTTTTTGGGCCTATCTCGCACGGTTTAGTCATGACTTCCTGTGAAAAATCGCCTCTATTTCCTGTTTCTGTGCTCCTCAAAGGCACATGGACTGTGCCTACAGAGTCCAAATTGCCACCAATGATGGAGAATTAAATACTACACACAATAGACTAGGGAGCACAAGACCACGAATCACTATAGCGCCCCCTACAGTTCAGTTAAAAGCTGCAAGCTTGTCCGATTGACACCAAATTTGGAGAGATGATTCTATGCTTCATAAGATGCAAATAAGTTAATGGGACCCATGCCCTATTCTTCATAATTTTGCCTCTAGAGCCCCCCAGAACTCCTATTCATTCTTTATGGGAGTGTGATTCTATTCACACAAGGCTGCAATAAAAAACAACTAAAACCTGCAGGACAGCCACCAAACTCAATACAGAGACTCCTTTTAAGGGACATTAATGGGTCATAACTGTATTTTTCCTGAAACTAATAAACAGCCTCTACAGCGCCACCTTTTGGGCGAGGCCTATGGAGAGGGAGACACATTTACTTTGGAGGAGGCCCATAAAATTTGGCACAGTGATAGTACACATAAAAAGCACCCTAAAACATAATTGGTGCTCAGTCGTCAGACCAACGACATGGCGGCCATATTGATTTTCATTTTAAACGCCACTTTAAGTTATTATTTTCCATTGAGAACTTGTCCTAGGGTTTTGTCCCGACATCGGTCTAACGTACACGTGTCTAATCAAGACAGATTGAAATTTAATAATCTGCCAATTTTTTTGGCCTATCTTGCGCGGTTTAGTCATGACTTCCTGTGAAAATTCGCCTCTATTTCCTGTTTCTCTGCGTGCTCCTCAAAAACACATGGACTGTCCCTACAGAGTCCAAATTGCCACCAATGATGGACAATTAAATACTACACACAATAGACTAGGGAGCACAGGACCACGAGTCACTATAGCGCCCCCTACAGTTCAGTTAAAAGCTGCAAGCTTGTCCGATTGACACCAAATTTGGCCAGATGATTCTATACTTCATAAGATGCAAAAAAGTCAATGGGACCCATGCCCTATTCTTCATAATTTTGCCTCTAGAGCCCCCCAGAGCTCCTATTCATTCTTTATGGGAGTCTGATTCTATTCACACAAGGCTGCAATAAAAAACAACTAAAACCTGCAGGACAGCCACCAAACTCAATACAGAGACTCCTTTTAAGGGACATTGATGGGTCATAACTGTATTTTTCCTGAAACTAATAAACAGCCTCTACAGCGCCACCTTTTGGGCGAGGCCTATGGAGAGGGAGACACATTTACTTTGGAGGAGGCCCATAAAATTTGGCACAGTGATAGTACACATAAAAAGCACCCTAAAACATAATTGGTGCTCAGTCGTCAGACCAACGACATGGCGGCCATATTGATTTTTATTTCACACGCCACTTTAAGTTATTATTTTCCATTGAGAACTTGTCCTAGGGTTTTGTACCGACATCGGTCAAACGTACACGTGCCTAATCAAGACAGATTGGAATTTAATAATCTGCCATTTTTTTGGCCCTATCTCGTGCGGTTTAGTCATGACTTCCTGTGAAAAATCGCCTCTATTTCCTGTTTCTTGGCGTGCTCCTCAAAGACACATGCACTGGACCTACAGAGTCCAAATTGCCACCAATGATGGAGAATTAAATACTACACACAATAGACTAGGGAGCACAAGACCACAAATCCCTATAGCGCCCCCTACAGTTCAGTTAAAAGCTGCAAGCTTGTCCAATTTACACCAAATTTGGGGAGCTGATTCTTTGCTTCATAAGATGCAAAAAAGTCAATGGGACCCATGCCCTATTCTTCTGAATTTTGCCTCTAGAGCCCCCCAGAACTCCCATTCATTCTCTATGGGACTCAGACTGTCTTCACACAAGGCTGCAATAAAAAACAACTAAAACCTGCAGAACAGCCACCAAAATCAATACAGAGACTCCATTTGAGGGACATTAATGGGTCATAACTGTATTTTTCATGAAACTAATAAACAGCCTCTACAGCGCCACCTTTTGGGTGAGGCCTATGGAGAGGGAGACACATTTACTTTGGAGGAGGCCCATAAAATTTGGCACAGTGATAAGTACACATAAAAAGCACCCTAAAACATAATTGGTGCTCAGTCATAAGACCAACGACAAGGCGGCCATATTGATTTTAATTTTAAACGCCACTTTAAGTTTTTATTTTCCATTGAGAACTTGTCCTAGGGTTTTGTACCGACATCGGTCTAACGTACACGTGCCTAATCAAGACAGATTTAAATTTAATAATCTGCCAATTTTTTTGGCCTTTCTTGCACGGTTTCTTCGTGATTTCCTGTCAACAAACTCCTTAATTTCCTGTTTATATGAATAATTCTCCCACTCACAGATACTGCCCTACAGAGCCCAAACTGTAATCACAGATGTAGAATCAAATATTAAACGGAACAGACTCAGGAGCACATAAGCAGTTTTCACTATAGCGCCCCCTGCTGGTCATGTTAAAGTACCAACATTTCCTGATTTCCACGAAATCTTGCAAACTGATTTTAAGCGGCAAAAGCTGCAAAAAAGTAAATTACACCAATGTCCTATTTTGGATCGTTTGGCCTGGGGGGGCCGCATATCCCCTGTTCATTTCCTATGAGACATGTCATAAGTCTATGGAGAGGCCAAAATTATTTGGAGCAAAGTCAGTGAAACTCGGCAGACGCATTATTTAGAGCATTTCGATTGAAAAAGTCAATTACATCGAAGCAGTGTTTTGGACGGTTTCGTCACTTCTGGAGAGCAGCGCCCGCCCATGCACTTCTATAGGGACGCCTCCCGGTGTGAGCGGGGGGAGGGGGGTGTCACGGGGGCCCGGGTGACGCTCAGAGGAGGAGGACGGCGCGCCGGGGCGGTTTGGGACCGGCCGAGGCCGCGTGGGAAGGCGGTCGCGTGCGGGGCGAGGGCCACCATCGCCGCTTTGCGGCTTTAATTTGGATTGGGTTTTTTTCTGACCAGTATTGCGATTTATGTTTTAATAATGAGATTCTTTTTAAAGTTCACATATAAAAACGCAACAAGAAGATCAGGATCAAACATGTATTTCAGAATTACAGGATTAAGCGTTTTTTATACAGAATAAACAGGATATTTTGTCGTTTGTGGGTGAAATTATGGTACTTCAAAAACTGCAGCCTTTGCGATTTGCTAATTGTGCCTATTAAAAGTGCGATTTCAACTCGATTGCGATTAATTGTGCAGCTCTGGTACATTTGCAGCTTATCTGTGACACATCAAGACAGACAAAATAATAGTTTTCTTTGACTTTGATATTTCACAGAATTAAATCGCACTAAATTGTCATTGTCCTCAGTACCGGAATGTGACAAATCTTATAGCGACATTTGAATTGTGATTTGTATCGTATCGAGAGATTTGAACGGTTTACGTGACATTTAAATAATCTGATAACTCCAGAAATCAGATAATGATCAGATTTTTGGTGTGCATGGAAACAGCCATTCTGGGACAACGTTCATAATTATTAGGCAGATCAGAATAAATAAAACCTTTATTTTGTCACTGAACTTTTTTTATTTGAATGTGAAACAATTTTATGTCAACCACTTTTCACAAACTACTGTTGACCATGTGATATTATAAGCAGTAAAGACTGTTTTTACATTTACACATTGAAATATCGGCAATTTAGAACTTCCTTAAGAGTGCACTTAGGCCTGTCGCGATAACACATTTTGAAGTGCGAGATATTGTTAGAGAGAGACTATAAACGATTATATTGAAATTGCTATATGTCACTGACACAGTAACCCTAAAGCTGGAAAATCCCAGTTATAGTCATTCAACATGTGAAATTGTTCCAGAATTAAAGGAAAAATTCATATTGCTGTTAGCCTTTAAACATGATCGAAAAGAAAAAAATTCTTATTCATTCTACGACCTGTGTTATCAGTCACTATGAAGTTACTGAGTGCATCCAGGCAGCAGATGGCGCCAGCACTATATATACACAATCTAGTGACGTTTACGCTGAAAAGACATCATTGTGTGGATTTGCTGCAGCAGTTATCGAGTTTAGAGGCAGAAATGCTTAGAAAGAGTCTGGCAATGATTTAAGGACTTAAAACAGCGGAAGATTCTCTGATAAGTAACGTATGAAGTCTGAAAATACATCCGAAAATCCCAGAAGTTCAGAGCAGGACGTGTTTGAGACAGTGTGAATGCAGCTGAATGCTACTCCAGGTGTGTTTTTGATGACGGAACATTGTTAGGACATGGTTTAAAGCTCAAAAAAGTCACTGTAGCAGAATACGTGTCCTTTAAAACACCTTTTCTGTAAGTTGGTGCTTATAAAATGTACTTATTTCACTCTCTGGAGTCCAAATCTTATCATAAACAAAGAAAATGTTCCCCAGAGTGCATACAAAAGGTACACACCATATAAATTGAGCCCTAAAAAAATTGTTTTTTTCTTTCACCTGTTGAACGATGAGTCAATATAGTAATTATAACGACGAGCACAATGTAACTTTTGCTTGTCTGAATGTTCAACAGTGTTGCAGTAAACTTATCTCCACTCAGACAAGCAGGTGACGCCACCAGGTCAAGTTACAGGTCAGATCTGGGGAGAGGAGAGCCCGTTAAATTGTTAATTCAAATTGTTATTGCCATACTGTAGAACAATCCAAACAATCCATCCGAAATCATAAAGAAATCGTGACGTCTCTGCACCTCTGCACCAACAATTTCTTATTTCTCTTCCCTTTTTAATAAAACATACATTTGGAATTTAAGGCAACAAAATAAAAGGCTAAATCGGAATTTTTTTTTAGTGCATCTATTCATCACATCTACACAGTTGTCTCCTTTTGTGCTAAATTGAATTGGGAACGATTGCATAAAGCAGTTGAAGGATGACAGCTTTTGTCTCCAAATAAAAATAGTTTTGCGTTTCATTCTACCAAAGCAATGAGTCAACAGTGTGACAGTAGGTTCATTTAGACAATTACTTCACACTCTATATTTCTCTGATGAGAGTTACGAATGCATTTGGCACTTTGTGAAACTGTATTGATACAGCGAACTTCAGCTTGTGAAAAATAATGCTCTTAACACTGTGTAAGAAAGACAACGTTATTCTGTTATAAGGAGTGGACAGGAAACTGGTTTGCACATTATAGATGGAAATATTGAACGTTTTATTACAGCATAGCAGTGTTCATTTTGACTTAAATTTTGAGTTTTAGAACTTAATTTTCAGTTTTAATCACGATTTACAAAAACTGACATGATCGATCTGTCACAAGTATCAACAATCAGACAAACAAACAAAATGTGACTTTTCCTGAATGAGGAATGATCTTTTACTTTTTTTGTAACTATGAGGTCTTGTATTAGTTCTAATAAAGCTCTATTATTTTGTGTTGAAAATTAGTCAATGGTCTAAAACACTGTTTCCCAGCCAGGGGTACGGGACCCCAAGGGCTACGTGAGCAGTTACCAGGGAATGGTTTCAGGTTTTAAAAGAAAAGGAAATATACTTTTATCTGAATTTAAAAAAAAAAAAAGTGTCATTAGTTGTATATTTAACATCTTTTTGGAGTGCCTTGGACCATAAATAAAATAATAACAAAAATAATAATTGTAATAATTGACAATAATGACTAGTAAATCCATTAATTTGCCTGAAACTGGTACTTTGTGTCTTCAGGTATGAGGACAGCCTCTTTCGCTCCCTTTTTATTAGTTAAGGGACTGCCCCCCAAAAATAAAATCAACCAATCACAAAGGTGGACCAGACCCAATCACAATTTAACCACAATTATAAGTATATAAGTCTTGTTCCATCATCACATTATACATAAAACTACATGAATAATAATTACAATAATTTTAATGATATTATTCTTATATATTAGCAGTGATCAAACTCAATAATTTTTCGGGAAAGTCACAGTTTGTGTTGATTATCCCTTCCAACTTGGAGAGGGGATAACCACAGACAATTGTGCTTTTTTCCCAAACATCATAGCATTACATTAAATAATAGTTCATCGTTTAAGCCTCTCGGGCTGAGCGTTTGTAAAGTGAAGAATCGAAATACAACTTTGAGTAAACTAGTGATTGATTTATGTCCCTTTTAAAACCTTTGAATGAACTGACGTCTATGGTCTTTGAGTTTTGATTAAAAAGGTTTGGACACTCCTGTTCCATCAAGTTTAAGTGCGTATGACAGGTTTTTATGATTTCGTAATTTTGACTTTATTTGTTGCGTTAATACCTGATGTAAACATAAATTACAGGAAGCCGTTTGTGGAGAAAAGTTGAAAAATATGTTGAAAATGACAGGAAGTAAACAAATTGATGGCATCACACTGGGGAGCCAAAGGTTATGCATAATTTACGAAAAATAAACTACTTTTTTACCCTTTAAACACAAACTCAACAAAATAAAAAGTGTTCACATGTACTTTTCTGTGACATTTGAGGAGTTTTGGTGCAGTGTGCAGGATGGTTTCTTTTTTTTTAGCAGAATTTGAAATATATTCATCTTAGCTACATTCCAGTTAAATGAGTAGTCCAACCTGTCAGAGGCGCTGAAATGAAAAAGGCACAAACCGTGTTTTTCCGTATCGAAGGACGCGACCACTCCTCTGGCTCCGTTCACCAGTCCTCGGGCCACGTCCAGATTCTTGGTCAGCATCACCTGCAAAAACAAAAGAAAAAAAAATAGAAGGGGTTTCACAAAGAAGCCTTCAAGCAAACTTCAGGAGGAGTCATCCGTCCGGGGACTAATGCAATGTAGGATCACTCAAGGTCCAACACTGGTGAGAACAAAATACACCTCGAGCGAGCGCTGAACCGGTTACCTTCTGCTTTACCTCGCCGATGGTGCTCTTCTCGAACAAGGTTTTAAATATACACATGCACATTTGGACTTCCTTCGAGCTCAATAAAAATGTATCTTATTCGAGGGTATGAATATGCTCCTGCGTTTTTAAAGGTCATAAACAGCGGTTCTACGCCAGCTATTGGGAGTTAAACGGTTGGAGCCTTCAGTATACATCCTACACGTCTATGCGATTACAGTGCATGGATTTATAAAGGCTGTAATGAAATTCTTTGTCGACTAAAGACCAGTCTATCAACCGATTAGTCGACTAAAAGTATTGTTTTTTAAGCTGGACAGATCTACCCAAATTTGCTAATTTGTGCCTCATTTACAAAGCCCTACATGATTTGGCCCCTGCTCCTGTAGCCGCTCTCCTCACCCAAAGAAACATCTCAGGTCGTGTCACTCGAGGCTCAATGAGAGGTGACTGTGTAATCCCTCTGAGAAAGAGCAGCTTCAGTCAGGCGGCCTGGTCTGTGAGAGCTGTGTACCCGACGCCATTAAACACTTATCCTCTTACAAAACATTTAAGAAACATTCGGCTGGTGAACACATTTACATGCACACACTAAAATCTATTTGGCAGCTCACTGTACATTTTTGTAAATATTGTATTATATTTTGTGTTGATGTTGTGCTTTATTAACCATGTCTGTTTGTCCGTTTTATTGCCATTTTGACATCATGGCCGGGGACTACAGATGAAAAATAGCCTCTTTGGCTAATTCTGGCTGTTTTACTCATGTTTTATTCATGTGTTTTATGAAATTGCACTGTCCCCTTTTGGAAATAAACTAAACTCAAACTCAAACTCAAACAGTTTTTACTACTTCTGCTTTTTGGCCAGGACTCCCTTGAAAAGAGGTTTTTATTCTCAATGGGACTCTACTGGTTAAATAATGGATTTAAAAATATATATAAAAACCAAAAATAAAAGAAGGGGTTGTGGTAAAATTAAAAACTAGTATTTCCAAGTATTTAACACAAACTACACACAAAAGACCACAAGTTCATGCAAAAACAACCATTTATACAGAAAAGTACTGGGAAACAGTTATATGTTAAAAACGAGAAGATATGAAGTGAATTAGTGGAAGATTTGAGTCTTGCTATATGAATCATTTTATAATAATTTGAAATAAATAAAATGATTAGTCAACTAATACAAATTTTGGTTGACTAAGATACTATCAACCAACTAAAGGACTACAGCTCTACATTTATGAGGCTTGGAAACATTCCCGGTGTTCAGATCTAAATTTCAGCCTTTCATTTGGCTGAAATTATGGGCCAACCTGGGTGACACAGGACTGGGCCGGACCTTGGGGGCACAGGGAACTCAGTCTTATGCTCTAGTCCAATTAATAGAACAATGAGGTCCTTTGTGCCAGTTCTTCATGGCTTCATGCACAAACCAAAGAAAGTCAGTCAAAGTCTGTGAAAGCCTAATATAATGACAATGATGCTAGTACTAAAAATACATATAATACATTTAATTTCAAATTATTATTTTTTTTCAGGTTAATAGGCGTTTATATTTGCAATTTTTGTTGTTTTATTTTTATCATAGGCTACTTCATAATTTGTCAAGGCTGTGGGGGGGGGCATGGATATGTTTTTTGTTTTGTTTTTTTTAAATCGCCAAAGAGGGACGCGTCAGAAAAGGTTTGAGAAGCACAGCTCTAGTCTGAGAGCAGCCCGTTGAAGCGTTACATCAGGACTGCGAGTTGTGTTGCACGCAGGTCTGACAGTGACACGGTGCCCACTCTGAAAACTCCTGGGGCTCCGGATGGCCAGTCCAGCCTTGTTTTTAGGAACAATTGGGACAGGATTCGGGAAGAGGGAATCATCCTTGAATTTCGGGACGTCATGTCACCATAAGGACGTGTCTGCGCTGTCTACAAATGACAACATTTGTTTTTATTAGCTGCCCCATATAAATGAATATGATAGAATGTACAAACAACTACCAGACGCAGCTGTTCGAAAGACAGTATTCCTGGAGGGGTCTGTATAGAACTTTGTAAAGAACTATATTCTAACTTTAGATTGGAGCCAAGTGGAACATAATGATCTGTGATTTCACAGCAGAAACTGGAATTGACCACAGAATATCACAATATGTGGAAAAATCTGAATCAGAACTGTTTTTATTGCCATTGTTGGTGAACAAAATTCACATACTGGAACTTGCTTTGGCATAGGGTGCAACACGTAACAATGAAGAATAATAATTGAAAAGGTAAAATGTATAGATTATGCCAAAATAAAATAAAATAAAATAAAATAAGGGCATGTTTTGGCAAAGAAACAGTCAGACACACGTACTTGAGTGATGAGATCCTTAACCACATTTACTATCATTTTTATATTATTTGTATGTTTAATAGATTATGATCTATACAGTATTTTTGACAAAGGAAAATGAAAAAATCCAGGACAAACACTACAGCCAGAATATAGTATTTTCATCGTTTGGAATAGAAAAGCAGACAAACTGACATTTCTACTCTCACCCTCAAAAGTGTTGCTCCTTTTGTATTATAAAGATTCAAAATCATTAGCATTTAAAGGTTATTCGATTTGATTGAAAATATGTTTATTTCACTTTTGCCTGCAGTCGCCTCTATTCTGGAAATATGAACATTCTGATGACAGGAGTTTATTAAGAGTCTATATTTTGTGCCATTTGTTCTATCAATTCATCCATAACTTATGATACATTACTTTCCCTGATATTTTAAAACAGTAGGGATTATGCAAAAACATTTTCATGAGCTTTTAAAGGATGGTACACTAGTTTTTTCCCCGCATACATCTTACTCACAGCTCGACATTTACTCATTTATAATTATGTTACCTGTGCAGACTTCAGGTAGACACAAAATGATCAAATCTGCTGCTTGTTTTAATTTTAGTTAAATTCAGATAAAATGTAAAAAGTAACTTCTGACAGTGTACAAACTGTATTGAGTCAATCCACAAATTTGTTGTGGAGAAGGACCAGAAATTGTTCCATGGACAGAAATGTTTTATTTGTTGAAAAAAATATGTAGGGATGGGTATCAATTTCATATTTTCTTAGAATTGATCTGATTCTCCAATTAGCCACAACCATTTGTACAAGCAAACCCACTACAAACCCACTAATTGACTGTATGTAATTACTCATTTTAAAGCTCATAACCTGCATATTTCCGTCACTGAGTTTGTTTTACAATGTTTTCCTGTTATTGTGATGGAAAATAATGATTGTACTAACAACTCTTCTGTTGAAACATGCTGAAGCCGTTTGAATGTGCTGGACAGTACCTGAGCTCCCACTTTGAGCTGCAGCAGCCTGCTCACTGGACTGTGGGCGTCGATGGTCCTCTCCAGAGCAGGGTCACTGTCGAGGGCCTCGAACACACGTGCAGCGCCTGAAGAGAGGGGGAAGTGTAATCTGAATACAAGTAATTACAGTTCAGCCAAGGCAAGTTTTGATGAAATAGATTTTAGAAGCAAAACTAAAGGTCGCATTTTGCCCCTGGCAGTAGTGCGGTGCGAGTGTTGATGATGACGTTTTGCACCAGAGCAAACGGTGACGTCGTGGAGCTCTAAACATGATCACGCAAAAATATGAGGTGGAGTGAAGCAAACGTAGGGCGTGGTGTGATGCATTCTGTGAATGGCCAGAATAAACCTAATAAACTTAAACACTAATGCAGTAAAAAACAAGCGGCCCCAAATGAACGGGTCTGAGGGACCAGGTCTAGTCGAAACGAGTCTTATGATTTATGGGGGGACTGCACAAAGGATCTCAGAGCTTGAGCTATGACGTCACAGATCAGACAATTCAGAATGGATTGTTTTTGACGCTCAGCAGGAGAAGACTCTAATCAGGATTCATCAAACTAGCGCAAATGAAGCCAAATCAACAGGTATGTTTTTGTTTTGTTTATGTTTGTTTTTAAAAAAAGGAGCCATCTTATGACACAGTTAAAAGCTCAAAAGTCAGGTTTACATAATATGTGCCCTTCATATCAAACTTTCAAATGTTGAGTATGCCATAATAAAACCGTACGGTAGAGATTTGACAAGCTCCAATTTTCAAGGTTCAAGGCTGTCAATTCCAAAACGTAATCCAATTCACTCACTCACCGTTACACAAGCGCAATCCATCCACCATTTTCCTGTGTCAGTCAAAATGAGTGATAATTGATTTGGAAACTGGCGTCAAGCTGCTTCACTGGACCTGTCTTCTGAGCCAGATGGGCTTTATTAGAGTCAGGACACAGTCTCCCTTGGTTACCTGGCAGCTGCTGGAGCTTGTTCTGGTTGGTCAGCTCCACGTCGTCTTTATGGGTGCACAGCCGAGTGGCCAGGATGCCGTCCCGCTCGATGCTGTGGTAGGCACTGTGCTGCAGCCTGGAGGTCACTTCCTCTGTCACTCTGTGGGGGTGAGAGGTCACAGGCAAGAACAAGGTTTGTGAAGGCGCTAACGAAGGCTGTGTGGATGGTGCTGATGGTAACAGTGTGTGGACGGGTCTGGAGATTGTACTGGGAATATTGGATTTGACCGTTTGGCACAATAAATCAATCATTTGTATTGTTAATGACCTTTAAACATACAAGTACCTTTACTTTTACAGAACTTAAAAGGAGACATTGTTATTTTCCAGGTACATTGAATTGAATTGCAACATAAGTGGATTAGGGCTGTAGTCGACTAATGAAATTCTTAGTCGATTAACTGTTCGATAGGGCAGGTCTTTAGTCGACTAGCAAAAATAAACTGCTTTCAAAAGACCAGAACTGTAGAGGAATTCATGCGAATACAACAGTTTTTACTGATAAATACCGGAAAACTCTGTATTTGTATGTTGGACTCCAAATTCTTCAGCGCAAACACTCCATATCTTCTTACTTTCGCTGTTTTTCCATCAAACCCTTTCAATCCAAATAAAATAATTTGTCTAATAAAAATGTTGGTCGACCAAGATACTATCGACCAATTAATCAACTAAACGACTAAAGGATTACAGCCCTAAAGTAGATCATCGTTTTACATTTTGTTCATTGTAAACCTCAATATCTAAAGCCAACTTGACATGCTAATCTAGGCACACAGTTGTAAAGAACGTGATTTGACAACAGAAATGTTCAGAACGAGTCTACACACTTAGTCAGTACAAGAGATTATTTTTTTAAGAAAAGAAAAATGTATTAAAAAGGAAAAAAATATAACATAATTTTCCTGTTTATGAATTTTGGGTTGCTCCCTCTCCTCAAGCGCACCCGTCCAAAGAAAGTTTTTATTCTTAAAGAGAGGGGGGAAAAAACAGGTACAGCAACCTATAAGTTATATAATGAAATTTGAAACGGAGTGTCTTTGTGAGAGGCTCAGAGGGGAGAGGATCTCAAACAGGACTAATGAAACTAGCGTGAATGAAGCAAACTACAACTCGAGCGATGTTTTTGATGAGGGAACAATGGTGTGACATGGTTAAAAGCTCAAACTAAGTAAATTTTGCATAATATGTGCCCATTACAGCATCGTCAGCCGATAAGGATAGCTTCGAAGCAGAAGAAGAGGGAACATAACACGGCTCTTTTACCTGCCCACCCGTACGGCCTGCAGGAGGGAGATGAAGCTCTGGTCCGTTTGGCGTCGTACCTCGGTCAGCTCCATGTTCACGTGGATGACTTTACGCCAACTCCGGGACTGAGGGGGAAAAGCACACACGGCGCATGAATACAAAATGCCAGACGCCTCTCCTGAATCCCACTTCGGCTGTGAAGGCACAATTATAAGCCTCATACAAAAGCTCATACCAAATTATTCTCTAAGAGCCAAACTTCCATTGTGAAGACTATGGAATTTGCAGTGGGGTTGACAATTCTGACTAAAATGTATGTTTTTGGATTCATATCTTGACAACAGTGTGTATATTCAAATGAACTTTTGGCAGAAATGTGTTCAAATGTGCCTGCAAATGTCTTGGTTGAGGTTGCACAAAATTCACCTTTATATACTTCATACCTTCGAAGATTACACTACTGATCTATTTATGGTCGATATGACTAAATCATTTTGGTTGATCGATTTTATTTTGTTCTTTAAAAAGCAAACAAATATAGCGTTTAATTTTTCTTTTTTGAACATAAATGAGCCAGACTTTTAATACTTTTTAAAAATTGACAGTTTCTTGCTTCAAAACCACCGACAGGACTTCGATTCAAAAGGCTGGATCACTGGCGATTAGAGACGAAAAAATCTCACTCAATTAAAATTTGATTAATTGCACAGCCCTAAACTGATCTTTTTACATCTGATTTGCTCCTTTTGCATTCAGTATTTTTCAACAAACGAGTGCCTACTTTTCAGTATTGATTAGTAACCTGGCCCTGCCATATGAATTCTCACGATATTTGTGAGTTCACAAACTCTTGAGACTCCATCTGGGCGTGTGCCGCTGTCAGGGCTCCATCAGCCGCTGTGTGCTGGACCAATCACAGCGCTGCATTGTGGTCAAAGTCAAATAGACAAACCTAAACAAATATGACGCCGCCGACAGACGTACTTTGGCCTATTTCAACACATTTACGGACTATTTTGCTTTTGAAAACGTGCACATAGAAGTGCTTTGTACATTTGAGGTCGAGGAAGAAGTCTGTGCTTTTCTCTCAACTAGATTTCTTGATTTCTCGGCTTGTTCCACTTGCTCTGCTTTGCGACATTGCAACCAATCAGTTCAAATGTTTGCTAATTGGTTAGTATCTGGATTAAAACAACCATTGTGCCGACCTGGAAGCAGAAGCTGGCCTTGTCCTTTCCTTTGGAGACCGGAGGCAGCTGCAGGAAGTCTCCGCACACGATCAGCTGGATCCCTCCGAAAGGCTCCGTGGACCTCCGCACCGACCTGCACACACAACAGAACACAGGTTGGTACAGGAGAACAAAAACAACCCTAAAACATCACAAAACGTCAAAAAAGGCTGATCTTAGTTCCTTTACTTAAACAGTGGCGAAATTACCATTAGGCTACAGACCACAATTCCTTGAGCCCCCAACCTGAAGGGGCCCCCAATAAGATGCCACTGCCAGATACCACTGTCACAGAAATGGAGAGAAGAGAAATGGAGGTGCTTTTGGGTCATTTTTGGTAATGCTAATTTTGAGACATAATAAACAAATTAAAGTGATAACTGAAATGATACAACATGCTGAGCTGGTGATTGGCTACAGCCTTCTGTCTGTCCAGGATCTGTGTAGTTTTTGACAGACCAGCCCTCATGCCGAAAAAAAGGTTAAAATTTATACGTGATTTATCATGTTTCTGTGCATTAAAAGTGCTTTGTATGTAAAGTGTACAGTATATGTTTAGAAGCGCCATAGAAGCTACTAAACTATTTGGTGCCTTTTAGAGGGTGTTTGTTGCCGCTCGTAGAATACAATGAATACACAATTTGCTACCAAACGTTTCAGATACACAGAAGTAAACAATACTAGTATTTTAGGTTACACTCTGTACACAGCCTCACACAGAAGCATAGCCTTCTAATGTGTTCCTCTGCAACTTTATTATTTTCTTGACATGTGGATATTTGGACACAGCCATAGTTTCACATACACTCCTACATAAGGACATTAAATATAACCTGAAATAACACAATAGTCGGTAAAGTGCAAGTAACTGACATTGAGCTATCGTTATTGCTGCCGTGTTGTGGCGCAGCAAGAGGACGAAGGACCGGCTGGTTTCATCCGTTCATGTCTTTGAATATTCAATGTGTTTTGTGTCCTTTTCCAGAGTTGAAAACACATTAAAGGACAAATATTATGCAAAATTGACTTTGTGTTTTTAGCTTTTAACCCTCTTCTCATCAAAAACACACCTGGAGCTGCATTTAGCTTCACTCCCACTAGTTTGACTAATCCTGGTTTTAAAATCCTCTCCCTCAAACCGTCAAAAACTCTCCGTTCTGAAATCCTTCGGTGTGTGACGTGGTTCAGAGAATCTTATTTTCTGTTTTCAAGTTCATAAATAATTGCCAGACTTGCTCCGAGTATTTCTTCTAAAACATTGCAGCCAGTAGATGGAGCCAGAGCTTAGTTAGAATGACGTCTCCAAAGGCTGTGATAAAGTTATTGTTCTTTATTGTAGTTCTAAAACACGAGATGTCAAAATAAAGATATTCAAGAGCACATTTAAAGGCCAGTAACAACACAAATAATGCATCCTTAATAGGCTAAACATATTTGGTTGTTTCATAATAGAGGTAATCTACTTGATCTGTAAAGGCTGTGAGAGTAGTTTGCATGAGGAATGGAAAAGTCCTCCAGATTTCATACTAATCATAGAGCCCCAGTGTTTGAATGGTCCATTAGGGGTCGGTCTCCCACAGACAGAGGCAGATCCAGCAGATGGAGAGACTCATAATGGCTTTGTGTTTGGAGTCCATTAACAGCTGTTCGTTTGCACTGAAGGAAATGATTGTGCAGCTACAGCTAGAGATGTGTAAAAATGACTGGCACACATTTAGCCTATTTTGGTTTTTTATTATAATTATTTTTTCTAATGGGCTCTTTGCACAACAGCACTAGCTCAGTGGTGGCGTCGGAACTTCCTGTCCATTCTAGTCAGTCAAAAAATAATACATACTATATGATCAGGCAGAGAACAGTGAGTTGTGGTGGATGTCTCTGAGGAAAGAAAGACCTCTCTGATCGTTTAGTCGGTTAAAGGGCACAGTGGAGTGAAAGCTTTTCAGTGTGTCTGTGATTTGACCAGGTGTCTGACCCAAACTGCACTCACAGGACACACTACTGCACTATTTATAGGAAAAGTACTTGAAACAGTGTATTTACTTGTAAAAGTCTGATCAAACTCAAAATTCACTCCCACACCTTCAACTAATTCACGTCATGTCCTTCTCTTCTCCTTTCTGCTCGTCGACTTCACGACCAAAGGCCTGCGCTGGCAGCCCTACTGTCTGTTGAAAAATGTATTTTTGTATTTGTTTTAGAAGTGTATAATAGGGATGTCACAATATCAAATTTTAGCGTTACAATTATTGTCAGGGGAAAAAAACCCCACACACAAGTTAACAATTGGTCACATTCATCAATAATCATGAATAAACTCCCATTGCCTATCACATTACTATTCCTCAATTTTGTGACAAGCTTTATGATATCAAACTGAATGACAAAAAACAAAAAGTTCATGACAATGAGCTATATAAAAAAGTACATGTTTAGATGATTTTTGGAACTATAGGTTAATTTTAAAAATACTAAAAATGTCTATTGATAATAATATCTAAAAGATATTAATTAATTGAATAATTAACAAGTGTGACAAAGTTTGGAGGTAATCATCTGGACAGTTTTAAAAATCAACCCGTTTCGATTTCTACCTAAGTCATGGAATAACTCAATGGAATTCTAAAAAGACACATCCTCGTCTACCATGGATTAAGGTTTTGGATGAATGAGGAATTACACCGATTTAACAAAATAATATTAACATCCCTACAGTTGCAGAACAACTCTTTTGACATTTCCCAGTCTGGTTTCAGATCACATCACAGCGCTGAGACTGTCATTAAAGTGACAAATGACATCCGCCTGAGCAGTGATTTGGGCAAAGTCACAGTCTTAGTGTCAAATGCTGCACTGAGATCTAGAAGGACTATCGATCATGGAATTCTCCTTCAGAGACTGGAGCACTAGGTGGGCATTACTGGCACTGCCCTAAATTGGTGCAGGTCCTATCTAGAAGTAGTATTATGTTGAGATTGGAAACAGTATCTCAGATAACATGGCCCTGACCTGTGGGGTGCCCCAAGGGTCAGTCCTGGGACCATATTATTCAATCTATACATGCTGCCATTAGGGCAATTAATACGTAACAGTGGCGTGTCCTATCACAATTACGCAGATGACACGCAGGTCTATGTCTCACTGACGGCAGGTGAATATGGACCAGTGGATTCAGTTTGAGAGTGCATCCAACGGATCAGTGTGTGGATGCAAAACAACTTCCTCCAGCTGAACTCAGACAAGACTGAAGTTATTGTCTTTGGTCCACAGAAACAAAGAGAAAGAGTTATTGACATCCAGTCTCTTTCGGTAAAACCTTCAGATCAAGTGAGAAATGTAGTACTTTTAGACCCAGATTTGAACTTCGACAGCCACATAAAATCAGTAACAGCAGCAGCGTTTTACGATTTAAAAAACATTGTCAGGATCAAAAATCTAGTGTCTAAAATGGATTTGGAGAGGCTTATTCATGGTTTGTTTCTGGTATGCTAGATTAGTGTTTTTCAACCTTTGAGTTGTGGAAGATTTTTTGGGTTTAAAAAATATCATGACACACCACCTACTACTAAAACCTAACCAAATCAGACAATTTAGTAAAACACTGGTATATAATGAGGCAAAGACTGTCTGTTCCACTGTGTGGTTCTTTAAATTTGGCAACAGTGATGGTTTTCCGTTCAGAAATTGCTCACTTGACACTTAAAATGGTAAATTTGTCAGTCATTTGTGAATCTCTTTGCTTAAATTGGACATTTCTTCAAGGCACACTAGTGTTCCCCGGCACACTAGTTGAAAATCAAGGGGCTAGATTACTGTAATGGCCTACTCACTGGCCTCTCCTGCTGCTCAAGTTCTAACTGGTACCAGGAAATAAGATCACATTAGTCTGTGCTCATGTCCCTGCACTGGCTTCCTGTGGCTCAGAGAATAGAGTTTAAAGTAGCTCTGCTCGTGTACAAATCTCTTCATGGCCAAACACCAAAATCTATCTCGGACATGTTGGCATCATATGAACCTTTATTTATATATTATATATTTTTTTTTTTTTCAACATCACGCTATGAGGCTCTGGAATAGCCTTCCTGAGATTGTGAGATGGGCTCCTACTTTAACAATGTTTAAATCCAGGCTAAAACATCGTCTTTTTAGCTGTGCATATGACTGAAGGAATTTTATTCTTTAACATATTTTAACATGACAATTTGTGTTTTAAATTCTTTTATTCATTTTATTTGGTTTTATCTGTTAATACTAGTGAAGCACTCTTACATTTTGTATGAATGGTGCAATACAAATAAAATTTGACTGATTGATTGATTGATTGATACATCTATGCTCTTTTGACGACAGACCGTTTTAGATTGTTATTTTGTGCCCCCATGATTAATGCACCCCTATTACATTACGTTTATTGCATGATGTCTCTTCATATAAGATGTTACCATGTCTTTTCCATGACATGAAAAGTGCATCATGCTTTGGCCACTCCCATTCAAGAAGGCCTTTCAGTCTGAGACAACCATTTGCCTGATGAAGGCCTAGTTGCCGAAACATTGCTGCTGACCTGTAAACAACTTCACTTCTATTACAAGTGGCCAGTGTGTGGGATTTTCCTCTTTTCCAGCAATGTGAAAAGTGAAATGAAATGTTTTTGTTTGCGATTGTACTTCCTTGTTTCAATAAAAAAAGAAAAAGAGCAGCAGTGTATTTTCACAAGAGAGCTGCCGGGGGAGCTCTGTCACTGAATTTACTTAGTTCTGTTATAATTCCACCACCAGATTCTGATGGAGGCGTCACAATGTCCGCAGCTCATGTCTGGTGCTTGGTACCTGGCCACAGACTCCAGCTTGTCGAAGTAGTGCGCCTCTACCATGGAGACCTCGTCGATGATGAGGTGCCTGCAGCTGGTCCAGTGCTGTAACACTCCGGGCCTCTGCGCCAGCTCGATGCACTGTTCCAGAGGAGCAGCGCCAGAACCGATTCCTGGAAAACACAGGATGTCAGGGGGGACAAAATGACATCTCCATATACAGCGGCTCCTCTGAATGTGCATCACTGATTTGGAAATTGGCTTTCAAAAATCAGCAGTCACAGTGTGCACGCTCATGAAGTTCAATGAGCACAATATCACAGCAGCGAAAATATGTCACAACACCAGGTCAAGCCGAGGAGCCGTGTCACTCAGATTTAGTATTCTCCCCCATCATAGCCTGAAAATAAAAAGGTCCCAGAAGGTCATTTATGCGTTTTTATTTTTGAAAAGTGGCTATGTGATATTTTAGAACTCCACATGCATCTTATTTTTTCCAAGGGTAGGTGAAAACAGGAATCAGGATTTATTCAGGTTTCAGCAAATGATATTTAATGCTTCTTAATGCCACATGTCAACATTTCTAATCCCATAATCAACGTCAAAACAAGACATTTAGACTTTTATCATGTCAGAACTACCGGCTCATAACCACTCCACTGGGCAGCAGAATGACCGGAATATAATAAATTATTTTATAATATTCAAAAAGCAAATATACATTTAATTTAAACCATGCAAATGTATTTTTGAATCCTAAATTTCAGTTTTTAGATGATTTGATCAAAGCTAGGATTGAAGAACTCCAGCACACCTGGGATTCAAATTGAATTTGAATGTCAACAATACACACTTCTGATACAGCAGCATTCGATTATTATTTGCTCTTATTTTTTATTTGGTTATTGTTCTGTTCGGATAAATCTTTTTTGTTCAAAATGGTATTTCAATTTAATGCTTGTGGGTGTTGAATTTAATGCATTTTAAGGCCTTTTGTTTTTTTTTTTGCCAAAATTAATTTCATGACTTTTAATGCTTTTTAATGCCTCGGAAACCCTGGGAATTTTCTGAGCACTTGAGCTTCAGTTACAGGACAACACTGGATTAACTCAGGAATCAATCAAAATACAACTTTGACTAAACTAAACTAATGATGAGGAGACAAAACTGTCTGTTAATTTTCCAAAATAAAAACTAAAAAGGAAAATAAGCATTATTTTGTACTGTTAAAAACATATTTAAAGGCAAATAAGTAGCTTTAATTTGCCATCTCATGTACCTGAGTTTTACCGTCTTAAGACGTGAAAAACAGAACTATGTCATTTTAAACCGTTTGCGGCGGTCCAGAGTTACAGCTCACATTCATTCCTCAGTCCATCAAATCAATCGATAACATGGACTGACTGCAGTGTGTCGAGCCTGAGTGACTTGTACGGTGGTTCTGTAATATCTATGTTTTTATGTTTCTACTTTGTCATGCTGCATTTATGCTGATGCAACTGCCCCCAGCTCCAAGACAGATGTCCCCACTCGAAGACAAGAAAGAACCTGAACCTACTGCATTCTGAGCAGTTTACCGTCACACTAACAAACATCAGCATGCAAACAGCACACCTCCTGCTTTATGGAGAATAAAATGCTTTATAACAAGACAGCACACAGTGATGTTATGTTTTGACCCGAAGAGCTGCTTTTGCAATACATCAGGGGGCAATGGGGCAAAACGGATTTTATTAAACTAATAGAAACTCTTGTACATCACCTTTAATTTTGTGTTTTGGTGGTTTATCAACCAGCTCTAATTACCGGACTCCAAAGGTTTTATTATTGATTAGGAGGCCATTCATGTGGAAATAAACCAAGCGCCTTGCACAATTTTCATGTGCTTCAACCACAGTCTTCCAAGAAAACACCTCGGGTGCAAATGAAACGGGGTCGGCGATAATTGGTCTCTTTCTGAAAATAGTCCAGAGCAAAGTGCTGGTTAACTGCTCATTAAAGTTTAAAACAGCCTCAGAGACAACATGTCCAGTAATTACTCACAAGTGCTAGATTACAAAGGTGCATGATGGAGTTCGGAGATATACTGAGTTTGTTAATTACATGGACCGACCTGCGAAGCTGTGCAGAGTGGTGCCTCCGATGTGACAGGCGGCCACTCCGGTGCTGGCTGTGGCGTACGTGCTTTTGGGAGGAAGAGAGCCGATGATCCTCTTCAGTAGGAATGACTTGCCTGTACCTGAAGCGGAGTGGAACATGAGAGTCAGTGCTGGCCAGGATGTGGACTGTGCTAAAGATGCTAAAGCTGAAGATGTGAGACAGGCCTCCGCTCTGACAATGTTTAAATCCAGGCTAAAAACAGTTCTGTTTAGATGTGCACACGACTGAAAGATCTATCTGCACTCTTCTCTTTTAAAGCGCTTTATTTTAAAATGATTCTGTGTGCCTTTTTGTGTTTTTATGATTTTAATGCAACTTTTCCTGTTATGTAAAGCACTTTGAATTGCCCTGTGTACGAATTGTGGTCTACAAATAAACTTGCCTTGCTAAATAAATCATAAAAAGTAGAAGGAACACAATATCTAACATTGGAATAAGTATAGGTAAAATCTTTCGTAAGTCGTTTTACAAAGCAAGATGAAATAACTGAATTTCATGCTGTTTGGTCCATAACATGTAAACAAAAGACAGGAACATTTACATATAAAGTGGTGCTGTATGTTACTTTTCTGATGGAGGTATTCCATAGAAATAATAGGTTAAGAAGATTTATCTTCATTAAGATAAAGATTAAGATATTAAGGGCTGTCAGGAGCGACCTGAGTAACAACCGTTTGTTGTTCAAAGATGGCCGCTGCGCCAGAGCAACACAAAGCCAGAGATGTTACACTCTTTTTTTGGAAATTTTAAAACAATAAAACAAAGCCAGGAAGAAAAAGGATGATCCTTTACTGAGCTTCAGCAAACAAATGTACCGTTTCAAATGAGTTAGTTTAGCTAATATTGCAGCCAATAAATTTAACTGTGAAAACCCAACGACTACAAAAACATGTTTTGTTATTTTAAATACCTCATTGGTCAAATAAATAAGTGGCGTTTAATGTGGTGAAACTTTTTTATACATAAAAAAAAAAGAACTAGTTACAAGTCAGATCTGTAGAGAAGAGACCCAAAAACACCGGTATTTGAGAAAATACCATAAATACCATAATACCATACTGCGGAACATTTCATATAAAGCTATCAAGAAAAGTAACATGGTGTGACTTTTTCCAACCAGTTTATGCCTCCATTTTTCCTGCATTAACGCTCACTTTTTACTCTTCCAAAACTCCACCATCATCATCTGAATGCACATGAAAGTCTATCAGTAGAGGCGGAACTATTTGGGTCTGTGGTTTCTGTTGTTCAGGGGTAAAAGTTGGATTCCTTTCCAGTGGTGGAAAGTAACGAACTACAGAAGTAAAATTAAGTGCAATTTTTAGTCTTAATCTGTACTTTAGCCGATGTAATCGGCTAAATGGTCAGAAAGACTTCATTGTTAGACCGTGTTGGGCCATGTCTCCCTCATCACTAGTGAGCATCTGATTAGCGTTTTCTCACTTGACCAAAGTGAAAGGACACTGCTGTGAACGGCTGGAAAATTAAAACTTAAACCGCCATTTCTATTTAAAGAGGGATTTTTTTTTTCTTCTCGAATAAAATGTCCTCTTTTATACCCCTTTCAAACCATCTCTTCTCTCGTTTTAAATCTTCACTTCACGGTCTTCAAAGGAGTGGCTTGTGGCTTTGAGATGGAGATGCACAGCACTCTCTTCTGAGTTGACAGTCTTTTGTGCAGTGGCTGTTTGTGTAGCGCCCATTACACTCTTCCTCACTGCAGTGGATTGAATACGTTGCTGTTTTTGTGTCACCATCTTCTCAACAAGCCGTAGATACTAGTGTCTTAAAGTGTCAGTTTTACTTTTACTTGAGTAAATGTTTGCTTTTACTTCTCCCACAACTGTTCCTTTCATACACACATACATGCATACATAAATCTCACCTGCGCTCCCAGTAAAGAAGACGTTCTTTCCGCTCAGAACGGCACTGAGGACAGCCGCCTGCTCCTTGTTCAGCTTACAGGTCGGCAGCGTCAGGATGGGCTTCTTATGGGGGTTGGTCCTCACCTGGAAAAAAAAAAAAATCAGGATTAAGTAAGATCTTGCCAATGAAACATTTCAACTAAAACTGTTCAAATTTGTAAATATGAGATTAGAAGGGTAAGGGTCATTGTACTAAATGTTTGTACTGCAGTACTTGTGTTCAATGAACCAAGAAGTTACCTTGTCAAAATGATGAATGCCCAGGAACTAATCATAACCTACTATTGAAAGTCAATACTCATTTCAAATAGAAATCAATGCTGGGGGAAAAAAACAAAACATGTGGCTGAACAAACTCTGCACACCTGACTAGACGACAGGTGCAGAGGAGAAAAAGCAATTAGTTGAGGACGTTTAAGAAGAAGCGGAAGGGGCTGTCCTCATACCTGAAGAAGGTCAGAGGGACCGAAACGTTGTACGAATAAATTCATGAAGAGTGAGACAGTGTGCGGGAGTCTTCTTAAACGTCTTCGAGAAAAAAAGAAAAAGAAAAAAAAACAACAACTATGGCTTCTGTAAATGTGTAACTAAGCAGCACTTAATCTTTTTCGCCCAGTCCAAACGTAAACAATGTAATGAGAAAAATTCAAGTGGACACAATCTCAAGGTAATTTTATTTGATTAAATCTTGCCCCAGCCCTACCAAGAAGCAATAGAAAGTTGCTTTTTTTTGTAATGCTTTTTAATGACGCAAGATTGTTAATGCCATATTCAACATCAAAACAAGACATTTATGCTTTTATAATGTCAAAACTACTGGCATGTCCATGAGCAGTGACATGCCAAGAATATTAATACACTACGTCTACACTGTTTTAAAGTCTACATAACAGGTTCTTGTGTTTTTCTAATTATGACTTAGTTTGGAGGGAGGGCACCTGTGGTAAATGTTTAGCATAGGTTAATTTGGGAAACTGCAGTTTGTGAAGACATTTTGAAAAATAAAAGTTTAAAATTACAGAAAGTAGTGCAGAGTTCTCTAACAGAATCCCTCTGTGATGTCATCAATATGCGACGCACCGTTGAAATTACAAAGACAGTTTACAGCAACTGACACATTTTTTTACAGTTTAAATGGTCATTCAACAAAACAAGGTGTAACTACTGTATAATTTACATGGATTTTTGGCGCTTGCGTTCAAAACGGTTGCTAGGTAACAGTTGTGGAATTATCTCTACATGTCATAATATATTTGCTGTCAATGTCCAACAGGGAAGTACAATTATTAACATTACAAAAACTGTCAAACTGGGGACAAATAGGCACATTTTTGAATAAAATCTTAAATCATAAGATAATTTATAACAAATTATGAATTAATTCTATGGAGGTTGTTCTTCAGTGTTAAACCTTTTTTGAATCGCTGTTAGTGATGGGCAGACGGATACCAGAAATAGATCTATCACTACTGACTGGCATATGAGACCTATTAGCCCTACTAGTGTCAATGAAGAATCATCTCAGCCTAAAAAACTGATACTTTTACATTTTAAAAATACACTGATTATATTCTAGCTGTGGCATGTACCGTGAGGAGGATGTACAGGTCGCAGCAGAGGAAAAGTGTTTTGATCGGCACACAGACCTGACCGAAGGTAGAAATGTCTCTGCATGAATGGGCGCTGCAGAGCTGCCGTTTGCAACAATTATATGCGGCCCTAGCGTTTTTTTTTCATCCAATAACAAGCACTTTTGCCCTCACCATGGACTGCGCTTTCACACCACCCTCGTCCTGCACCACAAAACCGCTCCAAGATGCTCTGGGAGAGGCTGTATTAAAGTCTATATGACAGCTTAGATGACACATTTCACTAAAATGTAGTGAACATGGATTTTTAAAGATTTTACTAAACATTTTACCTATTTATCCCCAGTTTGACAGTTTTTATAATGTTACTTCCTGGTTGAACATGAGCAGGAAATATGACATAGTTAGAGGTCTGGTAATTCTACAACAGTTACCAAGCAACCATTTTGAAATAAGGGCCAAAATACATGTAAAATACAAATTACTTATGATTAGACAAATTTTATATATATATATATATATATATATATATATATATATATATATATATATATATATATATATATATAGAAACTTTCGGACACTCACTTGGTCCATAGATTAAAACAACACACAGACAAACATAAAATAAAAACAAATGTAAATCATTTTTAAAAAAAGTAAATAATATCTGATCGCACCTTTATTTTATTTATTGACCATATAAAAACGTGTCAGTTGTCTGTAAATTATCATTTTCAATGGTACGTCGCTTTTTGATGACATCCCAGAGACGTCGTTTAAGAACTCAGCACTACTTCCTGTAATTTTAAACTTTTATTTATCATGAGAACCTGTCAAATAGACTTTAATGTGGTCCAGACTGCGGCTGCCATGTTTACACTGGGACAAGTGTTTTAAGTAGTTTTGTATTTGCATTGACAAAAATTAAATTAAATATCCAAACATTTAGCCATCATTTTACATTTGTCTTCCGCTCATATATTACTTGATTACAGTGCATTTAGAGCTCATACTCACTGGGCTGTTGCAGTCCGCCCTGCTCCTCTTCACTTGGGGCCCCTTCCCGCCTGCTGCGGTGCTAACGGCTTGGTTCGTCCGATCTGAGAGCCCCGCACTCTGGTTGGCCTTAGCCCTGAGCTCGTTGACCTTCTGGATGTCCTTCTGCTGCAGCGGGCTGATGGCCTCAAAGCTCCGGGGCAGGCCTGCATTCAGCTTCTCTCGGTCGCTCATGGCCTTGGCCCCGCGACTCGCCTGGTGCTTGATGGTCAGAGTCTTCAGGAAAACACTGAGCTGGGCCGGGGGGCAGTTCGACATCAGGATCTGAGTGTTGGAAGGCAGCAGGCGGATCGTGCACTTGCCTTCCCGAGCGAACTTTGTAAACAGCTTGAATTCTTTGACGCTGTAGCTCTGGGGGACTTTGCCGTCGTGGATTCGGAGGATGAGCTCTTGGAACTCGTTGCGGCCCAAAAGGATGGAGGCCTTTCTCATGACCTGGTAAAGATATGAGAGGATTAATCATTTTGTACAATGACTAGAGTTAGGAGAGTGCTTTAAATTGCATTTTAAATACTCAAGAGCCAATCATTTCAAATGATCAGTGATCAGCGTGGGCATTTGTAATGCAGAGGTCTACAGCCACTTTGGAAGGAACTAGTTTTACCTAATGACGTCTGTAAAATTGAAAATCAATCAGTTGTTCACTTGACTTTACAGACTTCATTTCGGAAATGGCGGAACACATGGAAAATTACAAGAACTTTTAATTCATACATGTTGCTAACATTTCTTCCATTTTCAGGTTACCATTTTAGGTTAGCACAGAGTACCTGTTTTGTAGCATCAAACGTCATGCATTCTTCAAACCTGCCATTAGAATGACATCCGTGCGATCAGATTTCTGATGAAACAGCCGAAGCCTTTGCTCTTTTAATCCATTCATACTGACACAACCCCTCCTCGGTTGCTGCCCTTACGAGTTTTTGATTAGAGAATAGTCTGTGGCAAATTTATATTGCAAACCTAAATTGATGGCAGAGACATTCTGAAACAATATTACATGGGACTAGATCTACCTACGAGTTTGCTAAAATACAGAAGGTGAAATTCAGGGGAATATGTACGATAATTTTCAGAGACATGGATGATTCACACAGAGCTAGAAACGCAGATAACATTCATAATTATTACAATTTACCAGAGGGCCCTTGATAAAAGTAATCACATCCAAATTGGGCTATAATGAGTCTGTAAAAGTTTGAAGTATGGAGGATTGTAACTATAAAACGTAGTTAACAATAACATTTTACTACTAAAAATGTATTTAACCCCAGTTAAATCATTTTGGTGAAGCTTATTATTGTACTTCCTGGTTGGTTAAACAAGGTTCAAAAATCATATAAATTACACAACAGTTATGGTTTGACAAATAATACCTGATAACACATTTATTTGGTTAAACGATTGTTTAAACTGTCAGAAAAATCTGATGCATGTAAATTGTGTCTGCATTTTTGATGGACATTCACTCCTGGTGACATAAATAGAGGGATTCGGTTTGAGAACTCGGCACAATGTCAATTGTTCTTCACAAACTGCAACTTGGCTGATTTAAAAACTATGATTACAGTGATCCCTCGCTATATCGCGTTTCATCTTTTCCGGCTTCGCTGCTTCACAGATTTTTTTTTTACAGTGTGGATATTTTTACAGTGTATTGTGCTCTGAATCCTGATTGGCTCAGGGGCTTTACTGTTGTCTACTTCTCAAATATAATCGAAGGTGGCATATCCGTTCATAAAAATCTTCTTGCTCAGAAAAAGAAAGAGCGCCAACAACTCCCCATAACAATGTTCTTCTCCTGCGCCTTCAGTAGAAACAGAGGCTACAGCGGAGCGGAGTCAGGACGAAGAGGCACAGACTGTGAAATACACCAGTGACAATGTTTCCAACCTTGTATTACTATATTAAAATTATTGTTTTAAACTAATTTTGGGCTTTAAAACAGGTTTTGATTTTTGGTTTCATTCCATAGTTCAGTATTGCATTGTAAAATAATAAAAAATAAAGCTGACTACTTCACGAATTTCACTTTTCGCGTGTTATTTTTGGAACGCAACTCCCGCGATAAACGAGGGATCACTGTAATTAGAAATTATTATTAGAAAAACATGAGAACCATAGGTACGTATACCATAGGTATATGGTCATATGCACTTTAATAGTTGTCTTGGTTATGCCTGTCAATACAACTGATGTAAAAAAAACATTTGTTTGCTTTTTTTTTTTTTTAAATCAATAAATACAATGGGGAAATCAGTGATTGTTTTTCCACAGTCCAAAATACAGAGTATAAATGTCAACATTAAGATATTGAGGAGAATTATCAGATTTTAAATGTTTTCCATACTCCAAAAGCTAACGTGACATTGTGCCGTGTGTAGTGGACCTGTCTGCGTGTGGTCTGTCCAGAGGAGTTGAGCTGCTCCACAGTTATGCTGCACTGCACCTGGACCCCGTCCTCAGAGGACATCACGGCTGCAGCTTCTGCAAAACAATCATACAACTGAAGGTTTCACGTGGTTTAAAATAGAAGTAATTTCAAATAAAGAACGGTGTGTAGCTTGTGCCCCTAATGTAACAACAACAACAATCACAACCGAAAAGGCCATGGCTCTTGTACAGCTCTTTCATGATTGGTGCAGGAGCAGGGCTTTACGCAATGATTGTTCAGATCACAACTTTAAACACACTAGCTTTCAGCTATGAAACTGGCAACACAAATGAGACTCTTGAGGCTCATTCTGCTTTCAGACTGGAGAATCAGCTAGAGTACATCTAATTTTAACATCAGAATCGGTTTATTGCTGTTCTCAGTGATCAAAATTCACAAACATAGGAGCTTGCTTTGGCATAAGGTGCAACATAAACAATGAATAAAATATTAGCAAGATATATATAAAAATAAAAGGCATGCATAAAATTAAGAATTACATCAACAACTTGTCCATCAATTTTTGTAGAGCCAAAAATCACAACAGCACTTGTTTCGAAGGGCATCATGTTTACATCATATCTGGACACACATGTTTATAACATTTAAACGCTAAATCTTAAGTACAGTTCCTTAAAAATCTAGCCTTCAAACCTGCAAAGCAAAGATAAATAACTTTTAGCAGCACCACTAATACTAAAGTGGCTGACATACCTCATCCAAACAAGGCTGTTCTCAGTGCGTGATGGCACAAGCCTAATATAAATGTACTTTGAATGGTTTAGGCACTAGAAGATCATTCATTTGTTGAATAGCTGATGAAGCTTTGCAAACAACTATTGTTTGCAAGTTAATCTGGTTAAACAATGGCTACTTTAAATGCAAAGACTTATGAGGCGCACAGTGTCACACGGTACAATTCTATTCAGATGCCCTGGCAGCAGCACGGAGCTCCCCGGCTTTTTTCACATTTCACATTTACCAATCAATCTACAATCTTTAACACGTTTGGCTGAAGAAAAAGTTTCGAGGACATGCGCTCGTTGAAGTCAACTTTGTGTATGCCAATCGTCTCTATTCTTCGTCCTTTTTTCCACAAAAGGCAGTGTCTTACCGTGAAAAGAGAGTTTTAAGTAGTAGTAGTTAAAATCTGCCGCAGACACGTCCGAGCACCGCTGCTCCTCTCGCTCTGAACAACGCGAAAAGTCTCATTTCAAACCGATCACACGCGCCTCCAGCCAATCACAGAGCGCGGCTTTGACCAATCACAGCAGGGCAGTTTAAATTTTCATCCAATGGGCAGTCAACTACACGCCCCTACCTCCACTTTGACCAATCACTGCCGACTCTGCCGACTCCTACACGGAAGAATATCCACAGTAACAACAGATGTCCGGTGTTATTTTACTTCGTAAATCGTAGATCGTGTAGCGCTGTAACTCTAAGTTTAGTGGAATAAAGACAAACAGACAGTGCGCCTGCGCTAGCTCACAGCTTCAGCCACATGACAGGACAGGACCGTCGTTAAAAACAGACTTTACATGACACACACGGGCCGACTAACAGTTCTCCGTGCTTTTACAGTGGTCTCAACTCGTTAGCTTATTATGGACCTATTCCAGCCTACAGGTTGCAGTATTGTGCAACAATAGACCACTAAATATTTGCATTAGTCCCTATTAACATATTACTATGATACATGTATGAGGTTAAACCTTACCATGTATAGTTTAAAGGCTACTTGTGTGAAAGATATGGTGCAAGAGAGTGTGCAAATAAGCAACTGGGGTGTCTTATGGTCTGGGGGCCACATGTGCCAAACTTGCCTAAATGATAATTTACTGCAAATTCTACCTTTGTAACTACCTTTGTAACTCATTAACATCACATTGTGTCGTGATACTAAAGTTAAACCACACTTGTAAAAGCAGAAGATTCCCAGTTTGATTTAGACATGGAGTTCTTTTTGGATCATCTCCTGCCCCTGTCGCAGAGGAAGTCTTCTGGGCATTGAGCTCCAGGTTGTTGTCGCTGCACCAGGACACCAGCCGGTCCACCTCCCTCCTGTAGGCAGACTCATCGCCGTCCGAGATGAGTCCGATGAGGGGGTCGTCCGCAAACTTGATCAGGTTTACAGAGTCGTGGCTGGAGGTGCAGGAGTTGGTGTACAGGGAGAAGAGCAGAGGAGAAAATAGGTGGTGAGAGTTTTCCCCGGAGTCATCCACCTGCAGCTGGAGTCGCACACACTGAGCTGGGAGATCTTGTCCTGGATAGAGCCGGACGATAGAGCTGAATGCAGAGCTGAAGTCCACAAACAGGATTCTGGCTTAGATCCTCGGGAGTCCAGATGCTGCAGGATCCAATAAACCATTAACCACTGCAACTTATAGCCGCTGTGCCCTTTAGCCTGGATGTCTTCTGTCATCACTTCTGGTGCACATCTTCCACCAGGCCCTGATCCTGCTGCTGTGAACTCTCTGTGCAGATGTTAGGCGTTAGCTTGTTACGCTAAACATGACTGACGGCTCCATGTTTTCCCTCTCTCTGCCCTTTACCATCAATTCCTCATTATCTCCTCTCTCTGTCACACACCCACCCTTCATAAGGCTACTCCAGGGGTGTTTCCCAGAAGAGCGCGAGCGTGTGGGGCACTCGCTCGGTTAAACAAGGCCCATTAAAGTGTTCAGAGGTCAGCTCTTAAGGTGTCTCATGCTGCAGAGGGGGAATGTGCCGTGATCAATGTCTGCGCCGTTATTGACTAATACTGTAATTATCTATCACATGGGCCTAATGGATGGTTCAAGTCAAATAACGATAGTAAATAACACGGGAGACACACCCCCATGCATGTAGGGGGAACTGGGATTGGTTGTCACGCTCATACCTTCTGAGGAGTGAGTTTGAAAAAAAAAAAGTTTGAGTAAAATATTCAGAAACTGGATCACAAGTTACCATTAAAATATTTAGGTAGGAAGTCGTTTTCCAAAAAATATGTTCAAAGTGTAACAACCATCACCATGATAAAGGGCAAAGTTGGGGTTATAATTAGGGCTGGGCAATAAAAAATAATAAAGATTTTTATCCCTAGTGTTGATTATTCTCGATTTTTGATTTTATTTTATTAAGTCTTTTCAAAAACAAAATAAAAATCTCTTATAGTAACAATTTTATGAACATTAACTGTTCAGACTTTTAATCAATAACACAAAACATTATCACATTTCACTAAAGTCCAATTTCTGTTCCAAACCACATGTTTTTGTCGACACAATTAGCTGTGGGCCTCTCGTTTCAAAAACCCCGACCACATCATTGACGATTAGGCATGACTGAATCTCAATTTCTTGAGCTTTTCTATTAATTGTCCATCCCTAGCATAGACATAAAAATAGTGGACAGACGATCGTCACTCCGCCCCATTCATGATAATGCGGCTCAGTCATGGAGAATTCAAAATGGCCGCGGGTTAGCCCCCACCACTCCCCCCTCGGTGGGGAGGCGGGGGGAGGGCGACTTTGGGGCGGCCTTTTGCTGACGTACTGCCGTCGTAGCCTCTATGGTTACCGCCCACTCGTAGGTGTATGGCTGCGTCCTGACATTTCCGGCGCGTAAAGCCCGCCTTCTTCATTAGATATGCAAGAACTTTAAAAAATCCCAGCAGCTAAACCAGCCTGGTTCAAAAAAATTCACCCCCCTCAGCGTTGTCACAGAGCCGTAAGCTAACGTTTGAGACCAAAGCCGTATTCTGAGCCAGGTTCTAAAGTAGGTTTTGAAACGTCTAACTCCCCATTGACTTGCATTGAATAATTCTACTTCCGCAGCGGCCCCTAGAGGTCAGCAGCAGATTGCAAACATGGCAGCCTACAGTCGGCGGCTCAATTTGAGCGCGGTAGCCTCGCCCACTGGTCCCTAGCGACAATTATTTATTTATTTGACCTGTATTTATAAGGTAGGTCAATTGAG
>CM033632.1:33220468-33452646 GCA_019453435.1 Rhinogobius similis
CTTCCTGCTTCATGAAGAATAAATAGCTCTATAATTAGATGCAGACAGCGTGCAATTGTCTCATTTTACCCAAACAGACCCTTTTATAATATATATGTACTGGGGCAAAATAAATTTTACTTTGTTACATGAAATAATAAGGTACAGTGGCGGATCTAGGATTTTTTTCTTAGGGGGGCCAGGCAGGGGCACAAACTTTATCAGGGTGGCATGTAAAATAAGTAATTATATTGTAATTATGCTAATTGAAGTAAAGAAAAACGTCTTCTCTACACAGTTAGAACTTGTGGATTAAGCAGAACCGCACATATGGTTAGAGGACAAATACGTTCACCTACATGGCTATTACCTAAATTACACTTAGCTATATATGCAGCAGCTTCCGTGTTTTTGATCTATGGTTTTGTAACGCTAAAAAGCAAGCACCATGCACTAGCCCGACTGTCGTTTAGCGAGGAGGGCAGGAGGCTAAAGCGAAAAGAAAGCTAAAGTTAGCCTAACAACCGGTCCGGGTTCAAAGTGTAACGTTACTTAAGTCGTGAAAAAACACAACCTGCAAGTCAATTACAAGTTTACTTACACTTGTTGTAGCCATCCAGCCGTCGTTGTGTCGTAAACAAATCCTCTAGCGTTACCAATTCCTGAAAAACGGTGCGTCTTGTGGCGTGGTCGTCGTTTCACTGGGGACTACCTCACCGGTACACCCATGGGTACACCGGGTGCATGGGAATCACTTCCTGTGCGCCAACAGCAGCCAACCGCGTTTTCATTGGAAATACACATTTCCACATTTCCCTCTCTCTATATATACAAAACATATATAATTACCGTATAAAATTGAATTTATAAAATTTTACAATTATATACAAAAATATGTAACTTTCAGCAGCTTGAACAGGGTGGCCGGCAGGGTGGCCAATCAGATTGTAGGGGTAGCCGGTGCCACCCCCAGCCACCCCGGTGGCTCCGCCTGTGATAAGGTACAGCCCCTTTAAAAAAAAAACATTGCATCCTTAGTTCCTATTATTTGCAGCTATTTTGGGGGTAAGGGGCCGACTGCATATGGTCGCTCAGTTGCACAACAAAACATTTAATAAACATATATAGGTACACATACAAAATAAATAGTAACACAATTTACAAACCGACATCTGAACGATTTTTTTCCTCTTATTTCCAAGACTCTGTTTCTGGGTAGTGGCTCTCTCTCTCTTGGGGATAGCACAGTGTTGTGAGATTACCTGAGGTCACATTCCCTCACACATAGTGGCACAGTGAGGCTGCACAGTGGGGCCCTGGGAAGAGCACTGGACTCCTGTCTGCAGCTGGCACACACACACCCAGACGACCAACTGTCCCTGTCAGCACTCACTCCTCACAGGCACTGACAGCATTTACTAATGTGATACCGTGTTCACACTGGTCTCACAGGTTTTACTGAGCTCATCCGAAGACAAACATAATGTAAGAATGTTGTTAGTGCTGTCATTATTGGCATCTTATTCCAAAACGTTAAGAATACAAGGTGCTGCAGAATAACATTCTTTTTATGTTGGCAGCCTTTTATGGTCGACCATGGAGCTTATATGATATTGTAAATGTTAAAGGTTGACATAGGGACGTCACATGGATGGACAATGCAACATAAGATTGTAATTTAAAAAATAACAAAGCCTCAGTTTATCAACACATTTATATCAGAGTCAGTGCTAACTGCACGTTGTGGAGTTCTATACTCCGCGTTGGTATGTTAAGACTGCTCCACGTTGCTCAACCCTTACATAACCCACAAGAAGTCCAGCAGTCCCTGGCATTCAGAATGATGAGAAATTGTTGTTGTTGAAACTGTTGCTATAGCAATTAACCATTTAAAAGAAAATATATCTCTTGAAGGGGAAAAAGTCCTCAAAATGTTGAATGTAAGAGGAAGCTTAAGCCCGATTTGACGACCTGCCAGGGGCCAGCCCTTCCTGCGCCTCCCTATCTCTCCGCTTACTTTTATCGTGGGCCAAAATCATGTCTTTATTCTTCACAAGTAGTCAGAAAACTCTGCAAAGTTTCTTCTGTGCTATATTACAAGGTCATGACTCTACGAATAACAGCTAAAGCACCCCCCTTGGCCCTTACAAAATAAAAAAAAAAGTTGGTGCATCAACTTTGCGCATATGACAAAAAGACTGAGCAGAGCGAGAGCGGTGCCTTGCCTAGACATTGAATTTAATACTTTAATTGAAATAAATAGTGGGTATTAAAAATACTTATAATTAGAGAGGCAGGGGGGTGTTGTTAGTTCAGAGCTCCACTTCTCTCCACTCTCAGCAGCATAGCAACAGTTGTTGGGGACCACGAGGGGAGGGACCAAGGGGAGTTCGGCTGAGGCACCTCTTTTGAAGTAAATGCCAGAGCTGAAACGAACTTGGTCCTGCACCCTAAGTGCAAGACCAAACTTCTTGCTTCTTATGAAGTATGAATTGGCCTTAAGACACAAGGCTCCTTGTTAAATCCTTAGTGAACATGAAAATCTACCAGCATTTGACTAGTTTGTTACATCAATCCCTTATTACCAGTAATACAAAAACACACGCAAATGCACTATAATGTTATTAAAATGTTGTGACGTAGAGCACAAGATTAATGCATCAAGTGTGATCCATTGCAATAGTGTTAAAAGAGCATCTCTGTTTCTCAGAATTGGCTCACTGCTGTGTGTGCACTGTTGGACAAGCCTGGATTCTGACAATACACACTGCGGTCTTGCATAACTCCAGTCTTACAGGGGAGATACAGCAAATATTTAGCTTCACATTGCTTGCCTTTGTGAGTCTGTCTCGGAATGATAAAACAACTCCGCTTCTAGCATTTCTCCCACTCCTAAATAAAACATGCAGCCATCTTTCTTATGTATAAATAATTCAAATTTTGGATTTTTCTTTTTCATAGAGTCAAAGTTCTTTTTTCGTAGCTGTAGTTGGTCAGTGCTTGTTGCTAGGCCCTGCTGTAATGAGACATTAGCTACGTCCAAAACCTCTTTATATGTCTATGCCGATTATAGCCATAGTGTATAGGGAGCAGTGACTACTGTTTTCAAACTGTGCTGGAGAGTTCTGGCCATGCACTTGTTTTTTTCATTTGTGGATTGTGGATTGTTGGTTGATGACATCACAACATTCTATTTTCCATTACTGTTTAATTGAGATGGGGCTGGCAAATTTACTTTTGAGAATCTCCAAAATTTGTCACTTAAAGGACACATATTATGCTATAGAAACTTTTTTGAACTTTTATCCATGTTCTAATTATGTTCTGTTATCAAAAACATATCTGGAGTTGCATTTAGCTTCATTCACGCTATTTTGAGGAAAGCTGGTTAGAAAATCCTCTCGCCTCCGACCATCAAAAACACTCCCTGCTCAACTCCCTCGATCGATGGACGTTTTTTCTGATTATATACTCGAGAATCATCACTTTAAGAGAATCTTCTGCTGTTTTAAGTCCTCAAATCATTGTCAGACTTATGCTCAGCATTTCTGCCGTCTAAACACAATCACTGCAACTGCTAAGCTACATTAGCATCTCACGCTGTCCCTTAAGTATTAGCATAACTAAATTGTGTAAGTGCATTCCAATACACCTGATTAGAATTAACTTTTTTAATAAAAACTAGTGGTACAAATCACAAATTTCACTTTAATTCATTTGTCAATTCATTTGTCAGCTAATTATTTTCTGGGAACTATAACAACAAATTTTCTAAAACCAACAAAGTAATCACAGGAACGCTTATGCGCCTGCATCTTGAAAGGGAAAGATGCAAACTTTCAAAAGTATCAGTTTATGTTTTGGCCCCACTGTAAACAGAAAGACTTAGATGTTTGCATGCAGATGACCTGAAAAGTCCCGGAGGTGAGGCAGTTCATGTCAGAATCCATAGGGCTGGGTGTTTGTGCCCAAAGATGCCACAGAAATGTGGCATTGGACCATAGGGCTCAGACTAATGTACTGGGGTTAGTAGTTTGTTTATGAGTGTAAAACCCATGTCAGTCAGGCTGTGTGCCCACGCTGGCCCTGCACAGGCGGGCCACAGGGCATGTCAGGTCTCTCTGTGTTCTGCCAAAGGAAGCCACTCACAGAGACTCTTCACTTTCTCCTAAATTCCACAAATGTATACAGAGCTATGGCTGCAGCAGAGGAAAACATGCACAGGATATTCCCTCACTTTGGGACTGTGCAGTTTGCAGAAGGAAAAATAAGGCTCATAACATCAACTACTAGCTTTTGCACTATAGTATTTTAGGATAGTATTGTTTTTAAGCCTCAAATGTTTCAAATATATTTTTTTACATTTGGGCAAAAAATATACAATTTTTAGTGTTACCATGCATAGTAATAACTTAGCAGTTAGCACAGGTATAGGTTATCTCATGGTTCAGTTCATAGCATGATGCAGGACCAACAGTTCTATGCATCAGGATTCTTTCACAGATGTGAAAGATGTATTATTTTACAGTGTAAAAGAATACATCTTTTTATTATTCCCACTTTGGTGATAAAAAACTGACAAATAATTGATTTGTCTTTTAATTATTATTTTTGGAAACATTTCACAGAATATCTAAATGAGTTAAAGCATGTATTTTATTTCATAAAGGGCTGGCTTATCTCTTATATTTTAAATGTACAACTTCTTCATAACGGGTTAACTGTATATGTCTTTGGCCTGTGTTCACCATATTCCACGGGTGAGCTTAATGTGTTCTTTACTGTTGTTTTGATCACATGTTGCCAGATTTACTTGTTGGAAACACATATACGCTGTTGTCTGCTTTGTCTGTGTTCAGGCCCTCTCCCACTGCACTTCTGTGTGTGTGTGTGTGTGTGTGTGTGTGTGTGTGTGTGTGTGTGTGTGTGTGTGTGTGTGTGTGCGTGTGCGTGTGCGTGTGCGCGTGCGTGTGTGTGTGTGTGTGCGTGCGCGTGTCTGTGCGTGTGCGCGTGTCTGTGTGTGTGTGTGTGTGTGTGTGTGCGTGTGCGCGTGTCTGTGTGTGTGCGTGTGCGCGTGTCTGTGTGTGTGCGTGTGTGTGCGTGTGCGTGTGTGTGTGTGTGCGTGTGCGTGTGCGCGTGTCTGTGCGCGTGTCTGTGTGTGTGTGTGTGCGTGTGCGCGTGTCTGTGTGTGTGTGTGTGGGTGCGTGTGCGCGTGTCTGTGTGTGTGTGTGTGTGTGTGTGTGTGTGTGTGTGTGTGCGTGCGTGCGTATGTGTGTGTTCAGACAAGCATGTATGAGAGAAGACAAGTCAGTTTGTGCTTGTATTTTACCATGTGACACAAACAGATCTTCATGGCCGTGGTGTCATTTAATCTTGTTTCTTGTGTATTGTGCACTGTGACTGAATGTTGCATCGTGACACATGCATGAAGTGGATCCAGTGCTAATATAGATCTAGAGATATGAAGTTTTATCGTCCCTACATTGAATTGTGTCCTGGTGACCCATTTGTCACTGCCGCTGTGACAACCACAGGGCCACTCTCCAGACCACCTCGCTGCAAGATTAACATCTTATGCATGTTTAATACTGACGTACAGCAGATCTTATTGTCGCAAAAGTTGTCCTAGCCCTTGCAAAGTAACTAACGGATAATTACAACATTCTGATGTTAATTGCCAATAGAGCTACAGAAAAGCCTTTGTGTATTGATTAGAAGTGGGAACCACCAATTGTGTCAAGCTAATGCGAGCCTCTAATGTGGCAGTCAGTTCATTTGTAGGTTGGTGGGGCAGGGGCAAAGCGGGAGGGAGGGAGCTTGGCAGGAGGCATGGCTCGGCTCAAACTCTGCTCATTATTAATGTGAGGAGTTCACAGCAGAATGGCTGCCTCAGCACATAGCGTTCCCTCTGGTCTCCAAACGTCTGCCTCCTCCGGCCTCTCCCACCAGAGCTTTTCATTTCATTGACTTTTCCCCTTTTTCCCTGTGTGTTTCCATGCCTGCCGCTCAAACAGGGAAGCTTGACTTGGCAGTTTGTTCGCACACATCTGGTGTTTCTTGATCCCTGTGAATAGTTTACCTGAAGTCACCCCTGGGCTGCTCTCACACTACAGCGTCCCATACACGCTCTCTCTGCCTGTTCTCTCAATCCCTCTCTCATTTAAGTCTTAAGAGATTTGATGATTGCTGAAATTAAGCAGCCGCAAAATAGAAAGTAAGGGAATTTGGAGTGGAATTGCAAGGTTTGCTTGTTGACAGGTTTCTGCAGGCTTCACACACAACTGCACGCTGAGATTTTAATGAGTTTACCCTTTATGAACAATTTCTTCCAGGTATCTACAAATAAAATAAAATAAAACACAGGTACATTTTACTAAAATCAACTTACACTACAGTCAATCTGCTTTTATAGAAAGTGTGCATAAAAATGTATAATGCCGCGAGTTGAACTATTACTTCTTTGAGTGTGCAGCAACTTCATCAGTGGGGTGCACAGTGCCACTGCCTGGCCTGAAGAGCGCACTACACATATTGTAACTTACTAACAGTCTCGAGCAATCTGAAAGGGTGCATTCTATGATAGAGAATTGTACGATATATATTTTTTTACTAGTGTTTTAGAATTACTATGCAAACAGTCCATTACAAAAGCGCAATTTTGGTTTAGTCGTTAATTTGAAAACTGATTTTTAAATTTTTTTTATCTGCTGTTATCTGCTCTAATTTGAAACAAAGAAAAATACTGTTTGCAAGTTTTTATTTTTTATGACACCTTGGAATCCACCACTTTGGGAACCTCCTGCTCTACCTTCCAAATGTTTCTAATCAAATGTTATTGATTTATAATCCACCTAAATCTAAATTAGAGCCAGATTAGCACTATCATGAACAAAAACAACTTTTAAACCTGGATGTAGGGCTGAGCAATGAATGCATTTTTTACAATGTTTATTTTCTGCTCATAATATTACGTGCCCTCGGTCTACCCTGTAAAACCTGGGACAAAGCCACTCATCTAAGCTAAACTGGCTTTGAAAAGTGCCATACAACATTACTAGCATATTTGGTCTGTACTTTTGTAGTCTAGAAGTAATCATTTAAAATAATCGTTTTATTTTGAGCCAAAAAATCATGATGGGTATCAAAAAAATAAAACACTCCACCGTTAAATGCTCAAAATGGGATCATAATGAAATTGCGTTATATTGCGCAGCCCCTGTTGAGGTGGCTTGAATAAAAGTTGGACCAGCGCATTTGGAAAGAGCAGTAAAAGTCCAGCGCTTGTGTGAGAGCCCAGCCGAGAGTGTTGAAACGTAAGCCTGAGTGAGAACGGTCGGCCGGCTGCAGGGCCTGGCTCAGCCCGATCTGGCACCGGGCCATTGGGCTTTTGCTTGTTCAGGAGTTTTGATTAAATCCTTTATTGTGCTCCACTCACGCAAAGCACTAAGGTGAAGCAGCGAGCAGGGTGAGAGGAGGAGGAGGAGAAGGAGGAGAGGCAGGGAGGCTTTCTCTGCCTCTGAAAAGATGTTTGATTTAGTCTTTGGGGAGTTGTAAAGCAGATACGTTTTTTTTTTTCTTTTCTCTGCCTGCCCGCACCATTTCATTCTCCCTGTCCTTTTCATTTTCTACCACTGAATAAGAGCAGGCTTGTTTTATTGCATTCTGCACATTTTGTTCTGCTTCTTCATCTCAACATTTAACAGTATTCTAGACATAAACTAGTTGGGATGTATGAATTTAGGTACGTTGTCACTTTAAATTACTTTTTAAACAGTGTTTTTCTTACAAATTTCAACTCAGCAGTGCACAAAGATGTCTTCTATTAAGTACACGTAGTTTTAGAATGAAGGTGTGTTTCATTTCTTTGTATTTGTCCTGCAACGCCTTTCTTCAAAATACTATAGAATAAAGATGTTGGCATAAATGTATTTTTTTTTTTAACTAAAATTACACCTATATCACTATTTAGTCTAAAAAAAGTGTTTATTTTCATGAACATTTTATAACTCCTGCCACTTTAACAATCATATAATAAAAGCATCTGATCTATTTGCACTGACAAATTTGCACTACTGTCCAGCAACTGTAAATGTTCTGTATATAGTATTTATAAGTCTATTTTATTTTATTTTTTTACATATTTTGTGGCAATAGCAATAAAAAACTTTTTCTTTTCTGACTTTTCTGAAAAACTTTGAACATGTGCTACTTGGATGTCCTGTGGTAAACATATTTGGGAATGTATGATTTATTTTACATGGCATTTTTTTGTGAATGTGCTGTGGTGTGACAGGTGCACATGTTTGAATACTTCAAATTAAAAGAGTGGCACACAAAATGAAAGGCGAAAACCCTTCGTTATTCTTGTAGAGGTGATTTGTTTTTTTATTTAAATTTGTATTTTGCTATCGTGTTTCTGCTGTCGTGCAGCATCACACCATGCGATAGAAAAAATCAAGTACACATTTGTCTGTTTTCTTTTGCCTCGGTTTTATGGGTAATTTTTGTGCCAGATGCCCTTTCTGTGTCAATTAGCCATAGAGCTGCACAATATTTGAAATGAGTGCGATTTGCGACACGGGTGTCAAGTATTGCGATTACAATATAATCACAATATTTTCCCTCATTTGCATATTTTTAATTTATTTACAGGATAACAATTAAAATACTCAACTCTTACTTCAGAATATAGTTGCTTAGCCACAAATACACACACATTGGAGACCTTTGGAGTGTTAAAACCTGGAGCTGCTTTGTCCATTACTCTGCAAACAATAAAAATACATTACTGAGGCATTTGAAACATTTCAGACATTTTACTGTCCTACATTTATGTATGAAATTAAAGCAAGAGCTTTAACAATAAAACACTTTTACATTCACTAGCCTTTTCTGTACGTGGCAAAACAACGCTTTTGGGATTGAATATTTAAGGCTGTGTCTGATTGGTCAAAAGTAAACTTCTCCGATGCGCAAGAAACGCAAGATTAATGCATTTAACCATTAGAAATGATCGTGCATCTTTGCAATACTCATATCAAACTTGTTTTTATCGCGCTAATTATATTTTTTCAATAAACTGGAGTGGATGGTGTTATGGTGACATTCTATTCTTTCTTTGGGGTATTAAGTATAACATACGGAGATCCTTATTTTACATTTCGTACAGTGTAAAAAGCAGTATTGATCTAAAATGGCTTGAAACAGAAACAGGTTCATCCTAACATTGCCCGTATGTTTTGTATGAATATTACACGTGTGGTGTTTTTTCCCAGCTGTGGGGACAGCTCTCCTGTGTTTCCTGCCCCTCTGCTCCGCTCTGACAGTGGCTCTGTGCGAGAGTAAAGTGATTTGTGTTGTTGTTTCAGCTGTTTGGGTGCTGGACCTGAGCGAGCAGTTCACACCACCAGAGACGGCCCCCCCAGCGCTGGTCAGCCTCGTACAGGCCATCGAGAGGAGAGGTATGCCCCCTGTCTGCTTTCAACCACATGTGTAGGGGCTAATGTTATTCTGACCTACTTCTACAAGTTTTAGGAGAAAAAACTGTATACGATGTACCTAAATTATACTCTAAATCAAACACAGTAGGTTTCTGGATGTGTAAGTAGTTTCTGTGAGTTACTGGTCTAACCAACAAAAAATATTGGACAGAAAATACTGTATATTTTGTTTCAAAAGTTTCTTATTTACATACACATTTTCATGAAAAACTACCCGAGGCTTTTAGAAATAGTTGTTTAAAATTGGAGTACAATAGTGGAGGATCCCAAAACCACACCAGTTTAATCCCACTGCTGTAAATCCTCCATACAAAGACCTACCCAGTGGCGGAAATAGGAATTTGGGGGTCCAAGGCAAAATTAAGTACAGGCCCCTCCTCCTCAAGTTTGATTCTGTTGCTCTTGAGTTCTTTTTGAATTTAAAAAAAAAAATGTATTTAATTTTTTTAATTTGCATTAATGCTTATACGTTCTAAACAGCTTTAAACAGGGGAATTTGGGGGTTATATTTAAGAAATCAGACAACTTCCCGTTTGTTGCCACATTTTAAACACGTCATTTAAATTCTTGATATTTATTTGTAAGTACACTGCCCTTCTTTACTATGATATTGAGAGAATAGCATACATTAGACAGTTAAAAAATTATTAACAAAACCAATCTATTTCTATACACGCTTTAAAAGCTTGTAAATGAACACATTCTACATTCCAAATTGGAAAAAGGGAAAGTGTGATTTTAATGGGGTGATTGGGATTAGCGGTGAATATCATGAAAGTGTGAGTGAGTTTTTTTTGTGGCCCAGCTCTTGAAGATTTTTTTTTTTTTAAGTGAGAGAGCCAAAATGAACATTATCATAAATTATTATACTGAAGAAAGTTTGAGCAACTATTCGTCAGACGCAGAAAAAATGGCATAAAGTTGAAAATGCCAAAGGACACAAAATGACTAGAGGGTGAACTGAGGGTTAAAGGAGATAATTAGCTAAATCATCAAAGTTTTTACTGGCTAATAGCTTACTATAATGTTGACCATAAAAAAGTTTTCATTGTGTCCAAAGTTTTATGACATCTTTCAGCACGAAGTAAACTTTTTATGAAGATTAAATGCCATTTTGACCCTAGTTAAATTGTATTTTTCAGTCCCTTAATAGAAAAGCAAACGTTAAAAAAAAGTAACATTTCCACATTGGACATTCAAAATTTTAGCTTAAGTAACACTAAAAAATGTTTTCAATTAATGCTGACATCAGTTATAATTGGACATGACTTTGGAATTTCTCTTGCATCTAGTCGCCTCCATTCTGCAAGATTGAACTACTGGTGAAAGTGCACTTACAGTCAATAGTTTTATCCAGGAATATTACTGATGATGATTTTAACCAGATGCTGCTCTCAAATCAGGCCTGTTGCTCTGTCTAAAACAAACATCTAACAAAGTATTGAGCGTGAGTGAGCAGCCTGTGGGCCTGCAGCCGTCCAGCCGGTCGTGAAGTGTCAGTGAGCCATCTGCCTGTGCCGTGCCACCACCTTCACAACACCAGCCACACACATCCCTCTGTATTTACATTCAGTACTTCTGTGTCGTTTCCCATACTTAGTGGGGAAGGTTCTTCATATTATTTCCGCGTAGAATTTGAGAGTGTTCGTGAGTGGATCTGGAGTTGGAATACTTCTGCACGAGTCGCTCCTGCAGTGGGTTTGTCATTCACACCATGTCATTAACAAACAGCTCTGCCAGACTCCATTCACAGCTTTTATGGCTTCATTTCTCATCGCCCCTCTTCAACTCGCAATGATAGAGAGTCGTGTTTGGACTTGAATTCTCTTTGTTTAACTCTAGATTCAGTTGACACTTGTGTGTAGACATCTAAGTGAGCAATATCGACAAAAATGTACATCACAGTATTGTTTCAGATTTTCCCAATGACGGTATTCAGTCGATATGCTGAAACGTCTCAAATAGAGGTGTCACAATGTCAATAAAAAACACCACAATTTAACACTTATTCACAATACTAAGACCATGAAAAAGGAGCAGTCAAATCTTTCATTTTCTTTCAATCACATTGTCTAACATGTTACTGTTCCTCCAGTTTGTGACCTTTAAAATTAAACTAAATGACAAAATAATGTTATGTGTTAATAATGTGACAAAAACAGCCAGTACTATTTTATAGTGTGACCTGAATAATCCCGTTTATCATTTAACTTAATAATCTTGACATCCCTAGTTTCAAAACTAATTCCATTGCGTCAATAAATGATACCTTTGGAGCGTCGTCCTGGCAGCAGGGAAGAAGGCCATCCGAAAAATGGATGACACAAACTGAGCCAACAACCACGGACTGAACACAGAATATAACTCATAAAATGGAAAAAATTACATTTGGACTCAATTTGAAAATGGACTTATTTGACAGAACAGATTATAAAATCAACCACAGTGCAAAAATATCACACTCATTTGGATGATGACACTGCAAGTTTCTGTACTCTTTATTCTATTCTCCTCTTTTTGCAGCTTTTTAAAATTATAACAATTATCTTGATAATCTTGCTTAAAGGGCCCATGACAGGTTGAAATACACATTTAACTAAAATGCAGGTAAGATAAATATATTCAAATTTCTACTAAAATCTTTACAAATTTTACCCCAGTTTAGCTGTTTTTTAGGTTTTAAATGTTACTTCCTGGTTGTAAAGTATGACATCACACTAGGAAATTACCATAGCAACCACACTACACTGGGCCAAAACTCCTCTAATGTCACAGATTTTGTTTATTTGACAAAGAAAAACACACGTGAACACCTTTATTTTGTTGAATCAAAGTTTAAAGGGTCAAAAAGTAGTTTATTTTGTGTAAATTATGCATGTCTTTGTCTCCCCAGTGTGATGTCATCAGTTTATTTACTTCCTGTTATTGTCAACAGATTTCTCAACTTTTCTCCACAAATAGCAACTTGATTGGTGTAAAACTATAATTTGTATTTACACAAGGTATTAATGCACTGAATAAAGTCAAAATTAGAAAATCATAAAAACCCGTCATACGCACTTTAACTCCAAAACATCTCCCACCTCTAGTCCAAACCACAGGGCTAACAAGTTTTGTGCATAATAAGAGTAATGAGAACACTAAATTAGCAAAAAAAAAAAACAGGCACATTTTTATATTAAACGGCTAACTATTCTTGTCACCTGCTGCTGTCTAATTTATCTTGTCTCTTAAGACGGTGTAGGAGTGTTCCTCAGCAGTAAAGATGAGTGTATAGATAAGTGTGAGCGTGGCGACAGGGCGTCTGTCTCTGTGTAAATAACAGTACAATATTGTATCGCCTGTGTCTGGCTGCACAGTACGCTCTTCTCATCTTCCTGAGAGACTGGTTAGGTCTCTCTCGCTTTCACTCTCTCATTCTCTCTGTCCCTCCTCCCTTTTGTCTTTCTCTCTTACAGTTTTTTTTTTTTTTAGTGGTACCTGTAACAGTTTTTTTTCTGTACCTTTCCCTGTATTAATCATTATCTGAATTGACTAAACAGAGCCGTTCATTTATAGTGACACACAAGCTTTCCAAGGGCCCACCAGATTTTTTTTGGTACCAGACAGTAAAAATCTGTAATGTACTGATTTGGGAACAATATCTAATTGCAATTTTAGTTTTTTAATTGTGTATTGCGATGTGTGTATGTGTATGTTTTGATAATAGGATTCTGTTCAAAGTTCATATTGGAAACGCGTCCAGGAGAATTAACAAAAAGACAGAGCGCACATTTTACAAATCTAAACTATATGAATGACAGTTTTATGCATAATCAAACATGGTATTTTGTTGATGTGGTGGAAATGATGGTACTTCAATGCAAATGTGAATCACAAAGGCTACGATTTTTGACTCAATGCACCAAAGGCTACAAACGTGACTCAGTGTACCAAAACGTCATTAAAAGCGACAAAACGCAACACAACTGAAAGTGACAAAAACACAACTAAAAACTACAAAATTGGGTTTAAAAATCACAATTAGATATTTTTCCTAAATCGTGCAGCTCTATTATAGGCAACAAAAAAATACAAAGTGAATACAAATCGTGATAAAATTGAAATCATGATCTGGCCCCTAGAAAATCATGATAATAATTTTTTGCCATATCGCCCAGCCCTAGTCTGATTGATACTTTGACCTGAATTGGTGCTGAAACAAAGCCTCAATCTGTACAAGCCTCAACAAGTGTATTTTGTAATCTTTTTGTCCTCAGTTTTTGTTCTGGTTAAACCTGCGCAGTGCAGTATGAATTCAGTTACTGTCAGAGGCCAAGATTCAGGCTCTTCTGGTGTTTTCTAGTGCGAGTGAAATGTTCTGTCGTAGCTTATATTTCAGTGTCGTAATGAAACTGTTTTTTGTTGTTGTTAGGTTTGGACAGCAAAACATTGTACAGGACTATTTCAGACAGCCCTGCTCCGAGCCTTATCAGTGGTGAGCCTTTTTAGAAGACACATTTCTATTCTTGCTTCTTTTCTTTTGGTATTCTTACATTTAACTGTCGCATTACAGAGACCGACCTGAACCACAAAGACGTAGGTTTCCTGTCCGAGTGTGTCCTTAACTACCTGAGAGACCTGCCCACTCCTGTCATCCCCGTCAGTGTCTACCCACACCTGCAGGGGGCGCTCACCAATTGGCAGCAGAGCCAGGATGCAGGTAACGATCTCCGCACAGTCGCACTGGTTTTGGAGAGAACAGTGAGTAGAGCTGCCTGTAAGAAACTCAGAACGAACAGAAGCGAAGTGAAGTGAGACTGAAGTCAATGGCACTTTTCAGGGCTGGAATCAAACTAAATGGAGCCTCGCGCTGCAGATTGAGATGAGCTCACTCAGGCATGCCACATATGCTGACATCTTCTCTCACACACAAAAGGCTCAGTAATTCAATTTGAAGATATACACACTGTAGGGCTTTTCCTGAACTGGGTGGTGAACTCAGTGACACAGGGAACATTGACTTTTTATTCAGGAGTTACAGCTTGCTTGTCTGCATTCAATACAGCCATAAATCTCCAGTCGTCTAGCTCTAACTTCAGCATTCTTCTACTCCATATACTCTCTATTCTTCCAGTGTGTGCTTAATGGCTAAACTTATTTTTTAAACGTATTTTTTACAGTAACAATATTGTACCAGAAAAGTAGATCACAATAGATCGTTCCAGGAGTGGCAGGTGTAGAGTATCTGCGCACACACTGGTACTGATGTAAACGTTCTGTCCCAGTCAATTTAATGAGGCTGCGAAATAAAAAAGTTTATAGAATACGGTGATAAATATTTGTTCATATGATTGTTACCTTTTCCACGTTAATGGTCGACACAGAACAGTGCTACGTGTGGTAATGTTTTGTTACAAGATTCTGGTGTTACTCCCGTGTGGTTCGAGTGTCGCCAAAACTGCCCTGGTTTTTCATAGTTTGTGACGTTTGGTGGCTAACGCTAACGCTCTCATTGTAAAAGCATATTGGAGCGTGCTTCGCCGGTGGAAGGGCGTTGTGGGCTAGATTCTCCACCTAAACCTTTTGTTGAATGTCTCACCCCGCTCTTTCTCCTTATTTCACACTACAATTGTCATGTCAAATAAAGCGAATGCATAGAATGGTAACAGCCTTTAGAATCCAAGCCTTCTTTTTACTAACACTGGTAGGGTCTATACTCAAGTCCAATAAAACGTAATGATCAGCACAGGACTTTTAACATGTGGTCCTACTTCTTCTGAGTACAAGTACCAGGGCTAGTTTGTATCTAGTTTCAAGTTACTAGTCTACTTTTTGTATTGATTAGTATCGTTTTGATATTCCCCGAGGAGAGTTTTGTTCTTAATTTTGAGTGTGTTGGTAGTACAGCCCGTTCAATGTGAAGACCAGTTTCAAGCCATGTTTTAACAAATGGTTCATCTTTGGTTCTTCCAGATGGCGCGGAGGCCGGGAGCCATGAGCGAGAGGTGAGCTTGGTTCTGGAGAGCTCCACCTCCGTGCCCCTGCACCACCGGCTCACCCTGCAGTTCCTCCTCACTCACCTGGCCCGCGTGAGCCAGAGTCAGGCTAACAACGGCCTGGACACTCACACCCTGGGGCACATCTTTGGACCGCTGCTCATACGGACCGAGCCTTCATCTGGATGGTGAGAACTTTATGTTCTGTTTCATATCATGACAGTCATCTAAAATAGTTTGGGATGACAAAACTTTTTGGATATTTATGATTATTCAGGACACAACAAAAATTGTTAGAACTAAAACTGAATAGTTGTGACCAAGCAAAATAATTTCAATTCCAATCTAGAGTACAAAAAAGTTAACCTTTGAAGACCTTTTTTTGTGTATGGGTATATCATTCAGAAAGTTTGATTTCATCAGCTGGTCACAGATTAGAATAAATAATGCATGTTAGACACTGGAAAAGAAAGACAATTTAAGATTTCACTTTATTTTCTTTACGGTGTCAAAATACATTAAATACATTAAAGTTGTCACAATACTCAAGTTTAAAACTTCATTTTCAGGAACAGGCCTGATACTCAATGCCGATTTTTATTCTACATTAACAATAGACTGTGATTTTAACGCTAAATAATATTAGTTCTTCATGTTACCATGAGGACTTGTGCTAGTTCGGATGAAGCTCAAGATCAATCTCAAACTGTTTAGGACAGGTCATATTTCATCCTGTTTTTTAACACTATGGGTTGATTGATACTTATTATACATGAATGATGACATGAATGTTTTTCTCACTATAAATGTCACACTAAAATGTGACATCTTGACATCTATATAATATATTCATGGTTATTCACAGGTCGCCAGTGGATGAGCAGTTCCCGGCTCTTGTTTTGGAGAGGCTGATCATTGAGAGGACAACACAGCAAGACATCACACCTCCAGGTAACAGATTATTTTTTTTAAAGTTGGTCATATACTATTTACACTGTGAATGTCAAATATGTATTTATCTATGTGTTTTTTCCAATACAGTTCTCCCAGCAAAGCCAGTCACATCTAAAACGGCTCCATCCACCATGACTGACATAACCAGCGTGCTCAACGACGCCGAGTGGTACTGGGGAGAAATCTCCAGGTAAGTTTGGTTTTAAAACATATAAACCTTATTTTTGGCCTTACTTAACTTGATTCCTTTGTGCGCTGAATGTTGCAGAGAGGAGGTGAATGAGAAGATGCGAGACACTCTGGATGGTACTTTTCTGGTCAGAGATGCTTCCAGCAAACTAGAGGGAGAATACACACTAACCCTCAGGTAACATTTGTCTGTGTAATTTAAAGTGATGACACAACAAATGTACGTTATATTGTTTAATTATAATATTCCTATTCTCCTGATAAATTATCATGTGCCTCAACAGAAAAGGGGGGAACAACAAGCTGATCAAAATCTATCACCGAGAGGGCTTTTACGGTTTCTCTGAGCCCCTCACCTTCAGGTCTGTGGTGGAGCTCATCCAGCACTATCGCCACGAGTCCCTGGCCCAGTACAACACCAAACTGGACACCAAGCTGCTGTACCCGGTCTCCAAGTACCAGCAGGTCAGTACCAACGAGGGCTGCTCTCTGAATCTACTACACCTACAGTGCCTTCTGCTTATACATATGCACAAGAAGGCTGGGAAATGTGTTCTTATTGTTTTCAATGCTAGGCAGGGTTTCATGAGGCATTAAAAAGCATTAAAAGTCATTAAATGTATTTTGGCAAAAAAATAAGGCCTTAAAATGCATTAGAAAGCATTAAATTCAAACCCTACAGACAGTAAATCTTAAAAACATTTATCCATAACAGTACGTATAAATAAATATAAATAGAAGAGCAACTAATTCCTGCAGTCCTTGTCTCCCCTGCGCCTCTGTATCCATGAAGTAGTTTTTGCTTTGAAATTTAACATTCAAATATATATTGAATCCCAGGCATACAGACATTTGCATGGTTTAAATGTCATCTTTTATTCACTTTTTGAATATTGTATAGTAGTTTATTATATTCTGGTCATTCTGCTGCCCCATGGAGTGGTTACACGTCAGTAGTTTTGACATGATAAAAGCGTAAATGTCTTGTTTTGCCATTGATGGCATTAAACATCTTAAAATACGGCATTAAAAAGCATTAAATTTAAGTTGCTAAACCTGCATGAACCTTGTTAGAATTTCCCCCCACAAAATTAACAAATTGCTATTACTGAGGTAAAAAATAATAATAATAATAATAAAACAGTGTTGTTTTTTTACACATATACATATTGACAGGTTTGGCATCTGTTTTAGAATTCAGTTGAACACAATATTTTTACCCATCTGATTCATTATTACGGTTTGCGTAATTTGGGTGTCAAGAAGCTTCTTTTACATCAGGATGAGTATGAATATGACTGGAGATCTGAAGTTAGTCTGAACCCTTTTGTTAAACTCCCTCATCAAAAACATACTGGAGTTGCATTCGGCTTCATTCACACTTTGATGAATGATATAAAGTAATGTGTGCTTTTTGTTCACCAGTTTTTTTAGGTTCTCATATTTTTAGTTTCTAAAACATGAAACAAACAACAAAGCAAAAGTGCTCAAAAGCAAGTTTAATGGGCAATAACAAAACAAATAATGCAGAATATGTGTCCTTTAATCTACAACACAAAACAACATTTTGTCAGAAAAAAATATATAAATGCATCTTTACAGTGTATGATTTGAAATGACCTATTTTTTGTGCACAGCTGGTGAAGGAGACCAGCATTGAGGAAGTGGGAGAGCAGCTGAAGGTGTATCATGAGCAGTACCAGGAGAAGAGCCGCGAGTACGATTCCCTGTATGAGGAGTACACCCGCACCTCACAGGTATGGCATTATAACAACTACAGTCATACAACATTCATGTTAATGTCGTTGTGAATGTCCTGTTCTTTTTTCCAGGAGCTGCAGATGAAGCGTACAGCCATCGAAGCCTTTAACGAGACCATAAAGATCTTCGAGGAGCAGTTTGAGACTCAGGAGCGCTACAGCAAGGAGTCTTTGGAGCGATTTCAGCGAGAAGGGAACGAGAAGGAGATACAGAAGTATATACATTCATAATTAGGCTCATTTAAAACATTGTACAAAGCTTACCCTTATGGTTCTGTGCCACAACAGGATCCAGAGTAACTCAGAGCGGCTGAAGTCCCGCGTGAAGGAGATCCACGACAGCAAAGTGAAGCTGGAGCAGGACCTGAGGCAGCAGGTCGGCGACAACAGAGAGATCGACAAGAAGATGAACAGCCTCAAGCCCGACCTCATGCAGCTGCGCAAGACCAGGGACCAGTATTTGATGTACGTTCAGGGAATGTACACATTTTAAATCTCACTGCTCTAGTTATGCTTTTGCACTCAGCACACTGACAGTACATTTGGCACACAACAGTGGGTGGAGATCATGACACACATACAGGGGCGTCTGTCTTTGTCAGCTTTAATCACTCCTTTAGTAATGCTTTTGTAAGGAAAAGTACAAACCGCAAAAGTATACTCTAGACTTTAGGTATCATATCGGAATGAAGCTCCTGAAGGATATAGACTTAAACAGAATATTTCATTGACAAAAGATTACCGTATTTATTCACTTTTATTTAAAAACATTGGTATCAGAATCTCTTTTCTAAGGGAGACCTGCAAGATTAGTACATTTGCACTTAAAAAAAACATTGTTAAAATAACTATATTTAAAAGCAATGTTGATAGTAATTATTGGTTTGCGTTTTAAAATTGAGCAAAAAAAAACTCTCAAAGAAGCCAGCTTCTTTGAGAGTTTTTTTTTTTGCTCAATTTTACAAACTTACAAAATGTTCCAAGCAGCACCCGAAAGCTCGCATTTATATTTAGTGTAGGGCGATTAATCGTGACTAATTAATTATGAAAAATAATCTTGATTGTAGTAATTGGTGTTTGGACTGTACAGACTCTAAACACATATGAAAAAAAGTCAGTGCCATTATTGAATCAAAATGTCTTTAAAAATATATATTTTTATCAATAGGACACTTAATTTGTATATATTCTTCCTCAGGAAACCTTCAGTCACCATATTACAACTTTTATTTGGTTAAAAATGTACTGAAAAGTCTCAATGTACAATATAAATAATCGTTTGAGTAATCACTTATCAAAAAAACAATGGCTAAATAGTAATTAACTAAAAAATCATTAGCTGCAGTCCTACTTCAGTGTCTAATCTAATAGTTTATATATTTATTTGAGTTGCTGTAGTTTTGACCGCTTACATGAACATAGAACTTCCTGTGCAGATCAGTTTTACACAGTGACAACTCAACACCACTACTGTCTTGTTATCGAGTGCACAGCCACAAGCTTCCCCTCCATTATCAAACGGACCGTGCTATTTCTGTTGCTTGAACCCACGCGGTCTCGTCCACACAGATGGCTCACACAGAAGGGAACGCGGCAGAAGAAGATCAACGAATGGCTGGGCATCAAGAATGACGCAGACGAGTGAGTTGCCGCCTCAAAAATAACGCCGTTTATGACCCGCGTCCCTCTAACCCTTCTGTCCCGTCGTGCGCTCAGCTCGTACTCGCTGGAGGAGGACGACGCCTCCCCCCACCACGACGAGGGCACCTGGTACGTGGGGGACATCACTCGCACCCACGCGGAGGACATGCTGCGAGGCAAATGCACCGGCACCTTCCTCATCCGCGACAGCCAATCACAGAAGGGCTCCTACGCCTGCTCCGTCGTGTGAGTTTTGGCACCGCTTTAGTGTGTGTGTTTGGACAAGTGCGCAAGTCTGGAGGAGCTAGGCCAGGAAAACAGAGAAAAAAATCTGATGGGAGAAACTAGAGCTATATGCAGATTAAAAAAGTACATGATATGGTTTGTTTAGTAATATTTTAATAGCTGCTACCTCTGGCCAGGTGTCATTTGTAAACCAAATTCTAAATGTTATTGAGCCTTTAAAATAGACGCAAATATAACATTGTATAGTTAGAATAAATTATTTGTTGCACCTGAATAGTTTTCCAATATATTAAAACCTATTTGAATGGGGATTTTTACTATAATTTGACCCTAAAACAAGGACTGCGTTTTTGAAATTCTTGTTATGTTACAAGAACTGGCTCCGCGACAGGGACACAACGGAACACTTTTGTATTAAGAAAACAAAAAAAAGGACCATTATATTGTATTTTTTAAACTCTTGATTTACCTGTTCATTTTTATTGTCCAGACTGAACCAAGTCCAAATCAGGTTCAAACAAGAGCTGGATGTGACCAAAGACTGAACAAACTAAACCAGGTTCAAACCACGTCATTTTTTTAAAGGACCAAAAGGACTGAAACAATATTCTCAAAATGATGGGGAAAATATATTATTATGTAATTTGAAAGAATGTTTAAATATATTTACATGTGTGTATTTGAAGTCCATTGGCATTTGCAAACAAACCCAAAGTTATCCATGGGCATATGACAAACTGCGGTATATTTTTATTTGGACCCAACGTGCCTCATGTTGAATTTACACCAGATGCATTTAGCACATTTTCACATTTTTCTTTTTTCATCAGGCTGCAGCTCCGGCACAAACCTATCACAAGGGAAATACATGCTATAAAAGGATTCACAGGAACCCAATTAACAACCATAAACCAAAAAAAATTAGGGGAATAACTTTACTGTGTTGGTTGTATTGAGGTCTACTTGACATTGACTTACAGCCTTGTTTGAACTGAGGCAAAACTAGAGCTTAAGCTGTCAAACATCTCAACCAGCTAGCTATTTCATTAACATTTTAGGTTTAGAACACTGCCACGTGAGAAATAATATATAAACCTATTGACCTTATTTCAGAAGTTACCTTACGCGCCGCCGTCTTGTTTCTGTTGTATTAGTTTACATGGAGCAGACGAGCTCAACAGTAAATAAGTTCTACATGGACTAAAAAGCCGTTTTCAGACTGACCAGGAAATCGTTGCGTTGTTGACTTGTTGTTGCTCGAATTCATTAAACATTTTACACAAATCAGTCTACTTTATGTAACATTTTAGCGGCAAGACTTTTCCCTCGTTCGTCATTAGCTTTAACGGAGTTCTCGTCAAACGAAAGTGCGTTTACAACAAAAGTGCAAAAAACGGCAAAAGTGGGCGGGGCAGAATAAGGTCAATACTGCAGGGTTTTGTCCATGCATAGCTTCTAATTCTATGTCATTTATTTCCCCCAGTGTGGACGGCGACACCAAACACTGCGTCATCTACAAGACGGCCACAGGTTACGGCTTCGCTGAGCCCTACAACCTGTACTCGTCCCTCAAAGACCTGGTGCTGCATTACAAGAACGTGTCTCTGGTCCAACACAACGACCACCTGAATGTCACGCTGGCCTACCCGGTGCTGGGCCGCTCTCCCAGCCAGCAGCACCCCAGATGAGCTGCCCCACACCACCACCACCGCCCTCCCGAGAGAGAGAGAGTGCAGGGTGGGGCCGGCCAGCGCAAAACCTTAAACTATGGTTCCGTTTCAGCGGTGGGTAGAGCTCAGTGTTTCCACGTACTCGCACAAAACACGGCTTCAAGCACACCATGTACAGTTACTTTGGCTAGCCGTTAGCCGTGACTGTACATCGGATTTTTTAAAATATGTGTCTAAGGACGACTAAAAGAAGCACACCCATGTTTAAAATAAGAGGTGCTCTCCTCTCCGCCTTGGACACGCGACAAAGGCCCAGCGTCACCCACAGACTGCCTGCACTATGTAGACAACAGCCTGTCATTCACCTAGCTGACACTGGCTTGGCTAAACGTGGCTGCTCGCTTCACCTAGAAAAGCAAAAATACGATGAAAAAGGTGGACAAGGGGTGTTGTCACTGGAGTTTAAGAAGAGTTTTTAAAAGCGTGCTTAATAAGTGCCATAGAAATAGCTTCGATTGACCACAAGCCTGTGTCCGAAGACTGTCAGAGGAAGAGGGGGAAATGGCCGTCGACAGCTTTAAAATACAAACGAGTCTATATTTTTATCAAATGTTTATATTTCAGCTGCTTTGGCTTGTCGCGAATTCCATTGTAGAGGTGCAATGTACACGACACTGCATGGTACATGTGTCTTTGATATATTCAACAGGCTATAGACGAGGCGAGGGTGAGTTTCACAAAGACAGCGATTGGAGTTGGAATTGTTTTAGTAGAATGATTTTAAATGAATGTAATTTTTTTTTTCAACGAGCAGGGAACCAACTTGAAACTGTCGGAATTCTCTCCAACTTATTTACTAAAACGTACATCTCGGTGCTTTCTTTAGGTGCTTAGTGATGTATCGTGTAACTTTTCTGGTGAGGAGTCGTCCTCCACCAGCACGTTACCATGGAGATGTTCTTTTGTTGCCTGGAATGTTCAGCAGAATGGCATTGCACTTATCTAGCTTGCATTTATTCTCTTCCAGGTGTTTTTGTGGCTCAAACCTTAAAGGTACAGTACCTGATTTTTACCATCTTAAAAACATGAAACACACAACCAGAAAAATACAGTATAAAAACACACATTAATTTGTTTTTCCCCATATGTCCCCATAGGCTGCTAAGTAAAGAGTCATTTAAAAAGTAATTAACTATTTTAGAGGGTGGCTCTCATTATCAAAGCTTAAAAGTGTGTGGGTAAAGTTATTGCTGTCATTAATTATTAATCGTTACCTCTTGATTACGCCATTTTGTAATCATCAGGTTCCTTTTTATAACTTTCAGAGACCAGAGCAGAGTTTTTCCATCAGGGCAATGCTCTTTCAGCTTCTCAGAAAATAGGACACTTTCTAATCAAATACAAACAGCACACAGCGGTCTCATTCTGGCTGCTTCTACGAAATATCTGTTCATGCAAAAATATCAGGTACAGCCTCCACAGATCTAACCTGTAAATGTCACGCTGTCAAACGTTCCTGGAAAAGCAATGACTTCTCCTCGGAGACAAGCAAAAAAAAAAAGTTACATACTGCACCTTTTTAAAAATCACATTTGTCTAACTTGTGGACAAAACGGCGACTTTGTGAAACAGCCCTGAGGTGGAGAGGTACGTCGAGAGGTACATGGCCTTCTTCCTCCGCTCCCGGCCCTTTCGTTCTAACAATACCGTAGCCAGCGCTTGTTGTACTATATCTGTGGACTCAACCGCCCTCAGTGCGCCCCCTACGTGTCCGACAGAGCATAGATCTACGTGATTAATATCCTCGGTACTGTATTTGCTTGGTAGACTGTTGTAAACGTCTTCTTTACTGTTCGACTCTTTACTCGCGGTACTTTCCGTTTTTTTCAACTGTTCTCACTGAGCTTGACGTGTACAAAAGAAAAAAAAATGTACAGTATATTTCAGACACACATGCAGTCCGTGTATGTGAACGTTGAATTTTTGTCTTCGTTTGATTTATTTTCAGCCAGACTTTGCTTCTAGGATCCAGCTAATGTGAGCCAAATGAAGGATGTCTTTTCATGTAGCAGCATTTGCCATTCAGCGTGGAGAGATTATATGTTTGCATGGAGTCTTTATCTTAGTTTTTTGTCGTTTTGCTGATTTTTTTTCTTTTTTTTTGTTGTTGAACACAGACTGGCGCAGGATAGGACTATGCAGATGATACGAAGACAATTTCTCATCTACTTTCCCCCTAACTTGAAAGATATTTACATCTTATTTTTAGTTTCACAGCACTGTTATTGAGACCGACTGTTTATATTTTGCGGATATTTGCTCAGCTCGGATATCAGATTCTTCAGTTGATCAAAATAACTTTAATCGTGCATCGTGTAAAAACGTGCACACTGCATTGACACTTTATTCAAACCACAGCCCAAATCATGTAGCGTTTCTTTCTAGTTTTTGATTCCCATGAAATGTTTAACGTTTCAAAATGTACGCTCAAAAGGCAGCGTTTTCTGGATCAGAAATAATCAGTCAGGATTAATCAACTTTTCAATTCTTTGCACAGTTCTTGGCAGATAAATACATCCAAGATTGAAACTATAGGTGACATGCTTCTAATATGAGGGCTATATTACATGCTGAGGAAGATTAGAAGTGCCTTTTTTGTCCAGTAGGGGGGGCCAACGTGTCACCCAGACGCCATGAATCCGAGAGTAAGGGTTCTATTGTTTTTAGAGGGCTAAAAAGTGTGGAGTTGAAAGACTAGACTTTTATCTCAGTTGAATAAGTTGTTCTTTGTATTTCTTTTATTGAAATGCATAAGTTTAGAGCCATCAAATATTAATGGACTGTCTGGTTTTTATTATAGCCAATAGACACGACAGAAATTCACTTTCTTCAAACTTTTGAAGATTTTAAAATTGTGAAATCTAGTGAATTAACTGATTTTCATTAAAACGTTCTATTGTTTCATTTTGCCAAGCCACTTCGGTAGTGAGGTTTATTGCTTTGGGAGTATAAATAGCAGTTCAATCTGATTTAGATTACATGAATTCTAATTCTAAAAGCCAACAGGTTGCGTTCAGATGGAGAGCTGGGGTTTCTGGCATATTATTCCCTCCTGATTCGAAGGATTTTGTGGGACCTTTTTCCATTAAAAAGATAGAATATTTTGATTTGAATTGCGCTGTTCTCATGCCAAATATTTGAAATCAAAAAGGACCCAGGATTATAACTGTTTAAAAAAAGATATTCACAAACGTTGAACCTTATCATTCTTTGTCAGTGAAGTCCTTTTAAAGGACAACAACCATGACTTTCTGAAGCTATTGTGAACAAATCATTTCACTGTTGTTTATTTGTGCTACCAGAAAAGACGTTGAACTTTGTGCCAGTTTAGTTTCACGTGAATAGGCCCTGCAGTCACAGAGATATAGAATTGTAGAACGTCCTGATGCCACATGAACGCAACCTTTTTTTTTTATTATTTGGCGTCAGTTTCCACCAAATTAAATGCAAATATCCTACTAAGGGCTCCTGTAATGTTAGTCCTCCACACAAGTTGTTATTGCTGCTTTGTCGTTCAGCAATTGCAACTTAGAAACTTTCTTTGTAAAAAAAATATATATAATAATGTAAGCATGGTATGAAAGAAGAATGATTTTTGTTGATAATCATAGTTGTTACATATTCCTTCATTTTGCGGTGGCGGCTGTACAGAAGCTTGGTGCTCATTTTATTTGCATCTTTTTCTTTTTTTTTTTGTGTTATCGATACAGTTTAGCTCCAAATGTGAAGCGTGTATATTCAGAATGGTCCTGTTGTTTTACAGTAATAAGCTCTTTGACGTGAATGCATGCAGCAGTGTTGTTGTTTTTTTGTCTCAGTATGTTTTTCAGGCAGGATTTGTTGGACCAATGATTTTTTTTTTAGCGACCGCACTTTGTTTCACACAACACACACTTCAAGCTCATCGTCGTGTGTCTAAAACCCAACAACCCACAAACTAACTGAGAAATAGTGTAGCTTACCGTTTTTTGTTTCCATAGAAGTGTAACCGGAGTGTTTTTTTTAAATGTAGATAGTGGAATGAACAGTGTACAGTAATGTTTCGTAAAAAATCACAGCTTTTTTTTTGTTGACTGATTTGTTTGTCCTGCGTAGAACGTGCGCACAGGTATTCACGTTAGCAAAGGCTAGCTTGTTATGCAATTTCTGTCCAGTCGGTTAAAAAAACGTTCAACTACTATGTGCGGTAGATTCACGGTGTAATCATGACAAAGTATTGGACGTGCACTTGTTTTCCTGTTTTCGCAGACTTCGGACGTCGCGTGACATGCATGAATTGCTTCGTTCGCAGCCGGTTGCGTCCCCCGGTGGCTCGTTGTCGTAGTCGTCGGTTTGGTTCTGTGCTAGTTCGCGGTCGGTCCTCGGTGTTTTTGACTCAGGAGCAGCAAAGATGGCACTTTTTTTTTTTTGGAACATTTTTACCCAAAAAACCATAGACGGATTCAGGAAACTACGTTCATCAGGGATTGGTTGATGTTTAAAGGTCCCCTGTTTGTACAGCTCATTCTGCACGTCAGTTACTCACATTGTACTTTAAATGTCTTGTCATGTTAAAGGGCACATATTATGCATTCTCTGTAGTGTTATTGGGCTTTATTAAACACGCTATTGAGTATCTCTGCTTCATTTCAATCTAGAGAGCTCCATCTACTGGTTGCAGATGGGAGATGAACAAACCTAGCTTCCCCGTGACATGCTAACGCGGGCATGTAGCTGCAATGATTCGCGCAGAACGAGTCTAGCGATGATTTGTGGACAGAAAATCTTGGCGCTCCACCTATGACGTCACAAATCTGGGGAATTTGAAACGGAGTATTTTGTGAGGCTCAGAGGGCAGAGGACGTGCTAAACAGGATTCATCAAGCTAGCGCGAATTAAGCTAAATACGATGAGAAAACACGATTAAAAGCTCAAAAGAGTTGATTTTGCATAATACGTGTCCTTTAAGTTCTACGCAGATTCTCTTTTGTCAACACAGTGTGCAGTTTGACCAATCAGAGGAGCGAATAGTTTGGAGGGAGGGGCTACTCATTTGTGACATTTCCGCCTCATCATGATAGGTCATAACCAGCTTAACCACCCTTGTGACTGCGATGGGCAACGTCGAGCAATATCCTTTGGTTCTTTTTGCACTCGGGACGATTTTTGAACCAGCAAAAATCTCACCGTTTACCCCACAATAAACAAACGGAACAGGGGGACCTTAAAACAGCGGCCATTTTCAAACAGGGAAAGCAATTCATACATGTGACTTCATCCCAAAGTTGTAAAGGAGCTCCACGCCATACTCACCACAGATGAAATGCCAGCAATGCAACGTTCAAGTAGCAATGATTCTCAGAGAAGATTTGACAGCACGAGCGGAAGCAGCGCGACTCTTCGGCCCGGGCTCCTCTGCTGTTATATATATCGGATATGCATTTGAGCTAATCGAGAAACGACTTTTCTACGCGACTAATCCTGATATTTTTTCATCCGCTTTGGTACACTGTAAATGACGTTTCCTTGATATGGCTACTACGCTCACAAAGCACACAAACAAAACTATAAAAAAAAACTATATATATTTGGTGTCTATTGTAGGTTTGAAGATTGAGAGAATATTTTGAGATATATTCTGCTTAGATATCTATATTTTTGAATTCTGTGATTCTGATTTGAACTGTGCGCGAACGCAAATCAGAGAGCGAGAGAGAGAGAGAGACTTGCAGCAGCGTTTTTACTACTCCGCTGTTCGTGTACATGTCAGACTTCCAGACTTTCATCTTCGAGCATGATTTTTTCAGGATGAAGCAAGCTCGTGTACATTTGTGTGTTAACAAGAACTACAGAGCGATTGCGTTTATATAAGAAAAAAAAATAATAGTAGAGACAGGAGTTGTTTCTTTCTTTATTTCTCCTTTTGAAATATGTTTTTTGAGATATTATTTTTGGTTGTGAATAGAGGCAGTGTTAAATTTGCACCACAAAAGAGACACTTGTAGCGAGTTTAAGAGGAAGGGAGCGACCACAGAGACGACATGGTACGCGATCGATGCTAACTGTGCTCGTTTTGTTAGCGCGGTTACAGTTAAGAGGTGGGCAATATTGAAAAATGGATATCTCGTTTTGGATTTTATGCGTAGAGGTTGTGCAGATGATATCGCAAAATCCAGCATTTTGGCAGTGGGCGGCAAAATTGGGAGTAATAAAATGTTGTAGTCTTATAACAAATAAAAAAAATCCACAACTCTATCTCAACTCGAACTAATTAGTTTGAAAAAAAAAGAAAACTAAGCAAACAGAAAGAACACTTTAGGCTGCGCACATTAATTACTGACTTTGGGATCACATACTTAATTACCATTACCAACATGTTTCTGAGTCTGTTTGTTGAGGAAACGAATTGTTGTGGGGCAAGTTGAAGTGTCCTATAGCTCCTAAAGTAGGCTACCTAAGCTCTGCACAGTCGGAGCAACAATGGAGAAACTACTTTCATTCTCCATTTTGCTGTGTAAAGTTAATTTGAGCAAAACGGTAGCTCCACGAACAAAAATGAGGCAAAAAAAGAAATACATTTTACAATTTACGACGCAATTCTGCCACTCGGTGAAACTCAGTCGAAATGTTAAGGGGTTCTTTTGAATGAAAATGATATCTGTGCATAACCTCTACTCCTGGGTTTTATGGACTTTTTCCCTTTCAAAAACTATAATATTTCGTTTTAAATTGCTATTGATTAAACAGCCATAGATTTTTACCAGTCTGAAACCCATGGACATTCAAGCAAAATCTGAAATGTGCTAAAACGAGGCCTGAATTTGTCAAGATGAACATTTAAATATCAAACAAAACATGAAAGGAACATAAAAAACACCTTTAAAGATTATTTACTTCTCCAAAACGACCATTGCGATATACATTTTCCAATATATATGTTCCACCTCTTGCGAAACTGAGCATTTGTTTAAAGTTATAATGACTTTTTTGCATGTTCGATTATAATAATAGAGAAAGAACCCGCTGTGGTCGCTCTGAGTGGTTTTCTTTGGCCTGTTCTCAGCTCAGGCAGTGCAGACGGACTCAAAATGCCATACAGAGGTACAGCCATGCACAGCGTCCACGATGACGACGATGATCCCTCCTTCTGCGGATCCGCGTACATGTTAAAAACCTTTGAAAGTGTTCTTTTATGGTGCCGGAGTATATTTGTTTTATTCGGCTTTTTAAAAAGGCCGCCGATACTTGTCTGTCCAGATGTTGTTTATTTTTGTTTGTTCATATCTGTTCATGGTTAACCCGTACAGAGCCTATAAAGAAAAAATAAGCTAGCTTGAATTTTTTCCCACGTACAGAAAAAATACAAATGTTTACAGTGTGTAATTCAACGGTAACTAGATATGCGTTTGGGCCAGGCCGTCGGCGTGATCCACAACGCGCCGACGGGTGGCTTTTTTATTATTTCTTTGATTTCTTTGTCACTTTTGAATTTCAACAACTTTCTCTGTTCAGATCTGAATAAAAAATGTGGTTGGATTTGGAACAGTACGACGGAGTATAAGGGCCATTTGGGGGAAAAAAATAAAAATGCGGACATTACGAGAATAAACTCGTAAAATTTCGACATTAAACTCGTAATTGTATGACTTTTTCTGGATTCGACTTTATTCTCATACATTTACGAGAATAAAGTCGTAATATCTGAGAAAAAAGTCGTAATATTCTGACTTTATTCTCGTAATATTGAGATTAAAATTGTAATATTACGAGAATAAAGTCATTAATATTACGAGATAAAAAGTCGTAATATTACGAGATTAAAAATTGTAATATTACGAGATTAAAAGTCGTAATATTACGAGAATACAGTCGAAAATGTGTATGAAGCCAGTACCTGTGTTATGGAGATATGGAGCATTTTGTGCGGTTATACTTTGAACTAGGGTTTACACACGAAGAAATACTGTGTCTTTTAGCACAGCATCACCACATTATCATTAGTTTAAGGACTTTGAAGCGACAATGCAGGCGTTTGGGTTTGTTTAGTCGGAAGAACCAAACAGATTTGGAAGAAATAGCTTCTTTTACGTAATGTGCAGATTAAAAGTCGTAATATTACGACTTTTAATCTCGTAATATTACGACTTTATTCTCGTAATATTACGACTTTTAATCTCGTAATATTAAGAGATTAAAAGTCGTAATATTACGACTTTATTCTCGTAATATTACGACTTTTAATCTCGTAAATGTATGAGAATAAAGTCGAAGCCAGAAAAAGTCATACAATTACGAGTTTAATGTCGAAATGTTACGAGTTTATTCTCGTAATGTCCGCATTTTTTTTTTTCAGTTGGCCCTTATACTCCGTCGTAGAACAGTGCTCCCCGGATCATCCAAATTGTTCATATTTTATGTTTTATGGCAAAAAAAAGAGACAATAGATCAAAATATTTCTTTGTAATACCATTTTCAGAGTCTGTCATTTATCAAATATGACAAAATTGATGTTGACCTAACAAAAAATAATAGAATCATCAAAAAAGTGGAGCACTGTTCGGTCCAGAGGGTGGTGTTTTTGTAGAACACGCCTGTAGTCCACGTGTGACGGTCCACTGTTACTCTTGCTTCTTTATCCAGGTTTTCTATATATCGATATCTCACTGTAAAATGCTTGCTTCAGAGTTGTTTTCAGACAGGTATTCTTTCTCTCATTGTTACGATTCTGTAGGCTGATGCAATGATTTTACAAGACAATAAAAGATATATCAAAAAGAAGAGTGCTTTGTGTTTTATTTAATATTATAATAGTGTTAATGTCTGCTTTAATCTAGTGTCTTATGAATATTGGTGGTCTAAAGCAGGGCTATTCAACGTTTAGACCTGGTTTAGTTCTGGCTTTGTCCTGGTTTAGGCTTGCTTTAGTCCTGATTTAAACCTGGTTTAGACCTGGTTTAGTTCTGGCTTTGTCCTGGTTTAGGCTTGCTTTAGTCCTGATTTAGACCTGGTTTAGTCCTGGTTCAGTTCTGCAAATGTTGTTCAAGCCTTTCATGTTCTATTTTTTTCGTATTTCTAAATTGTTTGACATGTTTCTGGCTCCGAGGACAAAACCATCTGAATGATCTGTTAAATAAAGTTGAATGGCCCTGATCTAAAGCAGCGAAGTGCAAAAGTATTTAGTATTTTTTGAATGTATCTGTACTTTACTTGTGTAATCTTTACTGTCTATACTTTGACTTCACTTCGTTTGAGAGCCGGTATCTGTACTTTCTACTCCAGTACTTTATTGAACTGGACTGAAAAGTAGAAAGTACTTTTGGTTTGAGGTGCTATTTATAGCACACTCATTCTGCATAAAGGCTCTGAGTTCAAACAAGAGCAAACAAAAAATAGGGAACTGCTACTGTTGACCTAAAATCAGCCCAATTTTTATTGATCAAAATCACCACATTTAAATCTGTGTGAAAAACTTTAACTTTTTACACTTAAAGTATATTTTTAAACACCTACTTTTTACATTAAAGTATGTCTGACAAGTTTTAACAATTTTCATTTTTTTGTTTTATTTGGTGTATTAATAATACCTATTATACAGAAAAATTGGCTGAGTTTTAGCCCAGTGTACAAAGTGTGATGTCATCATTTACAACCAGGAAGTGATATTATATAACTAAAATGTTGCTAATTGGGATAAAATGTATACTTTTTTTTTTCTTTTAAAGCAAAACTTTAAATATATTTATCTTAACCGTGTTTTCGTAGTCTAACCTGTCATAGGAGCTTTAAGCTGTGGTCCCTGATTTTCATACTGCGGAACCAAAAGTAGTTTTTTTAATCCTTGCAACTCAACCTTACCTCTTACAAACCCCCTGGCACATTGTTCCTGTTCATGTATGGCAGCTGGCAAAGGGAAACTGGGGTGAACCACACAAGTGCAGCCAATCAGGGCGCTGCTTTCAGCTCTCACTTCCCGTTTGAGGAGACGTACAGTACTGGTATTATTAGCTGCACAGTACACTTTGATGCAAAACACAATGTAGTCAAGTATCCCAGGTTTTTATATGTGGTACTTTTATACTGTATACTTTTACTTAAATAACTAAATTGAGTACTTCTGATCAAAGTACCACTGATCAAAACTGACTGAGGAGGAGTGAGCAATATTTTGGCAACATTGAAAAAAATGCCATTTACAATTTGTGGGTTAAAGGGCACACATTCTGCTCCAGTGACTTTTTTGAGCTTTAAATCATGTTCTAAAAATGTTCCGTCATCAAAACACTCCTGAAGTTGCATTCAGCATTCATGTTATTTTGGGGAATGTTTATCAGAAAATCCTCTCCCTCCGAGCATCACACACACGTCCTGTGGAACTTCCTGGATTTTCAGACGTATTTTCATATGTCATTTATCAGAGCATGTTCCACTGTTTTAAGTCCTTAAATATTGCTAAACGCGTTCTGAGCATTTCTGGCATTTTTGCCTCTAAACACGATAACAGCTGCAGCAAATCTGCACAATGACGTCTTTTCAGCACTAACTTCACTACATTGTATATAGCGCTGACGCCATCTGCTGGCTGGATGCACTCAGTAAGTGTCATTTCATAGTGACTGATAACACAGTCATAGAATGAACAAAAAACTTTTTTGTTTTGTTTTAAAACATGAGATGGCAAATTCAAGGCATTCAAGAGCATGCTTAAAGGCTAACAGTGATATGAAAAATGCAGAATATTTTTCCTTTAACAATAAAACACTAAGCTGACACTATAAAGCACAGTACAAGATAAGTATGTCCTCGTGTCTGTCTGGTGTCTGCCGTAAAGCTGTCCAATAAAAACAGCACAGTTTGAAGTAGCTGACAAGGCAGAAGAAGACACATGAACAGGGCTTGTGCGGAGCATTAAAAAACATTAAAAGTCATTTAATGAATTTTGTCAAAAATAAGGCATTAAAACTCATTAAAAACCATTCCGTTCAATTCCCACTGGCATTAGACTAAAACACATTTTGACAAAAAACATCCCGTTGTTCAGACATCCGTCTGAACAATACATGACCACAGGTGGAAATGAACATCTGTACAACCTGGTGCAATCTTACCTTTCAGTCAGGGTTTACTCTGGGGTTACACTGTTCCTGTTTTAAATAAATACCAAACCAAATTGAAACTTAACATTTAAATATATTTTTAATCTCAGATTTACTTGATTTATTGAATTTTACTACCGTCTTCTGGTGGTACATGGACATCTTTTCAATTGTAATGTTTACTCCATTTAGAGGACATTTTATTCACATTTTTGTTCTTCCTTTTGTAAATTTCTGGTTAAAACTTCTGTATCAATGTATTCCTACTTAAGACCTGGTTTATCCTTAAGTTAGACCTGAAATAGTCCTGTTACTGACCCACTTTAGATTGAGTGGTACTCAGAAAGCCAAATCCTTTCTCTGCTGGTACTTGGGGTAAAACATTTGAGAACCACAGGCTTAGATAAAATCATCTAAAAAATAAAAGATAGGGTTCAAAACTAAAACAAAAAGCTGCCAAATGAAATGGTTACAAGTTAGTTTTGAGCTGATAAAAGCGGGTTTGACGTTGATTATAGCATTAAAAATCTTGAAATGCAGCATTAAAAAGCATTTAATTTGATTTGGTAAAACCTGCAAAACGCTGATTAAAGACTTGTGAAAGCAGCACTGACATTATTACAAGTGAAACATACGCCGTGCTCTGATGATTACAGCTGATTTCTTTGAATTTGTGAGGATGAATAAGAGCGTAAGAGAAGCAGAATGAGTCAGTGCGGGGTTATGTGGTGCTTCTGCAGGATGGACCGTCATGTGAGAGTCAGCAGGTGAACCATAATCATCTTGTGTTTGACTCTGAAGCAACACCTACAGTAAAAGCACAACAACAGCACTGACACACGCACAGTCATCAGGCTGGGAATGTGACAGCAAAACAGGATCACAGTTTGTTTTACTCATACTGATAGATCTCAGTTTTACATTTTGTTACAAATAAAATTACTTTCAAAATGAATATCCTTAAAATTAAAAAAATAAATATTTTAAGGGGAACATACAGTCCCATTCAAAAGTTTAGGAGCAGTTGTATAAATGGACAAAAGTCACATTTTTCATGGTTGGATCTTAACAAGGTTCCACGTAGAGCTTCAATAAGGAACAAGAAATGGAGGTGAGACAAAATAAAGTTTGAGTTGACGTTTTATGGAAAACAACAATTAAACTTAAGAAGCAAAAATGTGACTTCAGTGTCATCTTCTGTGATGATGTTCTGATGGCAAAGGCAAAAACAGTTCTCTTTTTGGTCGTGGTGGTTGTTGAGCTGCATAAGCAGGGCCTCTCTCCATCGCTGCTGAGGTGGGACGCAGTAAGACAGACATTTGGAGTTTCTTAAAAGATCCTGAGGGTTATGGAACAAACAAGTCAAGTGGAAACCCCCCCAAATGCGCCATAATGATCAGGGGGGCTTTTTCCTTCAGTGGAACAATGGATCTCCAGGTGGTGCAGGGGCCCCTGGTTCTGTGCAGATGCTGCAGAGAGCATCCCTCATGAGGGCCTCGTCTGTGGAACCACTGGGTTTTTCAACAGGACAACGCTACAGTTCACAAAGCCCCAGGACAAAGGACTTCAGGAGAATGGAGCACAGTTCAGACAGTAGATGTCCTTCATCAGGCCGTCTGCACCACTTGGATGTTCCCTCTCACCTCCTGGAAACACTTGGATCAAGCGCCACAAGCAATTTTTGAAGTGATCAACAATAACATTGACTCTACTCATTACTGAGTTCACGTTTGGGACTTTATTTCTGTTTTTAGGGGGTTCAGGCTTGTTTTTTAAGGTGTGGGTCCTAAACTTTTGATCAGCTGCAGAACAGACTATTTCAGTTTAATTGTTATTTCAAAAAATGTTTCCTCACGTACTCTTTTTTTTTTTTGCTTCACTCCCATTTCTTGGTGCATAGTAAAGCTCTACATGGAACCTTTTAAGAGCCAACCATGAAAAATGTGATTTTGCCATTTATTCAGCTGGTCTCAAACTATCACTATGAAGATCTGAGGTTTTGAACAGGAAGTCATTGGACCTTTTTTCTGTTACTGAGTCGTTTTAAATCGAAATTGCAATTTATAATGAACAAAATGTAAAATGACTATCAACTTATGTTGTAGTTCAATATTAAGTAGCTGGAAAAAAAACACAATATGTCTCCTTTAATAAAGCTTGCGTCTTTATCACAATAGCTTGTTGTAAAAAAGTATGGGGCCATGTGACCATCTTGATTTAGTGTTATCCAGTAGAGTAAAAGTGCAACATTTTTAATCATTTGCAATACAATTTTAGGTGCTCTAGGGCAGTGGTTCTCAAACTAGGGGTCGGGACCCCAATGGGGGTCACAAAATCATTTCCGGGGGTCCCCAGATGATGGGAAAAATTGATACAATAGTGTTAAACAAGGCCTGACACCCTTCAAATGCAGTGGTGAATGTAGATTCCTATTTGTTGGCCAATCAGTCATTTTTCTACATTAGATTTTTTAAACATTAGATATGAGGCTAATTTATCACTTTCGCCTATTTTTTGTGTTTAAGGGTCGCGAATGTGAATTATTGTTGTTTGGGAGTCGCAACTGAAAAAGTTTGAGAAGCACTGCTCTAGGGGCCTCTGCTCCAGTGTCTTCAGGGCTCTAGGCAATTTGAGTTTTGTCTAATTTGTTTAATATTTTCTAACCCTATCTCTAAGGGAGTGCCCAGCCACCCAGCGGAGGAAGCTCATTTCGGCCGCTTGTATCCGCGATCTCGTCCTTTCGGTCATTACCCAGAGCTCATGACCATAGGTGAGGGTAGGAACGTAGATTGACCGGTAAATCGAGAGCTTCGTCTTTCGACTCAGATCTTTCTTTACCACAACGATACAGCGCCCGCATCACTGCAGACGCTGCCCCGATCCGCCTGTCAATCTCACGCTCCATCCTTCCCTCACTCGTGAACAAGACCCCGAGATACTTGAACTCCTCCACTTGAGGCAAGGACTCTCCACACAACCGGAGAGGGCAAACCACCTTTTTCCGGTCGAGAACCATGGCCTCGAAGTAGAGCCGCTGCTTCACCACGTCGAGAGGAGCCAGTTGAGGTGGCTTGGGCATCTGTTCCGGATGCCTCCTGGACGCCTCCCTCGGGAGATGTTCTGGGCATGTCCCACCGGGAGGCGGAGGAGCTGGAGGATGTGTCTGGGGTGAAGGAAGTCTGGGAGTCCCTGTTTAGACTGCTGCCCCTGCGACCCGGCCCTGGATAAGCGGAAGAAGATGGATGGATGGATGGATGTTTAATATTTTCCTACTTTTTTTAAACCTATACTTTTGTGAGAATAATCTCTCACTAACCAATAACAGGTCTAGGTCTGCAACATAAGATGTGCCATGATCATCACAGCATTACTTACAGTTCAACCTGATTCAACAACCAAACTGTAATCATAAAATATTAAACTTGCACAAGACTCACGTTTAGCCTCCTTATCTCAAAAATTGGATTGGTCAAAAAGATCGGTAATCTCAAACATTTTACTAAGATATTCTTCAGGTTAAATATACCAAAAATTATCTTTAGATTGGTAAACATTATGGGTAAATATCATATTCACAAAGGTAAGTGGAAAAAACTAAAACAAAACAACTATTGTGTGCCTTAAAAATGAATTTAAAACGTATTTGAAAACGAGATGGTTCATCTCAAGGGGCTTATCCTCCTAATAAATAAATTGAAATTGAAATATTTATCCTATTTTTCCCTCTTTCTTTACGTATTGTCTTCTTTGTATTCATATTTTATTATTGTACATCGTCGAAAGTTTTGAAATATTTTATACTTAAAAAAAAAAATAGCCTCCTCATCATTTTTTTTACCTCGTGACTTTTCCTCGCCTCTCTGCAACCGGCGCACCGAGACCACGTGACGCACAGCCAATCAGGCAAGCGCGCAGCTCCGACACGGAAGCAGCGGCGCCGTATTAAAAGTTGTCCGTGTTTATTACTTCTGTACAGTCTTATCTCTGCACATTTGTTGTTCTTGTCTTTTTTTTCTCATGCAAACTGTCCAGACCGAGCCGGACTCACGATGAAGGCGCTGCTGCTGCTGGTGCTCGCCGTGTGGGGGAACTTTGAGACGGGCAGCGGGGCCGAGCCTCGCTGCGCCCACTCCCCGTCCTCCTGGTGCTCTTCTGTGGAGGCTGCGGTCCAGTGTGGGGTGAGATAAGATAAGAGAGAGGGAGGGACTGATGGAATTCATTTTTATTTTATTTCATACATTTTTAAATATATTTATTAACGTTCCTATTATTTCTGTTTTCTATCTAGAAGCCTCCAGTCATATTTCAACTTGTATTTGACTGAAAATATATTTTAAAATATATAATAAATATACACCCATTTGAACACTTGCACCGCTCCTTCAGATATAATTTAGTTTTTCATTTTTAAGAAACTGATTTTACTCTTACAGTTATACTTACTTTACTTTACTTTTACTTAAGTAATATTTATTTGAAAGTAATACTACTCTTACTTACATTTTTTGGAAACTCTACCCACATCAGTTTATTTATCTGCATTCATTTATTCATTATGACTAAATCTAATGTGGATGTCCAAGAACAGTATCACACACTAATTATATTTTGAGGAAATGTAACTTAGTGATTGCATCCAAAACTTGACCTATTAATCTCTTTGCTCTGTGTTTTCAATTATCAACAATAAAGCCTGCAGTCAAAACTGTTTTTAATCTGTTCTTTATGTGACCTTGAGGGCTTCGAAAGGTGCCTAGAAATAAAATGCATTATTATTAAATAATAATATTAAGCTTGAATAAATAGAAATTATGACCAAATTAAATGATTATGATTTATTTGTCGCCAGAGTTGAGAAGAGTATGCTGTATCAATGTGTTATAACAAAAAAAAGGTCACCACAGTTTTCTGTTAGGTCACACCCTCTAATGTTTGGTTGGACCGCATTTAGTTTGGATTACAGCACACTCACATTCTCTTTGTCATTGTTTGGAAAAGCTTCTGCAAGGTCAAAAATGTATTTAAAGCCAGTGTTCCATTGGTTTTTCAATCTTTTTCTAAATCTTCATGGCAAATGGGAAATTGTGAACTTTGACTGATGAGCTCCATTAGAGAGTGAAAAATCACAAACACTCTATTTTTCCCACTAATAAAGCCTAAATTGCATGATCAAGTACCACAGTGTACTCTTTTGATTTTACGAAAGTAACTGTATTCTGATTACCACTAAATGAAATGAAAATTATTATTCTGATTATATATTTTAGTGCATATATTTTGTTACTTTAACTCTGCTGGCAGAGAAACTGTAAATATTGTCACTTCTTTCTTTAGGATAGAAAAGGACTGTCATCCAATAATAATAGACATATTAGACATTTAATTTATCTTTTAGGTTAACCTATTGTGAACCTAAATCTCTGGTAGAGTTCTTGCTTGCATTTTTAAACTTGTGTTACTAATTTCATTGAAACTTAGGGCTGTGCAATTAATCACATTTGAATTGAGATTCAGTCATGTCTAATCATCTATGGCTTATGAATGGCTGATACTGACAAAAATGTATATCTTGTTTCCCAATTAAATTATTCAGACGATATTATGTCGATCCAACAGAAATATGTTAAAACTTTACTTTACTTTATGTATTAGTTGAGGTTTAATTGTCAGACAAAGTTGAAATATCTGTAAAAAGAATCACAAAATTGCAGAAATATCTTATATGTTATACCTTTATTTGAAAGTTTATAACACACGTTTTTTTTTTAATCTGCTCTTTCTCACTATAAACTATATACTCTATATTCAAATGTTGCATATCTTCAAAACATCACAATATTATCTAAAATTCTACATATTGTCCATTTCAATAGATCAAAATGATATTGTAAACGATTACAATATGGCTGCGAACAACTGCAGTATCAGTATGTACAAATATGTTCAAACCTTAATGTATCAGTCAAACGCTGTCATAATAAAAAGCAGGAAAACCAAGACTAAATCATGGCTAATTTAGAATGAAGGAAAATCATGAATAAAATCATCTTTTTTAACAGTTCTTTCTTCATTTCTGTCAGATGGAGGACCTTGATATTATTGTGATATATTTATTTGCTATGATACAAATTATTGGGTCAGCCAATGCTGCGATACATCCATACTTTTGCGACGTATTTTACAGCCCTGTAATCGTCAATGATCAGCCTGGATCTATTTCATCAAGAGGTATCAACATGTGCTTCGGAGCAGAGCTCAGACTCAGAGTTAAATTGAACTCAATCAAAAGTTTGTTTATGTTCATGAATTCAATATTGACAGTCGTTTTTTCAATATAAAGTAAAAAAAAAAAATCACAGTTCATTTTTTGGCATATCACCCAACCCCTATTTTGTATTTTTTCATTGTCGACAGTAATAATTGTATGTAAGTAAATAATAATTGGTTGAAGGTTTGAGGATTTTAGACTGTGATATGTTTGTCCCTTGCAGGTGCTGCGGCAGTGTCTGGAGGCTAACTACACGCGGTCGAGGCAGACGGCAGACCCAGTGAAGATCGAGCTGTACTACGAGAGCCTGTGTCCTGGCTGTAGGAACTTCATCACCTCCATGCTGTACCCCACGTCTGTGCTGCTGGGAGACATCATGGACCTGACACTGGTGCCCTACGGTAACGCTCAGGTACGGCGTGGGATCTGTTAATGCTGCATTCAAAAACAAAAAATGATTCAAAATAATAATAATAGGGGTTATGCAGATGGCACCATAACATTCAGAATTATGGAAGTGAGTGGCAAAACTGTGTATTTTGAGCACTAATGGTGGTGAGTAATGAAATGTTCTCCTATATAGGCTCAAAACACCACTAACATGTGAAAGAGCTGCTTCAGTCTAGTTATGAAAGTATCTGATAAACAGATAAACAACAGGAACACAGCAGCTGCGGTCACATTTATCACTGAGGCAGACTTTGGGTTCACCATTATCTCCACCGTACTGATAGCTAACAAGCTAACCAAGTTCTGCACAGTCGGAGCAACAATGGAGAAACTACTTTCAGCATTTTACCGTACAAAGTTCATTTGAGAAAAACAATAGGTCAATTGACAAAAATCAGACAAAAAACAAATTTGGTCAGTTGTGCTGCCCATAATTCTGCCACAGTCAGAATATTGAGGGTATTCTTCAGGCTGACTCCAACAGGTTCCACTTTTCACTTCATCCAGCAGAGGGAGCTCTTGAATTACAATTGATCTGTTCACAGTCCGAGCCTGACTCTTATTTAGATTTAAAACTCTATTTGTGACCAGAAATCTTTAAAAACAAACAAACTAAAACATAATAAGACTAATGTTTAACCTTGCTTTTAATATTTTTAGACTTTCCTATGATTTAATGGTGTTTTTCTTTCAGGAGTCATTTGATGGAGAGAAATACATTTTTAAATGCCAGCACGGAGAGCAGGAGTGTGTGGGCAACATGATCGAGGTACAGTTTTCATACCAGGACACTTCCACATTCACCCTCTCCATTATTCGTGAGTTTTTAATTGTGCTTTCATGACTTAGTCCTGTTTGCTGAACCTGACCCACTCCGATGCTTTTCTTCCCATCTTCTGCATGGAGGCTTCCAACGATCCCGTGAAGGCCGCCCAATCGGTAAGAAATCGTCTAAAAGTGCAAATGTAGATGACTCCAGTGTCTTTTGTTCCTTGTACTCAGTGTGTGGAGCTGTTTGCACCTGACCTGGGCTGGGAGAGACTGATGAAATGTGTGAATGGAGACTTGGGAAACCAAATCATGCACCAAAACGCCCTGAAGACCCAAGCACTGAAGCCTTCTCACACTTATGTGCCCTGGATCGTCATAAATGGGGTAACACCACTATTAGTATTATTTAGATAATGTCACTTGAAATATATCTAGTCTGGTAATTTCTAAGATACTATGTTATACGTTATACTATGTTTACAGTAAAAGCCATTTCAGGAAGTAAATGTAACTTTGTAAATTTACAGGAGACTTGGAAGATAACATGGAAAAAATATAAAACTAGAGATGTCACAATATGACATTTTAGTGTTATGATTATTGTGATAAAAAACATGATTTTACGATTATTCACAACTATTGACTAAACAACAGTGAAATTAACTTAAACTTAAATTTAATTAAAATAATTCTCGATGCCATACTGTGGAATATTGTAGCCAAAGGAACAACATTTCAATGGAGGCTCCTCCAGATGAGTCAGGTTTATGGATATGCAAGCCTGCTCACATGTTTTTCAATGTCTTTGGTGAAATAAAAACATACAAAAAAGTTACATACTAGGAATATTATTAAATCTATCAACTGTAACTTTAAAGTTAAATACTTTATTATTAAATTAACACTAATGTCGAGGGAACTGTAATAACATGGTTAAAAACATAAACGTTCTCTAATGTCCACTGGTTGGTGCCAAAGGTCCTACGAACAAAGTCATATTACAAACATGTTAAGGTTACAATTACTTATCATAATATATAAATTAAAGCTGTAACAATATTTTTGTTGGTGTTATTTTTGCATATTTTTTTGTTAATAGTATAAGATTTGATCAGTAGAGCGTTGAAAAAGTAACTTCTATGACTCTGTGTATTATTGTTCTGTTTATTTAATGCTGCTCATGTTTTTAACCATTGTACCTCTAGAAAAGGGTTCACTGGGATTTTTGGTGGCAAAATATTGCACCTCATTTTGTTATCATAAAGTAATAGTTTAAATAGTTTAACTTTTCGTTCCTGATCGTTCTTCCAGGTTCACACAGAGGACCTGCAGGACAAAGCCTTTTCTGCACTCGTGCCTCTTGTGTGTGACATGTACAAGGTACTGTCAGAATATGTGATACTTCTACACTTTATATGGGACTTCAAAGCATTTTTAACCACATGTATTCTGTGTTTTAGGGCGAGAAGCCTGATATTTGTGGAGGGAAGATGAGACATTTCAAAAGCTACTGTGACAAGTGAAGAAGCGCTGCCTTTACTGAAAATTCTACCTCAGTCTGATGGCGATGGACCAAGAGGGAAAACAAAGGGAATCTTAAATGTATCAACAATGTATATTTTTCAATGCCATAAACAACAAAATTTTTAATATATATAAAAATTATTCCAACAAGTTTCTAGTCGTTTGGTTTGGTTCTTCTGAGTGATATATGGTTGCATTGTAAGCCCTGATGAAGACCAGTAGGTCGAAACATGTTGTCTTGGCCATCTAAATAAAGGCCTTTTATTATACTTCCTCTGTGTGATTTTTACCTTGGTTTTGGAGTATCTGGGTACTTTTTAAGCCTTTTTTCCTCATCTCCAAGAGCACCCTCTACCTGCGCTCACTGATTGGAACGCCTGTAGCAAACGACCATATCTTTGTTTCTTTTAGAGATATATGGTTACTTAAGAGTTTTTGTTACACCAAGCGGCAGGTTGTGCAAAAGTGTGAATTGCACCCTCATTTGAGGCATGTAAAATAATTACATTTAATGGAAGAGTATTGTAATGTGTAAACGGTTTATAAATGGTTAATTTAATTAATTTTTTCTTTCTTTTCTGATGTTGATTTGCCCTCTCAAAGTCTGAAAGTCTGACCGAGACTTACGTCTTAGTGCTGGTTCTTTTGATTTTTGATAGTTTACTTTGAATAATATTTCTCTCTCTCTCTCTCTCTCTCTCTCTCTCTCTCTCTCTCTCTCTCTCTCTCTCTCTCTCTATATATATATATATATATAAATATATAAATATATATACATATATATACATATATTAATTGACATGCTTACAATTTTAAACAAAAAAGAGGAAGTACGTTATAAAAATAAATCAGACCATGAAGAGGAAATAATGTACATAATAATTATACATATATAAAACAAATCATGTATTTTTCAAGGATATACTTCTTTCTTTTTTTCAATTGTATTGTTTTCTTGTTTTTTTGTTTGTTTTTTAATAATGAACTGATCGACCAAAATAATACTCAGGATAATGACACGTGAAGTTAATCACTCTGTGCACGTGATCAGCACAACCAATCAGAAACCATTTGGCTCGAGGAAGTAGCAGCGGAGTAAACAGTTGATGGTCGCTTTCAGTTTTAGCTTTAAGTATAGTTTAATGTCGCTGTGTTTGTTCTATCCAAGCTAACATACGCCCGCTGCTGCCAGTCTACGCCCGGCCCTCGGTCCGACCCTCGCCCGGACACATGATGAAGGCGCTGCTGCTGCTGCTGGTTCTGTCCGTGTGGATGAACTTTGGCCCGGGCAGTGGGGCCGAGTATCCCTGCGCCCACCCCCCATCAACCTGGTGCTCTTCTGAGGAGGCTGCGCGCCGCTGTGGGGTAGCATTATTCTTTCGATATAAAGGCTATATCTGCAAAAATGTTGTCATATTCCCAAACTAGTTAGCTTGTATTTGTTTTTACTGTGATATCATTATTTTGGGTATAATTCAAGATGAAGCCATTTAATTCGGTTTACATCAATTAGCGTTATCATATCCTTCAGCGTATCTTCTATTTATTGCGGTATGGTCTATTTTATCGTTTTTACAGCGCCACATAATCCACACAGTGTGGTATTATGATATTATGATATTTGACGCCTTTTTATCTTATTTTTGTTATCTTTTTGGAATGTCTATTAGTTTTTAAGTTTAATAAGTTGGTTGAGGTGCCCTACTTGAAACAGGAGGAAAAGGGAACATTGCAAAGAACACTAATTAAATCCAAAAACATGCAAGACAAAACTGCAAAATGCACTTCATCAGGAAAATTCTCACTTGACTAATTGTTGTTTTTAAAAAAAAATAAGATTGCAATTTACTTATTTACTATTTACTAAAAAGATGATTTGTTGTGCTGCAGGTTTTGAAGCACTGTATGAAGGCTAATTCCACCCGGTGGCAGCAGACGGCAGACCCAGTGAAGGTGGAGGTGTACTATGAGACCCTCTGTCCGGATTGCAGAGAGTTCATCACCTTAATGCTCTACCCCTCGTCTGTGCTGCTGGGGGACATCATGGACCTGACCGTCGTTCCCTATGGCAACGCTCAGGTCAGTAACATTGCACTGACCAGCGACTCCAAACATACAGAGCTGATCAAAAGTTTAAGAGCAGTTGAATAAATGGACAAAAGTCACATTTTGCATGGTTGGATCTTAACAAGGTTCCATGTAGAGCTTCAATAAGGAACAAGAAATGGGAGAGACAAAAAAAATGTTTGAGGGAACATTTTATTGAAAGCAAATAGGCTGAACCTTGGTCCTTAACCAAGTTAAGGTGGTTTGGGACCACCTCAACTTCCTAAACCACCAGGACAATCAAGGTTACATTTTCTCTCATCAGTGAATAATTGTGTATTTTTTTGGGGTCTTCCACTTGACTTTTTTCCCCATATTTCTCAGGATCTTTAAAGAAATTACAAATGACTGTCTTACTGTATCTAACTACAGGCCCATATCAAAACTCCCCTTTGTTTCAAAGATTTTGGAAAAAGTGGTGGCAGGACAACTTACCAGTGTGATGACACAGCAAAATTTGTTTGAAAAATTCCAGTCTGGGTTCCGAAAACTGCACTCAACTGAGACTGCTTTACTGAAGGTTGTAAATGCTCTTATAAAGCTCTTATAAAAAGTAACAAATGACATCCGTCTTAGCACTGATGCAGGCAAAGTCTCTATCTTGGTCTTGTTGGACCTCAGTGCTGCCTTCGACACAGTCGATCACAAGATTCTCTTACAGAGACTTGAGGACCGGGTGGGCGTTACGGGCAATGCTCTAAATTGGTTCAGGGCCTTATTTGGAAAACAGAGAGTATTTTGTTGAGATTGGTCAGTGTGTCTCAGACCGCATGTCCTTGACCTGTGGGGTGCCCCAAGGGTCAGTCCTGGGACCCCTCCTGTTCAACCTGTATATGCTACCGTTAGGTTCATTGATTCACAACTGTGGAGTGTCCTACCACAACTATGCAGATGACACTCAGATTTATGTCTCACTGACAGCTGGTGACAATGGTCCAGTAGATTCACTCTGCCACTGCATCCAACAAATCAGCTTGTGGATGCAAAACAACTTCCTCCAGCTAAATTCAGACAAGACAGAAATAATTGTGTTTGGCCCGCAGAAACAGAGAGAAAGTGTCAGCAGGCACCTCCAGTCTCTCTCCTTAAAACCTTCAAATCAAGTGAGAAATTTAGGTGTAATGATGGACTCAGACTTGAATTTTGACAGCCACATCAAATCCATAATATCAGCAGCTTTTTACCATCTGAAGAACATTGCCAAAATAAAAAATATAGTGTCTAACCCAGACCTGGAGAGACTTATCCATGCGTTTGTCTCCAGTAGGTTAGACTACTGTAACGGCCTGTTCACTGGCCTCTCCAAACGAGCGATGAAACAGCTGCAGTACATTCAGAACGCTGCTGCTCGAGTTCTGACTAGAACCAGAAAGTACGACCACATTAGTCCTGTGCTCAGGTCTCTGCACTGGCTTCCTGTGGCTCAGAGAATTGACTTTAAAGCAGCTCTGATTGTATTTAAGTCCTTCCATGGCCAAGCACCAAGGTACATCTCTGAACTGTTAGTGCCATACGAACCATCTCGTACTCTGAGGACCTCAGGGACCGGCCTCCTGGTGGTGCCCAGAGTCAGAACTAAACATGGGGAATCGGCGTTCCAGTTTTATGGAGCTAAAATCTGGAACAGTCTCCCCGAAAATGTAAGACAGGCCCCCACACTGCCAGTTTTTAAATCTAGGCTTAAAACTGTTCTGTTTAGCTGTGCTTATGATTAAGGGAATTTTATCCGCATTTTATTGTGTCATGTACATTTTAATGTATTTATTTATGCTCTTATTGTTATTGTATTGTGAGTTTTAATGTGTTTTTATGACTGTAAAGCACTTTGTGTTACTTTTGTATGAATTGTGCTATACAAATAAATTTTGATTTGATTTGATTTTTGAAATGATGTTATGATGGCCGCTGATTCTGGTCGATACTCTGTGTTAGTCCTACTTGACTTAACGTCAGCTTTTGACACTGTGGATCACAGGATTCTGATTGATCACCTAGAAACTGAGATTGGTTTTTCTGGGGCTGTACTCCACTGGTTCTCATCTTATTTAAAAGATTGTACTTTCAGTGTTGCCATAAACAATGTAATGTCTGATGTATCCACCCTGTTTTGTGGAGTTGCTCAGGGATCCGTTCTTGGCCCACTTTTATTCCTGTTGTATCTGCTGCCTCTTGGTCAGATAGTTTGTGGTTTTAAAAATGTATCTTATCATTTTTATGCTGATGATATCCAACTGTATTGTTCTTTTAATGATTCAGAGTTTCATGTTTTAACCATGTTCTTGGAGTGTGTGTCCTGCATCAAAAAATGGCTGTCGTCAAATTACCTCCAGATAAACCCAAAGAAGACAGAAACTCTGATTATTGCACCGGACCAAAAGATCCCTTTGATCAAACAACACCTGGGTTCTCTGGGCTCCTCCGTACAAACCAGCCTAAGAAACCTGGGAGTTGTATTTGACCAGGCTATGTCTCTGGAGGGCCACTCAAAACAGTTGACAAAAAACTGTTTTTATCATCTGAGAAACATCTCAAAAGTGAGGAAATTGCTATCAAAGACTGATCTGGAGATGATCATCCATGCTTTTATCTCGTCTCGTCTTGGCTATTGCAACTCTGTTTTTACTTGCTTTAATAAGTCAGCTCTTAAAAGACCTCAACTTGTGCAAAACTCTGCTGCAAGGATTTTAACAGGAATTCCCAGAACAGCCCATATAGCCCCGGTTTTATCGTCCCTTCACTGGTTACCAGTAAAATATAGGATTGATTTTAAACTCTGTGTTCTTACTTTCCGAGCGCTGCATGGTCAGGCCCCTCAGTATATTGCTGATTTGCTGTGCCCTTACACCTCCAGCCGCACTCTTCGGTCTTCAGACCAGAGTCTTCTCATGGTCCCAAAGACACGATTCAAAACTCGGGGGGACCTGTCCTTTCAGGCTGTGGCCCCCAGACTCTGGAACGCCCTGCCCTTGGCTCTTCGCCAGGCCGATTCAGTGGACACTTTTAAGAAGCAGCTAAAGACACTCTTATTCAAAAAAGCTTTTAGTTGACTGGGTTGTTATTTCTCTGTATTTTATCCTATTTTTATGTGAAGCACTTTGTGATTTTTATCTGTGAAAAGCGCTATACAAATAAAATTTACTTACTTACTTACTTACTGTATCCCACCTCAGCACTGATAGAGAGAGACCCTGCTTATGCAGCTCAACAACCCACCACGATCAAAAAGAGAACCTTTTTTTTTGCCTTTGCCGTCAGAACATCATGACAGTGTGAATACCTGACAGAAAATGGCACTGAAGCCACATTTTTGCACAGATTCGGACTTTAAAGGCAGGTGGTCCTAAGCTTTTGATCAGCTGCAAAACAACCTATTTCACTTTAATTGTTGTTTTCATTAAAATGTGTCCTCAAACTTGCATTTCTTGATCAGGACTGTATTATGTCTTAAATATAAATGGCATTACAACATCTTGTTCTATTGATATTAAAAGCACAGTGCTGTAAGCCAGCAAATAACAGAGCTAACGTCACCATTTAATGACCGAATCTGTCTGTTCTTATCCTGCAGTCACAGGTCAAGCCCATTCAAACAGTGAAGCTTGGGAAACGTGTTGTCTCTGGCTGTGAACATCTGAACAGTATTTCTTTATTAAACCCACGAGCGGGGAGAGACACCGAGCAAATTCCCGGAGCTAGGAATCAGAGTAATACCAAGGCCATCAGCATATGTCCTGTGATTCAGCTTTAGTCTAAGCTTGTGCTGGATAGATTTTTCTTACTTATTATTACTTAATACAGCATAACACAATAGAATCAATTATAGGCATTTGTCCCCCGCCTTTATCTAAGAAAGGAATATCAGAACATTCCAGAATCAATTGTAGTAGAAATACCCTTTTTCAAGTAGTGAAATGATGCCCTTAATGTTTCCATGGTGACGTGTGTTTGTTCACAGGAAAGACTTGACGGACACAAGTATGTCTTCACATGTCAGCACGGTGAGCAGGAGTGTCTGGGCAACATGATCCAGGTACACCTTCTACAGTGCATGAATATACAGTTTATGTTTGACCTCAAATCCACTAAATTCTGTTCTTTAATGTGATCTCAGGCCTGTTTACTGAACATGAGTCGGGCCAATGCCTTCCCCCTCATCTTCTGCATGGAGTCTGCCCCAGATGTGGTTAACGCTGCCAAGACGGTGAGAGAATCTGTGGGTCCTGTCGAATAAATGCTGAGTAATAAATAGTTTGCAATTACAACCCTCTCTACCTCTCCTGCAAAATGAATGGTAACGTCTAGAAGTAATATTTTAATAAAAGTAGAAAAAAAATCTTAACCTCCATTCTGCTTTAAAAAAAAGTTGTGTTATGAACATATTATAAAAAGTGAAATGAATTGTGTTTTGAAAAATCATCTCCTCCTGTCACTTTTCTTGTTTCCCATTGTGACTTGGTGATGTAGAACATGTGCCTTGACTTTTGTGTATAGTTTGTCATTGTTTTGTGTGCTGTTGTGTGCAGTGTGTGGAGCTGTTTGCACCTCAGCTGAACTGGGGTAAAGTCATGAGCTGTGTAAATGGAGACTTGGGAAATGAGCTCATGCATCAGAACGCCCTGAAGACCAAAGCCCTGGACCCTCCTCACAAATATGTGCCCTGGATCACTGTCAACGGGGTACGACTGCACCTGCATTCTGTCTGTCCTGAAACTGTTCCTACACTGGGAGAAACTGAGAAAATACATTAAAAAAACAAAAAACTTAAATTTAAATTGCTTCCAAATGTTTTAAAGGTATTTTGTTAGACTGACATGTTTAGTTTACCTGCTCAACTAGTTCTATCAACGTCCTGTGAACTTAATCAAGTGTCACGTGATGGACAAAACTAGTTGAGCAGGTAAAAAATATCACTTCCTTCTTGGAAGCAGTTGATTAACTTTTTTGCACTTTTTCTAATTCTTTTTCAGTTATTCCAAAATCTGAACACATTTTAAAAATGTTGTTCTTTATGTACCAGGTTCACACGGATGATCTACAGGACAAAGCCATGTCTTCTCTTGTTTCTCTGGTCTGCAGCATGTTCAAGGTACTGTGCCAGTACACAAGTTGTTTTATAGTACTGTATATTACCTTATATATAGTAATTCCATATTTAACAAGCTTTCAATGTTTGTCATCTTAAAGGGCCAAAAACCTGCAGTCTGTGGATGAAGATCAATGCACTACAAAGTCAACTAATGCTGTTACAATACAAGAAACTCCATTGAAACTATTACTTTTATACTTACTATTTAAGTGCCAATGCTTATTCTGGGATATTGTTTGGTTTTGTAAAAAAAAAAAAAAAAAAAGTAAATAAAAAATATGAATAAATATATTTGTATATATGTGTGTGTGTGTGTGTGTGTGTGCCCTAGGTCATTTTTTTTTAAATAATTCTTTAAAGTTATTGTAATTTCCTTTTTTTTTTTTTTTTCTTTTTTTTTTAAGTGTCAGGGAAAGTCCAGGAAGTCTAGGAAAATCAAAGGGAAGACCACAGAGGGTCAACAGTGTGGAAAGAAAGAGCAAAAGGTGCTTTTCAAATGTTTGTCGGTAATGCATGTAGTATCTATGTTGACCTCTAGATGAAATAAAAAATTAGACAAAAAAAAGCACTTTTTGTCAGTTGCTGCCCATAGTTATGTGTGAGGATATTTTTCAAATCAAAACGACGTCTATAAATGATCTCTATAATTGAAATTCTGCTCTGAGCAAAACCACTTGTCTAAACTATTAAACACAAAACATAATTAGTTAAATTACATGATAATAAGTCTGAAATGGCTCAACAGGTTAACTTTACATAGCAGTGCTAAAGTCAAAGTAATTATAAAAGCCATTTCAGGAAGTAAACGTAACTTTGTAAATTTACAGGAGACTTGGAAGATAACATGGAAAAAATATAAAACTAGAGATGTCACAATATGACATTTTAGTGTTATGATTATTGTGACAAAAAACATTATGATTTTATGATTATTCACAATTATTGGCTAAACAACAGTGAACTGATCTTAAACTTAAATTAAATCAAAATAATTCTCGATGCCATACTGTGGAATATTATAGCCAAAGGAACAACATTTCAATGGACACAAGCAGGAGGAGGCTCCTCCAGATGAGTCAGGTTTATGGATATGCAAGCCTGCTCACATGTTTTTCAATGTCTTTGGTGCAATAAAAACATACAAAAAAGTTAATGTGACATTACATTTAGTTTTAGTCCTGAATGAATAAAAATAAAGTTTTTTTTTGGTACAAAAATGGTCACAATTATATTTTTTTTCCCCTTTAAATCACAATTATTGAATAAAAAATAATCTTGACGTCCTTATTCAAAACAATAAAATGAACTACACATTGTAAATGGACAAATATGCAAGTCACATGCTTAGCTATATTAAGTTTTTGTTTGGAAATTGATAATTTATACTAACATATGCAATGTTTTTACTTTTGGAAAAATCCCTACGCAACATTTTGAGCCCTACATGTAAATACTAAACAAAGTAAGCACGTACGTGGCCGTGGGCGGGTAAGTCAGAGGTGCAAACTGACATTTTCTGTGCATTCAAGCCTCAATGCAGGAAAATAAATGCAGGAAAATAACTCAAACATACAGAAATCTATCAAACTATAACTTTTTTATATTGTTTTTTTTTTTTTTTTAAATAATATGGTAAAGTTAAATACTATTATTAAATTAACACTAATGATGAGGGAACACTGTTATAACATGGTTAAGAACATAAACGTTTTCCACCAAAGCTCCTGCCAACGAAGTCATTACAACACGTTAAGGTCACAATTACTTATTATATATAAATTAAAGCTGTAACATTTTTTGTTGCTCAGTGTTTTTTGTGTGTACCTCTTCTTTGCATTAGTGGGGAGTTTTTGTGTTATTTTTTGTTAATAGTATAAGATTTGATCAGTAGAGCGTTGAAAAGTAACTTCTATGACTATGTTTTATTGTTCTGTTTATTTAATGCTGCTCATGTTTTTAACCATTGTACCTCTAGAAAAGGGTTCACTGGGATTTTTGGTGGCAAAATATTGCACTTCATTTTGTTATTGTGACATATTAAGTAATAGTTTAAATAGTTTAACTTTTCGTTCCTGATTGTTCTTCCAGGTTCACACAGAGGACCTGCAGGACAAAGCCTTTTCTGCACTCGTGCCTCTTGTGTGTGACATGTACAAGGTACTGTCAGAATATGTGATACTTCTACACTTTATATGGGACTTCAAAGCATTTTTTAACCACATGTATTCTGTGTTTTAGGGCGAGAAGCCTGATATTTGTGGAGGGAAGATGAGACATTTCAAAAGCTACTGTGACAAGTGAAGAAGCACTGCCTTTACTGAAAATTCTACCTCAGTCTGATGTGATGGACCAAGAGGGAAAACAAAGGGAATCTTAAATGTATCAACAATGTATATTTTACTGCCATAAACAACACAGTTTTTAATATATATAAATTATTCCAGCAAAATTTCTAGTCGTTTGTGGTTTGGTTCTTTGGCTCTTCTGAGTGATATATGGCTGAATTAGCGTTTTACTTACACCATGCCCGGGTCTGCAGGGGTGCAAAAGGGTGAATTGCACCCTCATTCAACAGTGATTGCGTTTGAGGCATGTTAAATAAGGACACTTAATGGAAGAGTATTGTCTTCAGACCCCTTTAAAACTCTGATGCACCCCAGTCACTTTGGTCTGGACCCAGGCCTGAGTTACACACAAGTAGAAAGAGGTTGTAAGTGGTTCATAAATGGTCCATTTCTTTATTTTTGTTGTTTATTTCTGATGTTCATTTGCCCTCTCAATCAAAGTCTAAAAGCCTGACAGAGACTTAAGTCTTAGTGCTGGTTCTATCGATTTTTAATTGGAGTTGACTTTGAAAAATATTTATATATTATTCAAAGTCAACTCCAATTGAATATTAATTGACATTCTTACAATTTTAAGCAAGAATAGTTTTCACATTATGAAAATAAATCAGACCATGAAGAGGAAATAATGTACATAATAATTATACGCACATAAAACAAATCATGCTACGCTTTAATATCATATTCTTCAAGGATGTATATTGTTTTGTTTTCTTTTTTATTAATTAAATTGTATTGTTTTCTTTTTTTAAATAATGAACTGATCGATTAAAGTAACACGAGATAATATATATTTTTTATGACGTGAAGTTAATCACTCTGTGCACGTGACCAGCACAACAAATCATTTGGCTCGAGGAAGTAGCAGCGGACTATAAAGTTGATGGTCACTTTCAGTTTTAGTTTGAAGTGTAGTTCAGCGTTGCTGTGTTTGTTCTATCCAAGCTAACATAAGCCCGCTGCTGCCAGTCTACGCCCGGCCCTCGGTCCGACCCTCGCCCGGACACATGATGAAGGCGCTGCTGCTGCTGCTGGTTCTGTCCGTGTGGATGAACTTTGGCCCGGGCAGTGGGGCCGAGTATCCCTGCGCCCACCCCCCATCAACCTGGTGCTCTTCAGAGGAGGCTGCGCGCCGCTGTGGGGTAGCATTATTCTTTCGTTCTTTCGACATAGAAAGGCTATAACTGCAAAAATGTTTTACTATCATGTTCCCAAACTAGTTAGCTTGTAATTGTTATTACTCTAATATAATTATTTAGATATAATTCACGATGAAGCCATTTAATTCGGTTTTTATCAATTAGCGTTATCATATCCTTCCGCACATCTGCCATTTAATTGTGTTATAGTCTATTTTTATCGTTTTTACAGCGCCACTTAATCCGCGCAGTGTTGTATTATTTTATTATATTTGACGGCTTTTTATATCATTAAAGTCTATATCACAGGTTAGACATACATTTTGCTAAAATGTAGTGGACATTGTTATGTTCAAGATTTTACTAAACATTTTGCCCATTGGTTCCCAGTTTGATAGCTTTTGAGAAGTTTATAATTCTACTTCCTAGTTGGACATGGGCAGCAAATATGATGTGAGGTAATTCCCCAACTGTTACTTAAAACTCAGCACCAACACTTCCTGTAATTTAAAACTTTATTTTTTTATTTCCTCACAAACTGCATCTTGACTGATGTAAAACTATAGTAAATGTTAACCACAAGTGCCCTCCCTAATTAGACAAACATGATTTTTTTTAAATTTTACTTAAAAAGATTTAAAAAAAAAAGATTGCAATTTACTTTGCCAAACTAAAAAGATGATTTGTTGTGCTGCAGGTTTTGGAGCACTGTATGAAGGCTAATTCCACCCGGTCGCAGCAGACGGCAGACCCAGTGAAGGTGGAGTTGTACTATGAGTTCCTCTGTCCGTACTGCAGAGAGTTCATCACCTTAATGCTCTACCCCTCGTCTGTGCTGCTGGGGGACATCATGGACCTGACCGTCGTTCCCTACGGCAACGCTCAGGTCAGTAACATTGCACTGACCAGCGACTCCAAACATACAGGGCTGGGAATCACAAGGTCCCTCATGATTCCATACGTACAGACCTGATCAAAAGTTTAAGAGCAGTTGAAGAAATAGCAAAAGTCACATTTTGCATGGTTGGATGTTTTTTTACGTAACCTTTATTTAACCAGGAAAGTCCCATTCAGATACTGATCTCTTTTTCTTAACAATCTCAACAAGGTTCTAAGTAGAGCGTCAATAAGGAACAAGAAATGGAAGTGAGACAAAAAAATATGAGGAACTATTTTATTGAAAACAACCTTGGTCCTAAACCAAGTTAAGGCAATATCGTCCGTCTGCCAAAAAGGGGCGTTCTGGTTCAAAACGGGAACACCCCCATCGGAAGCAAGAACGCCCCTTATTCTAAATCTGTCTGTTCTTATCCTGCAGTCACAGGTCAAGCCCATTCAAACAGTGAAGCTTGGGAAATGTGTTGTCTCTGGCTGTGAACATTTGAACAGTATTTCTTTATTAAACCACGGCCTGCACAAACTTAATATGAATACTCCTATTTTAATCATGAAAACATTGAATGCCGATTTAATTATTTTAATGTTGGCATCTAATAAAATTTAATCAAAATGGCATATCCTCAGGATTTGATCAGGATTAAAAAAAAATCCACCCAACCCTAAGATTTCATAGTTTGGTGTAATTGTGATTGGGTTTGGCAAATGACTGAGGTGTAGATTTTGTGATTGAATGATATAAGGGACCATAATTGAAAGAACAGCAGTATAGAAGGAAATGGGGTGAAGAGCGGGGAGAGATACCCGGAGCTAGGAAAATACCAAGGCCACCAGCATATGTTCTGTGATTCAGCTTTAGTCTAAGCTTGTGCTGGATAGATTTTTCTTACTTATTATTACTTAATACAGTACAACATAAATAGAATCATTTATAGGCATTTGTCCCCTGCTTTCATCTAAGAAAGGAATATCAGAACATTCCAGAATCAACTGTAGTAAAAATACCATGAGTTTGTGTTTGGTATAACACTGTTCTAAAGATAAGAGTAAAAGAAACCAACCCATTAAAACATTTCATAATCAGATGCAGAAGTAGTGAAATGATGCCCTTAATGTTTCCATGGTGACGTGTGTTTGTTCACAGGAAAGATTTGACGGAAAGAAGTATGTCTTCACATGTCAGCACGGTGAGCAGGAGTGTCTGGGCAACATGATCCAGGTACACCTTCTACAGTGCATGAATATACAGTTTATGTTTGACCTCAAATCCACTAAATTCTGTTCTTTAATGTGATCTCAGGCCTGTTTACTGAACATGAGTCGGGCCAATGCCTTCCCCCTCATCTTCTGCATGGAGTCTGCCCCAGATGTGGTTAACGCTGCCAAGACGGTGAGAGAATCTGTGGGTCCTGTCGAATCAATGCTGAGTAATAAATAGTTTGCAATTACAACCCTCTCTACCTCTCCTGCAAAATGAATGGTAACATCTAGAAGTAATATTTTAATAAAAGTAGAAATAGAAATCTTAACCTCCATTCTCCTTTAAAGGTCCCATAACATGCAAAATCGACTTTTCAGAGGTTTTATCCTTCCTACAGTGCTATTTGGGCCTCGTATGTTGTGCCCAAAGTGGTTTTTTAATTGATTTCTGCATGCTTTCGCTAGAGAACTGTCTTTTCCGTCCCCCTCGGCTGAGCAGGCAGACGGGGGCTCCTCACAAGGATGACGCGGCTTCCCATGGATGACGCGGTGTTTAAGCCACGCCTCCAGGAAACGCGCAGCCGCAGAATAAAAACAGCTAATGCCAATGCTACACAGTAATTACACGATGGATACGACAGATCGAAGAGTTAGCTTGTTATTTACCAAACGGCAACGTCCATTGTTGAGGTACTGGAGCATGTTAAACTCCAGGTCAGATCCAGGACGTAGGACTCAGCACGACGCACCGTCAGGACGGATAAAAGGTTTATTCCTGTGTTTGTGTATCGCTGTTTACCGGAGCACACGGCGCATGCACCATCTCCGCTCTAGGCTTCGGCACGGGTTGGGAGGGGGAGCCGCGTGGGTTGGGCGGGGGAGGCAGCCTGCTCTCTGTTCAGGGGGGTCAGATCTCAGAGTGAACCGTTTGCTTTTGCAAGGAGGGGGGCCAGTCCAAGAAATTGGTGTTTTTTGGAAACTGTTATGTTATGGATATTGCACAACGCAAAATTTTATAAACAAAGCCCTTAGAATAGACTGTGTGAAGGGCAAAATAGCAGAATATGGGACCTTTAAAAAAAAAGTTGTGTTATGAACATATTATAAAAAGTTAAATGAATTGTGTTTTGAAAAATAATCTCCTCCTGTCACTTTTCTTGTTCCCCATTGTGACTTGGTGATGTAGAACATGTGCCTTGACTTTTGTGTATAGTTTGGAGTCATTGCTTTGTGTGCTGTTGTGTGCAGTGTGTGGAGCTGTTTGCACCTCAGCTGAACTGGGGTAAAGTCATGAGCTGTGTAAATGGAGACTTGGGAAATGAGCTCATGCATCAGAACGCCCTAAAGACCAAAGCCCTGAACCCTCCTCACAAATATGTGCCCTGGATCACTGTCAACGGGGTACGACTGCACCTGCATTCTGTCTGTCCTGAAACTGTTCCTACACTGGGAGAAACTGAGAAAATACATAAAAAAAAAAAACCCAAAATTTTTAATTTAATTTGGTTCCAAATGTTTTAAAGGTATTTTGTTCGACTGACATGTTTAGTTTACCTGCTCAACTAGTTCTATCAACGTCCTGTGAACTTAATCAAGTAACACGCGATGGACAAAACTAGTTGAGCAGGTAAAAAATATCACTTCCTTCTTGGAAGCAGTTGATTAACTTTTTTGCACTTTTTCTAATTCTTTTTCAGTTATTCCAAAATCTGAACACATTTTAAAAATGTTGTTCTTTATGTACCAGGTTCACACGGATGATCTACAGGACAAAGCCATGTCTTCTCTTGTTTCTCTGGTCTGCAGCATGTTCAAGGTACTGTGCCAGTACACAAGTTGTTTTATAGTACTGTATATTACCTTATATATAGTAATTCCATATTTAACAAGCTTTCAATGTTTGTCATCTTAAAGGGCCAAAAACCTGCAGTCTGTGGATGAAGATCAATGCACTACAAATTCAACTGATGTTGCTACAGTACAAGAAACTCCATTGAAACTATTACTTTTATACTTTAAGTGCCAATGCTTACTCTGGGATATTGTTTGATTAAAACCTACATTTTTTTAAATAATTCTTTAAATCAATTGTATGTTCCTTTTTTGATTTTTTAAGTGTCAGGGAAAGTCCAGGAAATCCTAGAAGAAATCAAAGGGGAGACCACAGAGGATCAACAGAGTGGAAAAGAAAGAGCAAAAGGTTAATTTGGCAATGATGCATGCAATGTCTATGTTGACCTCTAGATGGAGCTGTAACTGCTTTAAACGGTAACCCACAACACTTACTGTATATATAGATATATCAATCACCATAGTTTTCTCAGTCATTGGTTTTGTTCTAATAGTAGAATGTGGGAGCAAGAGACACTCTTCTTCTGAAATTGCTAAAAGAACAATACAATTATTATACAGAAAAAAAAACGCCTAACTATGCGGTCAACTGAAATACAGCTATAATTTTCTACAAATATAATTTCCATGGGTTTAATACATTCACAAAGCAATAAAAACAATAAGAAAAGACAAGAGTGTTTGCAATGTAAATTATCAAGTGACAATATTTGCTAAATCGGGTCAATTTGTTCGTCTGTAGATCTTCTCTGTCTGAACGTTTCTTTTTCAATTTTCAAACATAACAAAAAACACACAGAAAACACAGCACTGTGCCCATACCAGAAAGAGAATTTACTATTGCGTCATAAATTGTAATTAATCTTTCCTGTTAGAATGATATCTGAAAATTACATTAAATATATGTCAAAAGTTCACAGAATCACTGAATGTGGCCAGTACATAGTTTATTCCAAGTCATGTACTTCCAATGAATTCATAACCTTAACCCCAAAATGGACAGATCTTTACATTTATTCAGCATTTACTATTACATTTAGTACTTACGTCATCATTTTACATTTTTACCACTGCAAATCACATATTTATATAAGTATAACTCAAACAAAATAAAACTTTCAGGAAGCTCATGGTGAGGGAACAGCATTCTAACATGATTAAAAACTCATTAAAGCAGATTTTGTTCCATAGCTGTCTTTAAAGTTTATTTATCCAGTGGACTAAAAGCAGTTACTCGTCTCATTAAAACCTCAGTACGTTAACTTAACGTTAACTGGTGAGATGAGCACAGGATGATGGCTAATGAGAGTACATTAGATCCATGGTCTGGAGAGGCGTGGAAAGTCTCAGCATGTCAGCGCTCATATCTGATCTTAAACCTGGTTCCTGTGTCCTGCGCTGTGGCATTTCCTCTGTTGTCTTGACACAGCCATTGCTTAAAAATATGAGGAGAAACAACTCTAAAATTTTCACTGACACAGAGGTAAGACTTGTTCTAATCCTAGCGCTCTCGCGTTCTAGATTTGTTTCCAAGAGAACGTGTCTCTTTTGATATAAGAAGGTATAAACTTTATCATTCAGAAAAAAGATGGTATTAAAGGTAATGCTCTAATCTAAAGGACAGGTATTTGGTGGTGAAACTGGTTGGAACAAGATTGTGCTCTAATCTTGACGTTGTGATGGTTGTAGTGGTTGGTCAGTTGAATCTCTGAAAGTGATATTAACTTAATCTCACAGTCATTAAAATTCAACTCATTTCCTCAGTATGTAATGTGGCATTTTAGATATTTAAACAAACCAGGCCAAAAACAGAGCCTGTGAAAATTTGAATAGCAAGTCCAACAAAGAGATGGAGCTAAAAAGAAAAAAATCTGTGGTAAATAAGTTTGGTGGTTATTGTTTTTTTAATTAATTAATTAATTAATTAATTTATTTTTAGGGCTAATACTGAATTAAACACTGGAAAGTTTCAAGATTAGGAATTTGTAGTGTTGCAAATGCTTGATAAAGGAGACATGAGGCATTTTTAGGTACTTAGTATTGAACATAAAGAGATCATGATTTAAAATGTTGTTTATTTCTAAACCGCAATATTGATCTAAAACGACTAGATAGACGTGATACTAGGTCCATTGACTTCCTGTTGAAAACTGCAGAACTGATAAGTCCTGCATTTTCATTGTGACATTTCACCATAACCAGCAACCAATTTTCATCAACATGTTTTTTATTGTGGCTACGTGACATTTTAAAACCCTACTTGTATAACTCAGAGTGTTCATTTTTCAAATAATCACAGCTAAGTCCAGACAATACATAACTACTCAAAACATGCAGGAACTGATCAAAGTACAGCTTTGAGTAAACTAATAATAAGCTCATTAAAGTTGATTTAGCGTAAATCATAAAATATTGGCTCCAGAATCACAGTTTGAGAACCACTGAGAGTCCTGGCTATAATCGAGTTTCAGTTCATTTGATCCTGTCTGTATTTACTTTTTACCCAGAATCCTCACTTTTTCTTACACTATTTGGCTGTGCAGACAATAGTTGATAAAGGTCGTAGATGAGAGCGATGTGGAGATAAGGTCACAAGTTGCCGTCTCATAACAAGTTGTGTGTTCTCTGTCGTCCTCTCGAGGCTCCCAGAAGTGCCCCGAGCCCCACACTCACACTGTCCAAGGTGAGACGCTGCAGTCTCAGGACCTGCTATCTGATCCACACCAGAAACAGAGCCTTCACAGCTACCTCCACCATGCAAACACACTCCGGTAGATGTAACTCGCTGGATCACAATAAGTGTGTTCAACAATTAGTCGCATTCATGTGGTTTAAAAAAAAATCCTTAATAATAATGCCCTATTGTAAAATATTTTTTGTCTGTGTGTAGTCCCTGGACATAAGTTGGGTTAATTGTCGCATGATCCTTTTTTGCTTTAAAACACAACGAAAAAAATCACCTGCATGATTCCATAGAGATAGATAGAAGATTAAGCTTGAAGTATGATTAATATGGTAGTTGTTGAGCATATTGTCAATAACCACATTCAGCAATAGATTTTTGTTTTTCAAAAGTCAATGGAAGAATAACCGTGGACACCTTGTCACTCCATTGTCTCTGTTCTGTGCGCAGAGGCAGTGGGCAGAGGAGGCCCTGTACCTGGGGCACCCCTATCACCTGGGCCCGGTGTCTGCTGTGAAGAGGCTGGTGTCGGGGCGGCTCCACCTGCCCCGGCTGTCCTGCAGACCGCCCCCACAGAGCCCGGACGAGCTCACAGCCAGGGACAGACCGCCAGATGGTCCCTGTGATGGAGCCCCAGAGGACGCCTTGTTCACAGAGCTTCCTCCCCGCACACTCAAACACTCCAGGAGCCTGGGCACACTCACCAGCTGCATCCCCAGAATCTTGTAAGTCACCCCCAAAATCTCTTCATATTATTATTATTATGTGTAAGGGAACATAACGCAAAGGTACGGTAATTCCAATGATACAAACTACATTCTTTTTCTTTTAAATTGGCCTACTGTTTGATCTTAAGCGCTCCTATACCCTATGCCCTTGATTTTCAACCAGTGTGCCGGGGAACACTAGTGTGCCTTGAGGTGTTGCCAGGTGTGCCTTGAAAAAATGTCTCATTTGGATTCACACGTGGATTTTGAATAAGAATTACCCTTTTAGAGTAGCCTGAACATACTTCTACACCAAAAAAGAAAGCAAAATGACAAGAAATTCATACATTTAAAGAACCAGACAGTGTCACAGACATTATTACCCGCATTAGATACCAGATTTTTCTACTAACGAGTGGTGTACCGTGGTGTCTTTACAACTAAAAAAAGTATGCCACGACTCAAAAAAGGTTGAGAATCACTGCCCTATGCAACTGAATTGGAAATCACAGTTTGAATGGTCATAATTACCAAACTGCAAAGAGCGCAACCATTGCAGTCACATAATTTAAATATTCTGCCTCACTAATGTATAAAACTTTGTAATTTAGGACTCCACAATGGGGCTGCAGCGATTACAAAATGGAAAAATAATCACTAGTCATCTACTGAAATAATTGTTACTTCATAAAAAAAAAAAAAAAAAAATCATGCAGTTCATGTTTCAGTCTTCTCTCTGCTCACACGTTTATGTTCCTGGACATTGTTCAAACGTGCACTGTAAACAGAATTCCATAATGAATACATTAATCACGAATCTTATCGCCATCGCAATGCTAGTAATTATGACGTGCGTTCATGTGTGATCATCTGAATTTACCGTGACCTGAACACTGGGGTTGTTCTCCCAGCGTCCATCAGAGATCTGCTGAGATAGTAGCCATGATGACAGACGTGTATCAGCTGTTGTATTGTGTCTGTGTGGAAAAAGCCACCAGACCTACTTTTGTACTGTATTTAATCTTGATCAAATGCATAAGTCCTAGTGATATGGTCACATGTTGGTCTGTTATCAGCGTGTGAAGAAGCAGCAGTACAACACTGGTGCCGTGTCATCGCGACTCACTTTTTTACGCATCATTTAGATTTTAGATCATTTGTTTTGTTCTTGTCCTTAAAACCTCTGCTTTGGCAGTTCATCTTTCACAACTTCAAAAAAAAAATTGGCCAACAAAAAGCAAAAAACAGAAATGATTTCATGTCATCCAGCCGTTTCCCATGTCAGAAGTGAGTTAGAGCATCTACTCTCTACTGGCTGCAGAAGGAATAACATAAGGGAGATAAGCAAACCTAGCTTTCCCCGACATACTATTGCTGTTATAATGAACGTGATTGGAGGCAGAATTGCTCAGAATTAGTCTGCCGATAATTTATGGACTTAAAAACAGCACAGGAGACCTCCGCTCTACCTATGATGTCACAAAACAGGAAAATTTGGAGTGTTTTTTGAGACTCAGAGAGAAGAGAGAGAACTTGCTGAACAGAATTCATCAAGTGTGAATTAAGCTAAATACAACTCTAGGTATGTTTTGATGGGGGAGCAGTGTTAAAAGCCATAAAAAAGGGGTAAATATTGCATTGCATGTGTCCTGTATACTATTATCATATTGTTTTATTTAAGAATTTTTAGGTCTTCAAAATGTTTGCTAGAGGGCCACAAATTATATTTTAGGAAACATGGAATTGTACAGAATTCACAATTTTACATTTGCAGAAATATAATTTGAAAAACTGACCTCAGATACATTTTTTGTATTCTTCTAAATGAACTGTGTCACACTGTTTTGACTGAGTCCTCCGTGGATTTGGGCCTTTCCTCTGAACATCAGCCACATGACTGCAGTGAGCTTCTAGCCCTAGATTTGGCTCAGATTAAGGTTAGAGGGGGTTCTTATTTTTAACTTCACAGTAGCACACATTATGTAGCAGCTATAAAGACAGTGTTCCAATAATATGTGTGTAGGGCCTTTAGTTGATTAATAATTCGAAGCTGTTTCAGTCGACCAAAATTTTGTTGACTATTTAGTTTATTAGATTATGAAGATTTATATGAGACAAAAGCAGCAAAGAAAATGCTTTGGGTCATTCTGTTGAAGATTTGAGAGTGAATTGTATTGTTCTTAGTACTTTGCAGTATAAAATGTGCAGTTGTGGTTCTAGGACTGCTGTTCGGGTCAGATACATGGTCAGATCATAGAGATACTGAAAAACTTTAAGAATTTTTGCACGTTTCACGTCACTGTCCCCTTTAGTCGACAGTCCCCTCTGCAGTTTGTTTTATTCTTTGGTAAAATCGATCGGCAGGGCATGTTTTTTCTGTCATCTACAGCCCTAAATGAGTAATACAGACGCATGGACTGTTCTTTTATGAATAACGCATTTGAATCTCCGGAAATCTTTCATACGGTCCAAATGACATGGTATAGTGAGTTTTCACAGGGTAGACGCATAATGTCTTTATAGATATATATTGTGTCCAATGCACCTTAATCTATTCTATTCAGTCCTAAATTTCCCTTGACTAAACTTGGCGTTACGTAACTACGAAGAATCAAAATAAAGTGGTGCCAGTCAGCAAAGTCTGACTTATGTGTGAAACCTCTACAAACAAGGAACTAGCATGTGTTTAAAGTATGCCGTATTAAAAATGATCACTCATCAAGTTGCATTTCGATTTTTTTCCATCACCCCCCCGTACTATAATTTCCCTGCAGATCTTATATAATTACACACCATTTGAGCCCTTACCATATTCCCACATCTTCCACAAGCGCTCTTTTATCTCCCAGAAGTACATGTAGCGAAGCGGCTAAATGCGTTACCCGTGAAAGCAGCCCCTGAGCAGGACCGGTGCCTACCAGCTGTTGGTCATAGGTTCAGTCCGGTGTCAGATGCTCCAGCTCCGTGGGTTATGCGAACGTCAGAGGAGAGCGGCGAGAGCGAACGGCCCCCCAACGCGGAGACATCAGGTGGGGCCGGAGAAGATGACTGGGCCCCCGGGGTTACACTTAGACAGCGCCAACGTGACAGCAGCACCCCCATGCCTGGCTGCTGGAGCTTTTATCTACCTCAGCTTTTTTTAGTCAGAGGTGCTTCATGTGACACCTCCTGCAGCATGTGAACGCCTGCGTCTCAGAGAAAATGTGGATTTTTACAATCGAAATGAGATCTCCTGGAAAAAAATCTGATTTAGCAAGAACCGCTGTTAGAACATGGAAAAGTGTTTACCCCTCAAAGTTACATGCAAGAAAAGGAAGACAATTTTTTGCCTGAAAGCAACTGTAAATACTGTACCGTTAGTTGCTAAAGGTCTTATATCAGGCAGGGTTTTTTTTTAGAAAATGTAGTTTCCGCATCAAAAAGATCCCTGAAGATATGTTTTGTCTGAGTTGTGCTGCATATTTAGTCTGTCTCCCACAACAACACTTGAGCTCAAATGTTTAAATTGCTCAGTTTCAAATTGTGACGTCATAAGGTACTCTGGATGTGTTACTCTGGTGAAGGTTTATGGACCATGAAAACACAAAAACACATTCTGATTATTTTAGAATTCAAATTGTACACTCTGCTCAATCTTCACTTTGAAGTTAACGGCTAATCACTATTTTGATTCAATCACGATTCATGTAATTTGTATTTTTTTTTATATTTCATTAACCCTTGTGACCTGGTAGAAAATCCATCCTTATTTACTGTTAGCACCCTTTTACTCCACTTTTTTGACAGCTGTAAAAATATAATAGATCATTTATTTTTCAAACCTTTTTTTGCTTAAATCTGTGAATCCAGTTCAGTTTTGTCCAAAAATACTCAACTTAGGAAAAAAATCCAACATTTTTATATTTTAATGGTTTTATGAAAAAGATAAATTGCAAAGGTGCTGAAAATGTCACACAAACTGGCCCTTTTTAAAAAAAAATATAAAACAGACTGAAATTGTTTTACCTTTTAATACAGTCTTAGACATGTCAAAGATTAGTGACAACATTTGCTTTGAGGATTTTTTGTTTCTTTTTGCAGAAGCAGGTGTTTGTTTTTTCTCCCTCTTATCCTGTTAGTGCCATTTTTCCCTCATTGACCATTACAAACACTTTTTTTATCTGCAGTGACTATAAAAGTGTGATTTCCCGATTATTTGTGCTTTCCCCTTTTCAGAACAGATGAAATGTGTGATTTTTGTTGTTTATTCTGAAATGACTCCATTTCCTTTTAAACAGACCTCTGTAGTTTCTCCATTCTTTTCTATGGGGCTCTCTGGAGGGCTGTTCTTTAATATGTTCTTTTGGGATGTTCCGGGGGGCATACACTCACCCACAGCGGGGTGTAGGTGGGTGGGAGGGACACAGGGGGATGTCAGGGGATGTGTGTGTGCCTTTTTCAAAATATTCATATTTGGGTGTATGATGGGGGTGTGACTTTCTTTACAAAAATATGAGCTGTATTTGAACAACCCTCCATTACACACCATTATATGCACAAATATAAACATTTATAAAAATATACCCACCCCGTGCCCATCAACACGCCTGCACCCCGCCCCAGGTGAGGACACGCCCCAGGAGCCTCCTAAGTACAAATACACACCAAACAGCCATTCAGAGAGCCCCATTGAAATACACTGGGAAAGTATGTCTCTCTTTACAAAGGTAACTGTAAAATTACAAATTGAATCTGTTCTGAAAAGGAAAAAAAGATAAATAATCAGGAAATTACAATTTTACAGTGTCACTTCAGAGCAATCAATGACACTAACAGGACAAGTGGCAGACAAAGCAAACAGTTTTTTGCAAAAAAAAACAAAAAAACAAAATCATCACAGCCACAGTTGTCACTAATCTTTGACATGTCCAAGACTGTAATAAAAGGTAAAAACAAATTCGGCCTATATTCATATTTTGTATGAAAAATGGGCTTAAAAATGATTATTAAAATACTACAATCTTGGGATAAAAAACTAAACTAAAAACTAAACTAAAAACTAAACTAAAAAAAAATGTTGTTTTTTTAAAATAAATGACCAACTATATGTTTACAGCTGTCAAAAAGTATTGTAAAAGGACAAGTGGGTAGTGAATTTGTAAATCCTGTAAAATGACCGATTCAAAATTTCAAATGAATTAAAAGTATGCATCAAACTAAGGTTTGTAACAGAAAATCACCCAGATATCTCTAAAACAGGAAATTATGACAATTTTAAGCATGAAAAATGACAAAAAGTGGCCATTTATCCCTAACCGGTCATAAGGGTTAAAACTATAATAGGGATGTATGTAATATAATGTAATAGGGGTGCACGGTGGCAGAGCGGCTAGAGCTTCTGCCTCTCAATAAAGAGATCGTGGGTTCGAATCCCGCACCACCCCAACATCGTGGTTTCGAATTCTGAACCACCCTAACATCACACGATTTCTCTGGGTGGAGTCTGCATGTCCTCCCTGTGTTACCGTGGGTTCTCTCCGGGTTCTCCGGCTCCTCCCACCGTCCAAAGACATGACTGTGTAGGTTAATTGACAACTCTAAATTGTCCCTAGTGAATGAATGTGAGAGTGAATGGTTGTCTGTCAATGTCCTTGTCCTCTGTGTCAGCCCTGCGACGAGTTGGCCACTGTCCAGGGTGTACCCCGCCTAAGGCCCAAAGTCACTGGGATAGGCTCCAGTCACCCGCGACCCCTAACGGGAATAAGCGGTAGAAAATGAATGAATGAATAATGATATCAGTGGGCTTACCCAGATTATGGTCCAATATTCAAAAATCCAATATTCCAATATTCAAAAATGATTCTCTATGCCCATGTCATTCCCAGTTTGTCATCAGTGTCCATCAGATTTGTCTTTTTGAACAGATTAATGAGTAAAAACTGAAATTAGCAATTAGGCAAACATTTTATATATGTACTCACACAATCATGCAACAAATTAGTTTATATTCCAGATCAATGTGTACTTGACGTTGTAATGCCTTTTTTATCTGTCCTGCTGTGTTACCCACCTGTATACATCATTTATACAACAAGAGTAAGGATGGCTTTTAACAGACATTACATAACATCACATCATTTTGTGTAACTTTTGAGGTATTTTAACATGTACTGTGTGACGACACCAGTCATTATTATGTAGCTGTCCCACTCTCAGGGATATTTTTTTATATAGTTTGTATATTGAAATAAATCTGTCACAGTGCAGGATATCAAACTGGTGCACTTTCAAAGTTTGATTGAAAATAGGAATATAATCATTTTTCCTTTTCACTCTCAGTTTAAATTGTAAATCCAAGAGCTTGTCCGGGAGCATAAATGACAGATGATCCCCTGCTGGTCTTTTTAAATTGATTTTTCATGTCACACTACAGGATACTCTTTATTACCTTTAAAGTAGAGATAAAGGTGTAATTTTAGTAAATTATGTAAACGTTTACCTTTAATAACTCTCTCTGACACAAATAACTCATTCTAGATTTTTTTTTTTAAATAAAGTGTTACAGTCACATGGCAGGACAAAAATACAAAGAAATTAAAACACAACTTTGAACATTTAAAAACAAAAGACATTTTTGTCCACTGTTGAGTTGAATTTTGGAGCAGGAAAAACATTTTTCAGAAAGTAATATAAAAGGATTACACGAAAATGGATGTCAGCACTTTTTGTAATTTGTTATTTCTCAATAAAGACAATAAAGGATTATCTTATCTTATCTTATCTTATTTTTTACTAAAGTGAAAGTTAATCGATAACGGAATCGGTTAATCTTCACAACAGCAAAACAAAGAGGGGAAAGTACGTTTGAGCAAAGAGCTGCTTTAAACAGAAAAGCACTGGATCACAATATGACAACCTCAGAAATACTGAGGATCATAACAAGATCAGATCACAGTTTGAATTTTTATCATCCAGTCCTATTTCAAATGACTTTTACTTGTTTTCAACATTTATTTATTGGTAGAATTGAATATACCCAGGCTAAAGTACAGTGAACACCACAGCAGTTCAAAGATATTGCATAATATTTGACCTTTAAGAAAAAGCATACAAGCATTATTGTATTCTCCACTACATACAAACTTTGACATGAAGATCACATGACGGACCATGATCTACGGGGAGCATTTATGACCACTGACACTGTAATTAACCATGGTTATGTTCTACCATGTTCATCTTTTCTGCTCTGGTAGTGACTTGTTTGGATTGAGGCAGTTTGATGGGTTAGAAATAGCCAGGAGCTTGTGATCAGTCATGCTTCTCCTTCCCTGTAAATGAGACGTCCATATTTAGTTGGAAAGAGGGTAGGCCCAGCACTAATGTAAACAAAGCCTGGGAGCTACAGAGGGAGGGAGGACATCAACATTTCAGTCCAGCCTGCACTCTTGGGAGACGACATATCCTGCTGCTGCTTTGCTGATATATGGACTTTTCGTTTGACTTCCTATTATTAGATGTTTCATGTTTACCAGGTTTATTTGCCATGGGAGAAACCTCAACACTCTTTCAACTTGCTCGCTCAACTTGGATTATATTCCAGATGAATTGACCCTTGATGGAATTTGCATCACACCGCTTAAAAGTCTTGGCGTGTTTTGAGACAGACCTTGGATTTTTTTCAGAGGACTACAGCAAATTTGTCCAAAAGAAAATTGTTTGTGCTTTTAAAACACAAGATTAGATTAGATTCTTTGGGTTTAACTATGGACCGTTTTGATAGAAGGGCAACGATTCAAGAAGAGGCCCAAGTTTCTCAAATCATGCTGGAAGAAACCGATAAGAAGTTGGAACTTACACTACGATGCGAATTGGTCAACATGGGGCGAATTGCATTGGCTGAGTTTGGATGTTGACAGATCTACAAGAAAAAAAGAGAAATCACTGCCATCTTGGATCTGTGAAGTTTTCCAATTGTACAATTAACTTTTTTTTGGAAGGCCTTTAGCAATATTATTGAAATTCGAAAGCTTTCCAAACCACTGAAAAAAGGAAAACAACGAAAAACTTTAAACAGAACTGAAAGAACAAATATCCCCAAGCTAACCATGAGTGACACAAGCTCTGAGGAAGACCAGTCTGATATGGAAGAGAAGTGTGAGGAACAGAAGAAGCCAAGGTGTCCCATGATCCATCTGAGGCCCAGGTCCAAGGGCGGTTCACCTGTGGACTCTCCGAAGATCTCGCCCAGGGATTCTCCGCGAAGTTCCCCCCGGAACTCTCCCCTGCTCTTCAGGAAACTGCTCATGAACCGCAGCATCAACCAGCGCCGCCGCTTCACCCTGGCCCACACTCCCAGGTGAGCTGCCAACTGCCGTAAATGCAACTTTTATGGAAATGTGATCCTAGACTACTTTCCGACGCACTCGTTCAATTCAATGTGACCTGCACCATGTTTAATGACGCGTTCTCCAAGTACTACGGATGTAACTATATCCAATTACATGCTGTTATCACAACATTAACCTCGTGGAATTAAATTAATGGCTTGTAGAAAAACATTCAAATACAAAAGGTTAAACTATAAATGACAAGCTGTTTGTTGCACAAGAAATGCATAGTAACAACAATTCTTGGATCGAAAAAGAATCAATGTTCTGTGTAGTTCCCCTGCTGTTTTACCTTGTGACTGCTACAAAACAATGCATCTTAGCCTCTGAGGCATGAAATTCCACAGTAATAGTGTGAGATTTCAAATGTTACAATATCAGTATAATTGTTATCCTTTAACATTAGTGTAGTTATTCATTTACTATCATCTGGCCTTACTTCACAGTTGTGCTTTCCTGTTGTATATTAACATTTTTTGCAATCTGTTCTTTCAAGACACCCATGTATTTTAAGGTACACAAATGACTACTGGTAAAAATGTTTACTGGAATACCAGTAAGCATCAATTCTTGCTTAGATTTTCTGTTCATTTTGCTCTACTTGTTTTGGAAATAAAAATTTGTGTTGCCGTGTTGTGCACACATAAAATCTCTCGTACCAAGAAACAAACATTGTTGTCTCGAAAATACTTGCCGATTCAAAGTGCTATAACAGCTGCGCATATGGTTTATTTTCGCATTGGCTGCTGCACTGCCCTTTTTCACACTTGCACACAACGACTGTGACTGGGCTGATGATGATTATGAAATCCATCCACCACAACCACAAGATGCTCAGCTATTGCCGCCGTTCATCCACATGGGACGTCAGACAAGAGGCCTTTGTTTTACGAGGCGTTTTGCTAAACTCGAGTCTTTGTACGGGGAGAATTTAAAAGTGTTGTTACTGTTTTATGAAGCAGCTTGTATTACATTTGTACGGAGGTTAACTGGAGCTCAGGACAGCTTCAGGGTTTCATTTCCTCCAGGTGTGTGTGCTTTTCCAGCCCCTTTGTTTCTCTAATGATGTCAGTAAACAGTGAGTCCTCGGCGCAGTAGCAGTTTGTTGTTCCATGCTCCTGTCGAGCAGCTTAGAACTGTCCATAGTTTCAAAAAGGCACGTGCTGTGACGCACCGGTTGGTAGCTTGTGGAGACTACTATTCATACAAAAAGTTTCGATTGATACATTTGAGCCTGTAAAGTAATGTTAAAGGTAGGATGTCGAAAAAGGAATAATATTCCAATTGTTGTTTTAGATATATGCAAAGAGTATTGAGTGCATCATCTATAATGTAAAAACGAATCAAAGGTAACGTTCAGTGAGTTACAGACATGTTTTCACTCATTTCTGATGAATTGACACAATATCATTTGAACATTGTTACCGAGCCAAACACAAATATATGGGAGAAGAAAAAAAAATGCCATCCCCATTCTTTTTTATTTTTATAGCTATTTCCAAAATGAACAAAACAAAACATTGCATCACAATAAATAAACAAATACAACTGATTATTATTAAACGACTAAAGACATTTCCTGGCAAAAGCTCTCAAAATGATTTGGATCTCTGCCCAAAAACTACTAATGTATACACAAACAGAGAAATAGAAGAACACAGCATCTTCATTAGTGAGAAAGCAGATTAAACTGTCCAGTCACTCCCCAAATTCCAACAAAATTCACTCCATGCTTTCTCCTTATCATAATATCCTAATATCCTAATCCTAATAAAGTAATGAACTGACTAATAAACTATGTGGTTCACTGTTAAATATCATAAAGTACTGTCTTTTATTGTTTTTTTTAAGAGTAGAAGGGATTGGCAGAGACATAACTAGCCTGTCCTTGTTCATATCAATTACCTTTCTGTGTCCTATGAAGCAAACAAGTTGTTTCTCAAGCCGATTATCCAGTCAGAAAGCAGAATGAGCACCTCTTTTTGGCTGCTAGATTTGAGGACTTAAACCCCAAAATTCCTCTATGACAACTAATGGCATCCAAGGTTCAGTTGTGATTGTATTCATTCACACGTTTTGTTAGAGTTTGGGAGCATTGGGACAGTTTTACCATTAAATAACTAAAACTTTTAGTGAAACAAACAGTAATAAAACATTTGTAACTTTTTATTTAGTCTACAAGCCATCTAGTCTTCTCACATACATACAGGGACATGATTTTTCTATCATCGCTACGTGCCAGAGACCATTCTGAAGAGAACGTTCTTTGCTTGTTTTCCCCTTTAAACGTCCTCTGCAGCATTACTCCAGTGCTTTATCACGGCTTTACTTTACGAGCTGTGAGTGCATCTGGCTCACAATGAAAATTAAACATTTACTCTGCCGTCTGCGTCACAGGCACGAGTCCTGTCTTCACCTGATTCTCGCGGGCTGACTTTATGGACAGAATCACCAGATCTGAGCACTGGCTGTTTGTCCTTTTGGCTGTGGGAGGACACCTTGTACTTCCTTGTCATGGGTGCTTCAGTGCCACAGTGTTTTCAAGAGGTGCATATTGTTGGGGACCTACTATCTCTGTGTCAATATTTACCCTGCACTCCTCAGCACACACTCTTAAACTGAGCCGCAAAGAGCTCTGGCTTTTACAAAGTGTCTTCAGCTCATGTCCACCTGGCTCAAATGTAAACTGGAGAGCAAACTTAAAGAATTATGTGCTATATGAGTATGTCTTTTTCCCCCTTCACTTTTTGGTTTAGATATAGTAAACTGGACTTTACTGAAAATACATAATACATTTTAAACTTGGGTGATATATATTTAAAAAGAAATAATATTGCACTTGCTGTTGCACTTTTGCCACAAAAAACCTAAACTAACAAAAACTTACAGCATAATCTAAAGAGCTATTTCTGTGTTACAGTTTTGTCAGTGTGAATTTTATCATCATGATTATCCAAGTACATATTGAGATATTAACTTCAGCCAATATTGCTCTCTCCTACATAATAATGTCCAATGTTGGAAAATCTGTAGCAGCCAGCGGCACAAAGTGCCACCAGTTACTGGACTGACAGAGTTTAACCCCTTGTGTGCCCTGACTACAGTCCAGTTGCTGTTCGGGACCTGCATGGGTCACTTGCAAATAGCCTGTTACACCAACTACTGTTTACTGCGGCCCGTTTTAGACGAAAGCTGCACAGATTCACGTGGTTTCTTGTGAGAACACTCGTCTAATGACTTGAAAGTCCAGCAAAAATAGACTTCTTGCGGATTATTTCCGACGTGCCGCTGCAGGACCCGTGGCCACAGTGCTCTGAGGTCGGTGTAACAGGACACAATGATTTTAAGCACTGTCTAAGTCTTGTGGGACCGGACTGGAGTCAGTGTACACCAGTGGTAAAGGTGTTAGAATGCATGTACAAAGAGCCCAATACTGATGTGTTCAGTAAAGAATCCCTTTATTGGTACCTGTTGGCAGATTCTACACCATCACAATAACAATGGTCAAAAATGTTATGGCCCTTTCTGAAAACAATTCCTCCTCCCTTTTCCTACCCACAACTAACTCCTCACTGAAGGCTCCTTCATGGCTGAGTGGATGTCCCTGTGTGCTCAGTGCTTCAGATGCCCTTCCCTCACTCAGACAGAAGAGACACGCCCCTGTACTGTGCAAGCACCGCCCACAACTGACGCAGATATCAACGTTTCAAGATCAGATAAAACATTTTGAACCCAGTGGGAGGTTTGCCTGTCGTAGCTATTGATATACAATTCTGAGAAAGTGAAGCTAAAAATTGTGCATGCAATACAAATCAAAATAAGAAATATTGATATCCCAGACTAATAAAAATATCACTGCTCAAAAAAGCGCAGAATTGGCCTCAAGTGTTTTATTAGTTAAAAGCCACTTGCACAACAACACAACACTTAGGAAACCCAGAAAAGCAAATAAAGTCATGTTGTGTCTCAGCGGGTTTATCAAAGCTCTTTAATAAATGCCACAATAAGGTGTTAGCGCCTCTAAATAAAAGAGGAACTAAACTTAGGTGGTGTGTCGTACATGTCGGGCTGCTCTCCAGTGTAACACACGCCTGATAAGTCTGGTCTGGTGGTGACCCGCTGAAGGAGGAGCTGATAACATACTTCTCCTCACTGCTTGCTCCGTTTCAGACTGCACTTGATGTGGATTAGTGCGTAGGAGAAATGAAGACCAGTGCGCAGGAAAAGGGACGAGGAAGCGGTTTCAGAAAGGGCCTATGGATCTGCAGCACTGGGACCTCCATAATTAGCCCTTTATGGGCACACCTGGGCACACCTAGACCAGACAGGAGATACAGTGCCACACAGTGGCTGCTGGTGGAAACACATAAGGGCTAGAATCTAAACCAGGAGTCTACTGCATTTTCTCTTGTCAAGCTACTTGAACAAAACCAAAATGGCAGAGAGCTTCTCCTGTTACCCGATGACACTGAAAATATCCAGGAAGAATAGCAACTGATTTCAGCCAAAGGATAATCTTAAACAACTAAACTAAATGTGTGCAATAATTAATTGATGAGGAGTTATAAATACAAAGGAATGCATCTAAGTATACTTGGACATGTAACTCATCAGATTTGACTGATTCTGATGTATGGATGGATTTGAATGGGGTCCCAATCCACAGGCTGGAGACCCCTGAGTTACATGGCTTAAATGTTTACATTTTTGTAAATATTCTTAACTTGTGTTCTTTCTTCATAACAAAAATATAATTGCCCAAACCCCTTCCAAAATGCTAATTATTATATAATATATAATTATATTATGGCTATTAGTGAACCAGTCAGTGTCAGAGTGTCATCATCAACTAAGCATTTTAACAGCTGCTTATTAAAAATGTATTTAAAAAAAAAAAAAAAACCTAAACTAAACTAAAACACGGCACAATTACAGGCTGACCTGGAACTGAACTCACTGTTCTAATAAAAGTGAAAGTATGTAGTCAGAAGTTCAGTCACCTCTGAACAGTCATTTATTTGAGGCTTTGAGGATGGACCTCTCTTTTCTCCAGCAGTTTTCTCCCGAGTTTGAAAGTAGCCTTAATAGTATTTTTCCAGTGCTTCTTTTGGACAGCATTTACCAATAGAAAACAACATGTCAGAGGCTAATGCTAAGCAGCCAGAGGTCACACAGAAATACATGGCAGGGGCTGAGCTTGTGCAGACAGCACCAGGAATTAAACAAACCCAATGGAAAATAAATGTACCGGAGAGGACTTACACACGGCAGGGACTTGTAAAGTGACAGGAACAGTCTGAGTGCTGTCACAGTCATTTCTTTATAACTCTCTTTCAACTGTTAGCTCATTTATCAAACGTAATTTACAACTGGGAAAATACTTTATTTTCAAGAGAAGATTTACATTTTAAAACTGAGAGGATGCTGATCAGTATGTGATCAGATTTAATGTGACAGAAAAGATTAAAGCACTTTACATTTAGGTTTAATTTTTTGGGCTATAAAGTGGGGTATGAATTTTGCTTCTACGATGTAATAATTATTGTATATTATTTCTTAGGCTTATATTGTAATGTGAATAATTATCGAACAACCTAATAATCTTAACATCCCTTATACTGTAACAACAAGTAAAACATATTCAAAAGGTGGAAATCTGATTAATAATAGAAATGTGATCTTTCAAATAAGAGTTCAAAGTGATATTTTAGCATGGGTGGGTCATTTTACACTCCATTCAGGTTTTGTGATATGCTTAAATCTCAACTGACATTATGTCAAATCTAGCTCTTGATTTTGAGATAATTCTGTCCTGCAACTGAGGCTTCAGTGCTCAGAAAATTTCTGTTTTCACCTACCCCCTATTCTTGTTCTTAGCTGGGATGATTTGAAAAATGAAGACTCTTCTGAGTGACACATATAGAGTTCTAAAATGCCACATAACCACTTTTCACACTCAAAACATGTAAATGACAATTTGCTGCTTGTTTACGCTGCTTCAAGCCGTTTTTGATCAAACATTTTTGTAATTTAATACGATATACAAAAAAAAAAGGGGGGGGGGAGAAAAGTGCAGTATGTCATCTTTAAGTTTGTAATGTGGGTCTAGTTAGTTAGTCTAGTAGTTAGACATGCAAACAGTCTGTTATGTGCATACAGTTGTTCTGTAGTATTTGGACAGTCTAAAAGCCAAGGCTGCATACCATTGACTCTATATAGCAGCAAGTTAGCCAAACGTCTACTTTTATTTTTAGACATGTTTTTATCAGATATTGTGTCACATATTATTACATACTTCATATGTATTGGTCTCCCTACTTAAACAACTCTCTTCTCTTATCATTATTTTACTGTAGGACATTTACTGTTTTAATAGGCTATTTAAAGAAACTAAAATCGTAGTAATAATATTAATAATATTAAAGGGTGCACGGTGGCAGAGCGGCTAGAGCTTCTGCCTCTCAATAAGGAGATCGGGGTTCGAATCCCAGACCACCCCAACATCGTGGTTTTGAATTCTGAACCACCCTAACATCACACGATCTCTCTGGGTGGAGTCTGCATGTCCTCCCCGTGTTACCGTGGGTTCTCTCCGGGTTCTCTGGCTCCTCCCACCGTCCAAAGACATGACTGTGTAGGTTAATTGACAACTCTAAATTGTCCCTAGTGAGTGAATGTGAGAGTGAATGGTTGTCTGTCCTTGTCTCTGTGTCTCTGTCAGCCCTGCGACGAGTTGGCCACTGTCCAGGGTGTACCCCGCCTAAGGCCCAAAGTCACTGGGATAGGCTCCAGTCACCCGCGACCCCTAACGGGAATAAGCGGTAGAAAATGAATGAATGAATGAAAGGATAATATTAATAATCATTACTATTGTTATTAATAATACACAATAAGTGAACCTGTCATGTCTTTAAGTTCAGTATTTTAAAGTATCAGCAGTAGCCCTCTTCTCAAGTTCCCAGATCCACGTAGTGACAATTTTCCTCCACTAGAGGCTGCTGTTAAACATTCCCTCTGTCATTCAGTTGAAACATATTGGCTTTAGTTGAACTTTCAGTACCCTTCCCCTTCCTTGAAACTGTCCATTTTTTTCTTTTAACTAATCTTCTTTCGCAGCTGCGGCTATATGTTTGTCTAAAATAGGCATTAATTCAACTTACAGAATAAATATCCTTGGCTTATTTTTCAACACTTTCTTTAAATAAAATATGCTGCTCTCCGCGTTGTCCTCGTTATGAAAAATGACATGTTTCCATTCACATGTCTCCGCACAGTTCCCATGTACGCCTCGTATAGCAGAGGACCAAACAAAATTGTGTTAAAGTGATGCCGAGGCGCAGAGGTCAGTATCAAACGGGAAATTGAATTGCCTTATTTTGAAAAGCATGCCATATTGAATTATTGAGTGACAGGGCAGTGCAGTTGACACGGAAGCTAACACCATGACATATACAGGCAGATGCTTAACAGAATACTATAGCTGACAGCAGGGGTTAACCCGACTTAACTGTTTGTAAACTAGTGTTGTCACAATGCTAACATTTCTAACTCAATTCAGTACTAAGGAAAAGGCTCAGTACTCACTCTGATACCACAATTTATTTAAGTCATGATTAACTAGTGTCTAACTAACTAATTAGTTAACCAGTTTCTAACTAGTAGGAAAATAGTTTATTTAAAGTAACAGTATTTAACGTTATGCCTTACAGTTGAATATTATTGCATATTATAACATTTCCATTGGAACAAGTTTGGGTCAGGGTTGTCCAGATGTAAGCTCGCTCACAGTAAGGATGATTGATGAATGATTAAGTTTTTAAGAGCAACAAAAACCTCCAAAATGAAAAAAAAAAAGCCTGTTAGCCTGTTTTGTGGCTGTACTGTAGTTGTACTAGGGCTTTTTCTATATTAAAACTGATTCTGCTCAAATTAATATCCATAAACCCAGCAATGTTTACTCTCACAGCTCTAACTGTGTCATTCTTTCTGAACTACTTTAACTTCCTTCACATCAAGTATTTTGAACATTTGCTTCATATCAAGAAAGAGCACACAATGACCTAATACATTTAAAAATAGTAATAAAAAATACACCAGTTTAAACAACAGTTATTATGCAATATTTTTTGTACTGTTATTGCCATTTAAAGATGCTCCTGAGTACCTCTGGGCGGCACAGTGGTGCTCTAGCCTCACACCAAGAAGGCCCTGGGTTCAGTGCATGTTCTCCCTGTGCCTCCGTAGGTTTCCTCTGGGTGCTACCACTGAAAACATTTACCACTCTGGGGCCAGGAGATTCTTAAATCTCAGTGGGACTTAAATAAAGGTTAATAAATAATTAATTTAATTTAATACATACATATACTTTTGTTTTGGAATCTCATGTTTTACAAGTAAAAAAAATGTCGTCCAAAAGCACACATGACTTTGAATCAGTCTTGCGTTTCCCATGTCATGATTTGAGTTAGAGCTCCATCTACTGTCAGCAGAGGGAATTACATTGGGGAGATAAAGGCTAGTTTACCTCCAACATGTGAGATTTGACAGCAGAAATACTCAGAACAAGCGATGACCTCCTAACAACAATTTATGAACTTAAAAACAGTGCAGAAGATCTCGGAAATCTTCCTATGTAACATGACTAAGAAATTTGGGACTGAGTGTGTTTTGAGGCTCAGAGGGAGAGCACTTCATAAACAAGGTCAACGAAACAAGTGTGAAATTAAATACAACTCCAGTTATGTTATTTACGAGGAAAAAATGTTATTACACGGTTAAAGATCAAAATATCCATTTTGCAATAATGTGTCCTTTAAAATCAAACTGTAATGTGAGAGGTGGGAAATATAAACAATAGCAATTATAGGACAAATCCCCAAACCTTTAAAGAAAACTCTGATACACATATTGCATTTTTTTCCCTCAAATTGTATTATTGCCTCTTCTTGTTCCATAAAGTTTCTCATGCCGCTCTCCTGTCCTGTCCCATCTCTATATGTCTATAAATGTCCCGCCCTGGACGCTGCAGCCTGCTCGCCCACCCACCCTCCTCTCTCTCTCTCTCTCTCTCTCTCTCTCTCTCTCTCTTTCTCTCTCCGTCCCGGGGGGAGACAGCACTCTTGTTTGTTGTTTTAAGCCTGGTCCCACCACTCTCTGGAGACACAACAGGAGAGGGAGCGCACACAAGAGCCCTGTTATGGCCCGCTAACGGAGCAGCACTTTTGCATGGGACGTCCCACTCCAGGCAGCATCACACGGGATTATCACAACCACCACTTTCTTCTTAATCCCCCCTCAGCGTGCTCTCGCTCATAATACCTTGGAAAGTTTTGATAGAACTTTTGGATGCTGGTTGCTTTGAGGAATTTATAGCGGATTTGGAACGGACAGCTGACTTTCATAATTTCATTTGGAGATGGTGCACTAGCGTTGCCTTTTTAGGTGCATGTCCAAAAATGATGGAGATATCTTGATGTCCAGGACAAAAATCCCCTGCTCAGTTTCATCTCGGACTCACATTGATTTTTTTAACAGGACTAAAAGTGGTTCGACAAGTTCTTGCAGCCCTCTCTTTCCCAGGTGCGTCTGTTCCTGCGTTTTGCATTTTCATTCTACTTTGCATTGTGTGTCAGAGGGATCGTGTCGGTCAACTCTGCAGCCAAGACTTTTTTAACAACAACATGGCCGACTCAATCTGGACCCAAACTCGCAAGCGCCTTCACTTCTTCACCCCGAGCATCCAACAGGTGATCTTCTGATGCTTCCATTATAACCTCAACAGCAAAAGTCTCCTTCCTGCAGCTTCAACACAACATGATGAACAAAGACTCAAGGTTTTCCAGGAAGGCGCCTGCTAATTTCTCCACTCGTAGGCACTCGTGTATCGGGTAAGTATTAAAGAAAAAAAAAAGCTTATCTCTTTCAAGTTTGGGGAAGTGTGGTCATCCGGTGTTTGACAGTTCTTCGCTGAGTTACGGTCATGTTTGTTTGATTTATGGGACAGGATATTTCCAAAGGTGCATAGTTGTGCTTGAGGTGAAATCTGCTTTTTATCACACTCTGAAAATGTATTTAGACATAATATGATCTTATCGGAAACTTGGCTGGAGGTAAGATGATGGGGTTATATGGCATTGGCTGGGGTTGAAATGTTGCAGAACTGTCTGTTGATGATGGTTCATAATGATTATTCACCTCTTATGGTTAAATATTACATGCTAAAATAGATTAAATACCTTTAGAATTAAACGTGTATTGTTATGTTGCTTTACAAAAATAAAGATAACTTGATTTGGCTGTTTTAACCATTTTAGATGCCTTTCAAACATTTTGACGAGCCAGTATTTCATCATGAACATTGTCTTACAGATTTGTTGAAGTATACCAAATGTGATATCAAAAGTACGGCTGAAGTTAACTTATGATTTTGTGCAAATTTCTGATAACAAAACAGCACACCTTTTTGAATTGGCTCATGTCTTGCAGTAATCATCATATATCACTTTACACACTTAACTGCAAGGTAAGCCAGAGCTATAAATCCTGGAGTTTAAAGCTCGGCCTAATTTGTTTAGTACGTACCGCAGGTGATGTAGGTGTAGTGTGAGGCCGAACATTGTGGCCCTGCTTAAGTGGTACACATGGCTCATTAATTATTTACATCCAAAGGTATCTAAATGACCTATATAGCTCTATTTTTGAAAGAAATATCCAAACATAAAACCTATAATAATCTGTTAGGGATTGGCTTTAAAATGTAAATATATTCATCTTTTCTATTGTCTTTAGGGTTGAATAATGGCACCACTTTCTGAAGAAAAAAAAAAAAAATCTACTTTGTTTGCTTGTGTTGATTTTGAAGACTTTGTGGCAGTTTTGTTGTTGTTGTTATGCAGATAGGCCCAGTAATTACAGGACAAACCATCTGCATTTTGTTCATTAAACAACACATTCCGCTGTAGAATTCTGACCTGCCAGCTCAGTTTTAAACTCGAATGTTGTGATGTCACGTGAACATAACATATTGGTCCTGGGATGAACTGTGAATTCTCCGTCCCAGTGCTCTGTGTTTGTCTGCGGACTTGATTGACAGCGTGATTTGTTGCGATGCTTGTTTTCGAAAAGATCTCTCCCTCCATCTCTAAAGACTCCTCAAATTCGTTCCATTCAAATGGAAATCCAAACAGTAGCGTCTCCAGCTGACAGAGTGATTATCGTGAAATCGACTCGACGCTGAGCTGTTTTGTTTTACGGAGTCGAACTTTCCTCCGTGCGTCCTGGTTTGGGAGCAGAGCCAGCAGCCAGCGTCGGGGCACAATATGACTTGTCATGTGGCTCACTACTCTTGCCTCTTTCATAACAGGAGCATCACAGCGCTGGTGGAAACATGCCCAGCAGCCTTGCAGTTTTAGCACATCTAATCACTCCTCTATCTCTCACCCCTTTAGAGCAAACAAGCTGGAATCAAATATTAATAATCAGACAGTAAAGGTAAATCCGAGAGGCCCGTCGTACGTCACTACTCCTAATTGGCTTCGGTGTGGCTGTAACGCGATACGACCGAGCTCAGCAAGAAAATCTACTACAGCTGTCATGAGATCCCTTCAGGACAGCGCTTATGTAATGTTATCCACTAAAACAGACATTCAATACATGCTCATGCACTTATATGGACCAAGCCTCCTCACTCAGGCATGTTTGGAGACAGATGGACGACAGGGTTTAGCACCAAGGGTCACTCTGAAAAATGTGTGCATTTTGAACTTGCGTCATTGAGTTTGCAGGGACAACTCAGAATCAAAGAATGTGAAATGACATACCACATCGAGACCCTTTTTTACAACCCAATATAGTAATCCTTTTGAGGATATCAGACTATATTAGGTTGCACCGATCCTGCTTTTTTAGTTCCAGTACTGATACAGATACTTTGGCTTTAAAGATCTGTCAATACTAAGAAAAAAAGGATAACTGTTCCACTTCCATGCAAACATGCTGTTGTGTTTTGATCCGCTATGTTAAAGTGAAAGTAAAAACTACCAGTGCTTCAATGTGTTTATTTGCGTTGTCGAGAGAATAACAAAGCAACAAAGTTCCTAGCATGTCTGAGTGTTGTGAGTGGTTATATGTATGAGACCCATTTTTATTGGCAATTTTAGCTCCAGTATCTCTTAGCCCTTCATTATCATCTATTTGTTTATGGAGACTAGGCAAGTCTGGCTCAGGTAAACAGGACATTTTCAGGCTAAACAAGATTAATCTAGCTCCAGAAAGAATAAATTTCAAACTTCTCAGACCAGTTCAATCTTTTCATTCATTCATTCATTCATTCATTTTCTACCGCTTATTCCCGTTAGGGGTCGCGGGTGACTGGAGCCTATCCCAGTGACTTTGGGCCTTAGGCGGGGTACACCCTGGACAGTGGCCAACTAGTCGCAGGGCTGACACAGAGAGACAGAGACAAGGACAGACAACCATTCACTCTCACATTCATTCACTAGGGACAATTTAGAGTTCTCAATTAACCTACACAGTCATGTCTTTGGACGGTGGGAGGAAGCCGGAGAACCCGGAGAGAACCCACGGTAACACGGGGAGGACATGCAGACTCCACCCAGAGAGATCGTGTGATGTTGGGGTGGTTCAGAATTCGAAACCACGATGTTGGGGTGGTCTGGGATTCGAACCCACGATATCCTTATTGAGAGGCAGAAGCTCTAGCCGCTCTGCCACCGTGCACCCCCAGTTCAATCTTCAGATTGAAAATGCCTTCCAGTTGGCAGTATAGCAGTATTTGGGACACTAACGCATTTCACCAACAAAGTACACATGGGCATGTCATACCTCATCTTAAAGCTCAGAACCTCCTGAATTCAGACACTTATTTCATACATTACATTATTTTGCTGTCCGTACACTTATTTTTAATTTATGCCACTCCAAGAGACACCAGATAGTACCAGCATTATTAGAATCATTAGCAAATGCTAATAGAGGGAGCCAAGGTCAAAGTTCAGAGTTTACACCAAAGAGGTTTATCTCCTTGAGTTACACATGACACTAAAATCGGAATCTGGGACAGAATTATGATTGGGAACAGGTGTTTGGTTTAATCGAATTGCATATGGGTGCTTTTTAAAAGTTTGTAATCCTTTTGAGTACTCAAACCATGCAAATAAAACTGCAGTGCACTTGATGAAGCCAAAGACGAAAGAGTCTCAAGTAAATAAATAGGCTATGAATTCATTTCATCGACAGCCTCTCTCGCTTTTTCTGCTTATTTGCTGTTGCAAAGTAACAGTAACATGCCTGTCAATAATATTAATTGATAATAATGGTTATGGTTAAAACAACCCTTTAGAATTTTAGGAACAGCTTTGATGACATGTTCAACAATTTTTAAGGAAAGTCCTTTGGTATCAGTCAATACTGGGTATTGGCAGATACTCAAAGCTCAAGTATCGGAATCAGAACAGAAAAAGCTGTACCAATGTTCCCTTAAGTATGTAGTGAATTTATTGTGAGGAAAAGTAGCATACTTGAGTGACGTGCTTCAATTAGTTGCAGTATAACACAGCATTGAATCTCGATTCTCTGGTGTTTTAAAGCGTGGTTGAAGGTGCATTGAAATCTTGTGAACCCTGGGCATAAGACATGTGCTTCTCTGTTGTGCTCTCAGCTCCACCAGCCGTGAGCCTTTGTGGATCATATGAGGAGATCAAAGCAGCAGATTTTCGACCACAGCCTTAAATATAGGGCCGCGTTCACAACGGGTCCATTCTCTTTACCTGATTTGTACATGCTGCTCCTCGGCCCCCCCGCATACACACCAAGACACATGGGATCACAGGCAGGCTAACTCTTATAGCACTCTAAAGATACAATGGGACGTTTATTAAAGAGGAAAAAAATAAAGTCAACTCTTATGTAATTGAATGGATTAGACTGGAGAAAGACGTCAGTGTTGTCAGTTAAATGTAGCTTATTTATGTATTTATTCAAAATCATTGTGATTTTTTTATAATAAAAATAAATAAAAAGTGAAATATTTAATTTAATATCTTTAATACCTACCTTTTGCCCTTCCACACTGTATACATTTGTTGTTTTTGGAGTTTAGATATTTGTTAGGTTAGGTATTGTTGCTTTTGAAAAAAAACAACAACAATTATTTAAAAATCACTTGCTGGGTTTCAGATGATATCACAGTATAGGCTTGTAATATTATTATTCTTTTTTTGCAATATATGACGTCTTGGGTTCACTATTCATTAACAGGGCTGAAGCAAGTTATTTGCAACTAAAATGATTATATAATACTCATCAAGTTATATTTATCCCAGTAATCAAATAATCTTGTGAACTATGAATAGACTCTAAGACAGGGGTGTCCAAACTTTTTCCATCAAGGGCCACATATTGAAATATAGACCAAGCGGAGGGCCACAAATCAATCGCGAAACATTAAAAAAAGCTGCATTTATCTGATGTTTTAAGCGCCACCACATCTACATTCAGTCTCATTGCGTTAATATCAGGTCTGTATTAAAACCAAAATGTTAGTTATTTAGGTTGGAATTGTAGAAAATCTGAAATGTGCTGTAAATAGTACTTATCAGGACAATGTGGGCCAGTTCACCAGGAAGACTAAGGGCCAAGAAAAATTGTTCTGAGGGCCGCATTTGGCCCCCGGGCCTGAGTTTGGACATGCCTGCTCTAAGACATGCCATGTGCTGAGAGAAGTTTTATGACTTAAACAGAGCAGGAATGACATCAAAATGATGCAGGAAACTTGTTTTTGATGTCTCTAAACACACTCCTTCAGACATTTTAGCTTTATTTGGGTCACATTTAGTAAAAAATCTCTTATTGGCAAATCTTCTCAATCTAAACAACTAATTGATAAATGTAAGACTATTCACTGCATTAACCAATTAGCAAAATAATCATTTATTGCCACCACAGAGCCTAATAGAAAGGCTTACGTTCAACATTTGTCAACATCTCTTTTTACAGAGAAAGCCCCCTTTGCTTGCATTAAATATAATGTGAAGGTTGGACCAACAGACACAGACATACAAAGACAATTGCATAGCTAGTAGATTGTTATTTTAGTTTTAGTTGTGGTCATTCAGTACAAAAGGGTAATTGCAGCATTGTGACAGATTTGGTTAAAAAACACTATTTAATTGTGTATAATGTGCCTTTCAGAGTCCATAGAACAGAATATACAATTATTCATTATACTGCTGCTAAATACATCCACAAACACTACAAGATGAACACAGTTGTTGTAAAAGAGAGCAGCCGTGTGTGTCAAACAAAGGCTGTGTCTGTGTCACGACAGTCCACAGTCCTGATGACCAGTACAGTACCAGGACACCATTCACCACATCAACTCTATCCAGCCCATATCCGTCTTTAAACAGAAATGGACTCTACTGGTTACTGCAGTAAATGTCTTTCAGTTGACTTTCCTCACTGTAAATTTGTAAGATTTACTTTTTATGTTCTTTCAAACGTCTTGAAATTTGTTTTTTACCTCATCATATGTGTCGGGTCAGTTTGAACCACATGAAACACAAGTCACAAGTCATGTCACAAAAAACACAGAAATGTGGATAAAATGTATTTATTGACACTGCCCCTGAGGTTATAGACACTATGCTGCGGATCAAATTGTTTTTGTGAATTTATTAGTAAATAATTCCACTGTACTCTGAACATAATTTGAGCTGTTTGAGCCCTCAGGACAAAAGTAATAGCCCTCAGGACAAAAGACACGCTTACTCTACCTTGTTGTTTCGGTTGGGCATGAGACTAGATTCCTTCAAAATAGTTTCTACTTGAAGGTCATCTGCTCCGTTTAGTGTAAAAACTGTATTGGATATTTCTTTTTTTGTTTTTTATTCTTTTGTCATCTTGCTTTGACACATACCCCAGTTTCATGCCAAAGAAACAATGAAATGCTTCTAAATCATGCAAAACTTGAGCTGCAGTAAGTACGCATTATGGCAAATCGAAGCGGACCTGTGTGGACCGTTGAGGCAGTTGTGGGTGTAACTGCAGACTGTAGATAATAAGACAAAGTGTAAGGGGGGAGGGGGGAGATAGAGCTGCTCTGTGTAGTGATAATGAGGCTCACAACACCAACTCACCATATAGAAAAATCCTGTCTTCTTTTGGATATTAACTTGTGAATTTCTTCTAATATGACAGAAGTCTTTTTTTACATCTGTCTTATTAGAAGAAACTCAGTAGTTAAAACACCAACTCAACACTTTGGGTGTTTGAATGCAGTGAAAAACTTTAAAATATCTCTATTGTTATTCTATTTTCAGCTCAACGGTGCAGTGGTTTGGTCTCACAGCCAGGGTCTTAAGTGAAAAAGTGTAGGAATAACACTTCTTAACTGACAGGCCATGTTTCCCTCATGTCTGAGTAGTTTTCCTACAAAGTGCTATGGTTTCCCCTATAACATTTTAAACAAATGGAGTTGTTTCAAAGTTGGTTTAACTCCATTTCCAGTAAACCAAGCTTGTTGTAATGGTGTTAGTGGTATTAGCATGAAGTATGTTTTCTGTCTTCTTAACTTTTTAAATATGCACTCACTGTTTGTTGGACAACTGTAGAGGGCTGTCTGTTCTTGACCATTTTAAAAGCCAAATTAAGTCATTTTTATTCAGTCTTTATTGCAAAAAAGTCAATCTAAATGTAATGTTTTTATCTTTTTATCAGGCTGTTTTTGTCACACAGACTTAATTAGACATTATTCAGAAATCACACACTAAAGGAGCACGGTTTTCCAAACTTTTCAGACCGGGACCACCAAAATAACCATGCAACCGGCCCGGGACCCCTACTGCAAATATAAATTGCTGTCCGTAAGAATTTCAGCCCTGCGACGAGTTGGCCACTGTCCAGGGTGTACCCCGCCTAAGGCCCAAAGTCACTGGGATTGGCTCCAGTCACCCGCGACCCCTAACGGGAATAAGCGGTAGAAAATGAAAAAAAAAAAAAATAATAATTAAAGCACTTAAGCGGCGATGATAACCCCTACGCCCCTTGTGCGACCGCCTTCCCAGCGGCCTCGGCGGTCCCAAACATACGCCAGGTGGCACCGTCCTCCTCTTCTGAGCGTCACTCGGGCCTCCGTAACCCCCCCACCCCCCAAGCGCCGTCCCTATAGAAGTGCATAGGCGGGCACTGCTCTCCAAAAGTGGCAAAAGCATCCAAAACACGGCTTCGATGTAATTAACTTATTCGATCAAAATGCTCTAAATAATGCATCTGCCAAGTTTCACTGACTTTGCTCGAAATAATTTAGGGATCTCCACAGACTTATGAAATGTGTCATAGGAAATGAATGGGGGATATGTGTGCTCCCAGAGTCAAAACAATACAAAATAGGACATCAATGTAATGGACTTTTTTGCAGCTTTTGCCGCTTCAAAGCAGTTTACAAGATTTCGTGGAAATTAGGAAATGTTGGTACTTTTACATGACCAGCAGGGGGCGCTATAGTGAAACCTGCTTATGTGCTCCTGAGTCTGTTCCGTTTAATATTTTATTCTGCATCGGTGACTACAGTTTGGGCTCTGTAGGGCAATACCTGTGGCTAGGAGAGATATTGAAATTAACAGGAAATTAAGGCGTTTTTTCACAGGAAGTCATGACTAAACCGCACGAGATAGGCCAAAAAAAATGGCAGATTATTAAATTCCAATCTGTCTTGATTAGACACGTGTACGTTAGACCGATGTCGGCCAAAAACCCTAGGACAAGTTCTCAATGGAAAATAAAAACTTAAAGTGGCATTTAAAATAAAAATCAATATGGCCGCCATGTTGTTAGTCTTATGACTGAGCACCAATTATGTTTTAGGGTGCTTTTTATGTGTACTATCACTGTGCCAAATTTTATGGGCCTCCTCCAAAGTAAATGTGTCTCCTTCTCCATAGGCCTCACCCAAAAGGTGGCGCTGTAGAGGCTGTTTATTAGTTTCAGGAAAAATACAGTTATGACCCATTAATGTCCCTTAAAAGGAGTCACTGTATTAAGTTTGGTGGCTGTCCTGCAGGTTTTAGTTGTTTTTTATTGCAGCCTTGTGTGAATAGAATCACACTCCCATAAAGAATGAATAGGAGCTCTGGGGGGCTCTAGAGGCAAAATTATGAAGAATAGGGCATGGGTCCCATTGACTTTCTTGCATCTTATGAAGCATAGAATCATGTCCCCAAATTTGGTGTCAATCGGACAAGCTTGCAGCTTTTAACTGAACTGTAGGGGGCGCTATAGTGATTCGTGGCCCTGTGCTCCCTAGTGTATTTTGTTTAGCATTTAATTCTCCATCATTGGTGGCAATTTGGACTCTGTAGGCACAGTCCATGTGCCTTTGAGGAGCACGCAGAGAAACAGGAAATAGAGGCAATTTTTCACAGGAAGTCATGACTAAACCGCGCGAGATAGGCCAAAAAAATTGGCAGATTATTAAATTCCAATCTGTCTTGATTAGGCACGTGTACGTTAGACCGATGTCGGCCAAAAAGCCTAGGACAAGTTCTCAATGGAAAATAAAAACTTAAAGTGGCGCGTGAAATAAAAATCAATATGGCCGCCATGTTGTTGGTCTGACGACTGAGCACCAATTATGTTTTAGGGTGCTTTTTATGTGTACTATCACTGTGCCAAATTTTATGGGCCTCCTCCAAAGTAAATGTGTCTCCTTCTCCATAGGCCTCACCCAAAAGGTGGCGCTGTAGAGGCTGTTTATTAGTTTCAGGAAAAATAAAGTTATGACCCATTAATGTCCCTTAAAAGGAGTCTCTGTATTGAGTTTGGTGGCTGTCCTGCAGGTTTTAGTTGTTTTTTATTGCAGCCTTGTGTGAAGACAGTCTGAGTCCCATAGACAATGAATGGGAGCTCTGGAGGGCTCTAGAGGCAAAAGTGTGAAGAATAGGGCATGGGTCCCATTGACTTTTTTGCATCTTATGAAGCATAGAATCATCTCTCCAAATTTGGTGTCAATCGGACAAGCTTGCAGCTTTTAACTGAACTGTAGGGGGCGCTATAGTGATTCGTGGCCCTGTGCTCCCTAGTCTATTGTGTGTAGTATTTAATTCTCCATCATTGGTGGCAATTTGGACTCTGTAGGCACAGTCCATGTGCCTTTGAGGAGCACGCCAAGAAACAGGAAATAGAGGCGATTTTTCACAGGAAGTCATGACTAAACCGCACGAGATAAACCCAAAAAAATGGCAGATTATTAAATTCCAATCTGTCTTGATTAGACACGTGTACGTTAGACCGATGTCGGGACAAAACACTAGGACAAGTTCTCAATGGAAAATAAAAACTTAAAGTGGCGTGTGAAATAAAAATCAATATGGCCGCCATGTTGTTGGTCTGACGACTGAGCACCAATTATGTTTTAGGGTGCTTTTTATGTGTACTATCACTGTGCCAAATTTTATGGGCCTCCTCCAAAGTAAATGTGTCTCCCTCTCCATAGGCCTCACCCAAAAGGTGGCGCTGTAGAGGCTGTTTATTAGTTTCAGGAAAAATACAGTTATGACCCATTAATGTCCCTCAAATGGAGTCTCTGTATTGAGTTTGGTGGCTGTCCTGCAGATTTTAGTTGTTTTTTATTGCAGCCTTGTGTGAATGGAATTAGACTCCCATAGAGAATGAATTGGAGCTCTGGAGGGCTCTAGAGGCAAAAGTGTAAAAAATAGGCCATGGGTCTCATTGGCTTTTCTGATCAGGAGGCCGTCTAGGAATTGTCTGCCAATTTTCACTAATAAAAGTCAAAGTAATGGTTTTTCTCCCCATTGTAATTAAATGCGCTCCTACAGGTGGCGCCGTAAGGTTGATTATTATTGTGCGCACATAAATGGATTCAGCTGCTTGACGTTTACTTGTGTTTCAAATTTCATGTCGATCGGAGTATGCATGTGCGTGCAGGAGCTATTTAAATGATTTCGTGAGTACTCTTTGCGCCCCTGGTGGCCAACGGTGATAAATGCACCATGTCAATAATTAAGTTTTTTTCATGGCGCCCTGCACTGGACATATTCCCCAAATTTCGTCCAAATCGGACAAAGTCGATGTTTGACTTAATAGGTAGGGGGCGCTGGTGAATACTTTTTATTTATGTTTATTAATGTATTACATTCAGATCATAATTACGCACTCGTGACTGAAATTACAGCTCTGTCAGTCCAAGCGTGTGGCCGTGACATGCGATCGGAAAAACAGGAAACGAAGGCGTTCTAGGACGGCGAGCCACGGCGAGACCATTTGAGATATCCGAAAAAAAGTGGCCGATTATTAAATTTCAATGTGTCCTGATCGCATAAATGTGTGCCAGACCCACGTCAGGCAAAAGCCCTAGTCCATGTTCTCCGTCAAAAAAAAAAAGTCAAACTGGCGTGGCGACTTCGGTCCAATATGGCCGCCGTGCGCTTGGTCCGAGGGCCGCGCTCCAATGTCATGTTTTGGTCAGTTCACTGTTCTCTATCACTGCTCCGAATTTCGTGCGCGTCGGGCAAAATTTGCTCGTCCCATTTCCCATAGGGGTCCGATTCGGGCCGGTGCTGTTCGTTCGGTTCGGGTCGGACGCTCTCGAGACGCGAAATACGAAATTTTTTCCGGGCGATCGCGACTATACCCCCATTGAAGACTTTTCGTGCATGTTTACTGGGTCAAAAAGGGCCGCGAAGAGTAAGAAAACGGACGAAATAAGAATAAGCAATAAACGGACGAAACACAATGTCCCTCGCCAGTTTACTGGCTCGGGCCAATAAACGGACGAAACACAATGTCCCTCGCCAGTTTACTGGCTCGGGCCAATAAACGGACGAAACACAATGTCCCTCGCCAGTTTACTGGCTCGGGCCAATAATTTCAGCTTGCAAAACATGACAAATCAGGTTTAATTGTCTTAATTTAGTAGTTTATTGTGTTATTTGACATAATTCCACTGAAATGTACTCTTAGCATTAAAATATGATTAAATACTGTGTCTAAATTTTAAAATTATACCTCCAAGTCATGTTCCTAATCACAGCTCCATAAAAGACTGTGAAGGAATATTAAGGATTTCACAGTTTGGTGTGAATTATGGTAACTGCGTACAGATTTTTCTTCTTACTATAATATTACACTAAACGACATCCCTGGTTGCTAACTGCGTGAGTCTGTGTAAAGACTGCACTTCATATGTTTAAAAAAGTGTGATACTAATAAAGATTGGTATATTGATTGACAAAAACATGTGGGTCAGGTTGTCCCGTAGTTACTACTCCCAGTCAGTGCAGCTCTGGCCTTACTATCCCTCCATGGGACTGTGGACATACCGTGAGGTCAAGCTTAAAGTGGGTTTGCATATGTCTAAAGTTTAAGTCAGGTTTAAGGCTGCAGTGATGTTATTTGGGACGAGGCAAATTGGTTCAGTTTTGCATCTGTTACATATTAAAGGAAGTATGTTGAATGTTTTTTAAGAAGCCTATTTATTACTCAGTGCTTTTGCCATGAAAATGTCATGTTTGCTTTTAGTTTGCTTGAATGGTCACAGTTTGCAAATAAAAAAGGCCGCAAATTATATTCTGCTCAATCAAAATATTTTCATGTTATGTCAAATAAACTGCTAATCCTGTTCTTTTCACTTGTTCTGAAATATTCTTGGATTGTTTGGAAGTTCTCTATCAAATGTTAATGCTCCTGTGCACTGTGAACTGAATCCTGATTTTAAAACTTAGGGTAGCCTAAGGGTAGAGTAAAAGTTATAGCTATTAGCGAATAATCTTTTCCCTAATTTTACCATTTTGGTTTATAATTGTACTTTCTGGTTGAACATGAGCCGCAAATGTGACATATGTACGGGTAATTCCATAATGTTTCCCAGAAATTATACTGCAAACAAGGAACAAGGGCCAAAGCTTATCTGATTTACCCAGATGTTGTTATAATTTCACAAATAACACAACACAAACCCTTTAATTCTTGAATAACATTTAAACTGTCAAAAATATTTACCTTGGGTGTACATTATCTTTGCATTTTGGAAAGAATTTGGCATGTTGACGACATTGTTGATGACATAACTTTCTCAACTCTTCTTCACCATCCATCTAACCAAACAAATTAAAAATGAAAAAAATGTGAAAACCTCTTGGTATCCACTTTAAACAAAAACAGAGAACGTCAAGTGAGGCCAGCAAACCCAAAAGGGCAGAAAGTGTCAATGTCAGAGGTCCCGATATAGCCGTCCTCCCCCGTCCCCCCAGCAGCAGCCTGATTAGTCGATAGAGACTGTGCGGCTGCTCCGTGCGTCACTGCTGTACTCCATATTTTCAGCATGACTGATTTCCCCAATCACCAATCGACCAAGCCGGGACAGACTGACAGAGCCAAATCCAAACACACGATCTGTATCCAATCATGACACCACACAAAAACAAATGAACAGTACTTGTGTTTAGTTTGGTCAAAAATAGATAGGATTGTGTTTTTAAATTAAATATATATTTATGTATAAATTCACCAGACAATCAAGAATATATCTTTCAGACCTCGATAAAAATGCTGTGACAGATTATAATACAATAAAAGTTGAGCTTTTGAGTTGAGTTGGTAGTACTTACTCAATTTAATAAAACATTGCTTGTCTATTGACTGTATTTCCATGTTTTGCTCAGCAGAAATGGATGTGAGTGCTTATTACCACCACTAGAGGGCAAAACATCCCATGTTATGTTCAGACAGCTGTTCAGAGGCCTGACTCTGAGCAGCCTGCAGAGATTCTAGGCCTATCTTTGTGCAAGTAAAACAGAATTTACAAATAGTGTTTAGGTTGTTTAATAAATGAAAAGTGTTTTATGGTATTGCTAATACTTTCATCACTTTTACCTCTTTTATTAGTAGAGCACCAACTCCTACTTTACTGCTAATATGCTAAAATGCCTTTATCGCTATTGCAATTTAAACTATTACTGCTAGTGTCAAGTGAGATTTCCTTTTTTTTTGTATACATTTTCCATACTTTGCTAAACTAAACTTTGTAAAGTAACTGTAATAATACTTGAGCTTATGCCTGACGATTACTACACCAACTTCAATACTGAAAGAGAGAACAATACTTTCTGGGATTCAATATATGTCTTATTTACTTTTTCTTTGCACTATTGGAGAAATTCTGGTCTCTTTTTGTTGTGTGGTTTATATTGTACAGTTGACAGAATAAAATTTCTTGTCTGTTTTGCTATGACTAAAGAATTATATAGATAATTGTTTATTAGTGTTTGAGCTGTTGGGGGTCAAAGAAGAAGAGATAAGAATTTTATTGTGCTCATGTTTTTCTTACAACGTACATTTAGAAAAGGCTTTACGAGCTTATCATGATATTTTTGTGTATATTGTACTTATATTAGTAATTGTGACAGCTCAGTTTCTTTTTCTAATTTAGGTAAATCTAGCAACCTCACATTTGATCAAACTTAATCGCACGAGTTAACGTGTTAACTTTGACAGCCCTAATTCATTCAGGTGTGGACAGTGACGTTGCTTGAGCCCCTGTAGCCCCCTTAGCCCCGTTAGCTCGGAGCAGATGGCTGTTGAGTGAATCATGGAGCCTCACACTGAGAGAGTCTTAGCGCAACGTCCAGGGCTGAAACATGAGGTCCACAGCACACGGGCTAAATTTACTCTCAGATCCTCACTAGACAGCATCCAAACTGTTCTGCGCAAGAGATGTGTGATCCTAAAGGTAGCAGTGTAATAATTGCAAATATTAAAACTTGACTTATAGTTTTAGAACCATCAGCTGCTGACACTAGCCTGAAATGAACCTGTACGTTAGTGACTTTGAGATCAAAACCATATTTTTCAGATAACTGTGACATGCGTAGTCTATTTATTAATCCCTAAATAACACTAAATAACTATAAATAATAGAAAATCTGCACTTCTCAGGCTCTACAATCAGCACTAGAGAGAATTTGTAAAAATTCCATGTAAAAAAAAAAGGTTTTCCTTAACTGATTTGTTAATGTGTTAGTAATTGCTTCACAAACTTTTAAAAACTAATTTACCACATGTAGTTATTAAAATGTTTTTTCAATTTGTTAATAAAATGTCAAAATCATGTTTTAAAAGTTAAAAGCATTTACCAATTCATGTAAATCCCATTTACTTGAAGCATTTCTGAAGTTATGTATGAAATCATAAACAATCCTTTAATTAAGCTTGTTTATATATATATTTATATATATTGTATAAAAGCAGCAGATTGCCTGTGTGTCCAGTCAGTACACACTGCCATCTATCAGTAAAGACAATACTGCATTATATTATGTGTCACACCTTATGTAATCACAAGCCTTTTCTACTCTTCGCTTAGGGTCATGAGGTTAGTACAAGTTTTGTTGTACTGTTTGTTCTCCACGTTTGAGCAGTGATACCTAAAACATCATTAGCCTGTGTTTGTACATTGATGCGCTGTTTATGGTGGATTGTTTTAGCTAAAGTTAAGTGCTCATTATTTGTCCACTCGACCCTCCCTGATCAGTGCTCTCTTGGCCACTCTTTTGATGGAGCAGATTAATTGGAGTCATCTTTTGGGCCGAGGCTCAGTCACACTGCGCTGACTTCACCAGCTCGTTACACAGGAATGCAGCGTCCGTCCAAAGCATGAGCTCAGCAGCAGGCCCCTTTCCACCCATTACACTCGCTTACAGCCAGGAGCCGGCAGCTCTGGGGTGGAGGGCCCTTTCAGCACAGTGTGTCTCTGCAGCCTGGTACAGAGCAGGAGCAGGGGTTCTGTTCTGTCTCACATGGCCTTCACTTCCCCCTGTGACGCAGGTGTACTCAAGACAACTGCCTCTTAGAGCTCCAGGAACATCCATCTTTTCACTCAGTCGTATCAGAAATGGGCTAACTCCACACAGGTTTGACTTAAAGTTTGAGGTAACTTCCTGAGAAAAGTAACAAAATACTGTTGAATGTTTAGATGATTTTATAAAGTCAAACTCTCAGACAACAAATGATGAAATGGAGTTGCAGAGCTGGATATGAGATTGGACTGACCCCCGGAGTCTAGACACGGGTGGTGGTTGATAGAAAAAAGTCCAAAGTAACTAGAAGGGCAGCAGTTTGAGCAGATGTTGCAAAGGGATGATCATCTACGTGATGGGCAGAGAGCAGCAGAGGTACAGGGTGTGCAGCTGAAGCAAGAGGAGACTTCTGGACAGAAGAATCCTCATTGATGCTCCATATTATGAGTTACAACAGCTAGAAAGTTAGATTTCTCTGAATGGTATGTGATTGGTGATATCTTCTGGACTAAAACAATGTGGTGCTGCAGCCTTGTGGAAACTACGTGCAGTGAGTTACTAAAGGGTAGGTCAATGTGTAAGTGTACACAACAATATCGTAAAGCAAGGCAAGTTTATTTGTAGTTTGTACACAAAGTAATTCAAAGTGCTTTACATAGCAGTAATAAATGCATTAAAATAACAAAACAAATAAAGACATACATTACATGTATATAACATTTTTGTTATATACATATACAATAGATAAAATATTTTCAGTCGTATGCACAGCTACTACACAGCAATTGTTTTTAGTCTTGAGTTGAACATTGTCAGAGCAGAGACCTGTCTGACATCTTCAGGAAGACTGTTCCAGATTTTAGCTGAATAAAACTGAAACACTGATTCAGGAGGCGGTCTATGTTTAGTCCTGATTCTGGCATCAGCAGGAGGCCAGTCCATGTTTAGTCCTGACTCTGGCACCAGCAGGAGGCCGGTCCATGTTTAGTCCCGACTCTGGCACCAGCAGAAGGCCGGTCCATGTTTAGTCCTGACTCTGGCACCAGCAGGAGGCCAGTCCATGTTTAGTCCTGACTCTGGCACCAGCAGAAGGCCGGTCCATGTTTTGTCCTGACTCTGGCACCAGCAGGAGGCCGGTCCATGTTTAGTCCTGACTCTGGCACCAGCAGGAGGCCAGTCCATGTTTAGTCCTGACTCTGGCACCAGCTGGAGGCCGGCCCATGTTTAGTCCTGACTCTGGCACCAGCAGGAGGCCGGTCCATGTTTAGTACTGACTCTGGCACCAGCAGGAGGCCGGTCCATGTTTAGTCCTGACTCTGGCACCAGCAGGAGGCCGGTCCATGTTTAGTCCTGACTCTGGCACCAGCAGGAGGCCAGTCCATGTTTAGTCCTGACTCTGGCACCAGCAGGAGGCCGGTCCATGTTTAGTCCTGACTCTGGCACCAGCAGGAGGCCGGCCCCTGAGCTTCTCAAAGTCCCAGATGGTTCATATGACCCTAACAGTGTTGTAGAACTTTGGGATTGCTATACAATGTTATCAGTGGTGTCCTTCTTATGACCGATTGGATTCTTGCTATGTTCATTTTCTCCGGCACTGTTACCATTAGCATTTTTTGTTGGTTTAAATAGACTTTTGTTGCAAGATATGTTCAAAACTTCCTGTTTTCTGATGTTGGTGGGCATTACAAAACAATTTGCCCCAATTAGTATTTTTTAATTAATAATAAACTCCTTTAGTTGGAACCGATCAAATTCATGTTATGAGTTTGGCTAGTTTGCTGTGGTACAGTTTGCTAATAATATTGACTCTGTCTTCGTGTTGAATAAGATCAATGGTGAGATCTCAGTTAAACATTGCATATGTTTGCCTTGTGGGTCTTTTTATCTGATGTGAACCAATATGGCTCAGATGTGGCGTTAGATACAGCCCAGTCGTCATGTCAGGGCGGAAAGACACTGTTTTGGTTGGATGAGGGCCAGATCACCGCAGGAAACAGGAAAACATATAGAGCGCTTTAATAGAGCTTTGTTTCTGCTTTTTATACTCAAATCTCTATAAATGGTGTTTCTCACGGACAAAAAGCAGATGCGTGCATTTGATTGGATGTTGATTGAAGTCCACTGGTAGTTTAAAGGATAAACTCAGAACATCATTGGTTTTACATGTACTTTGGACTTCTGGATTTAACACAGTCTGAAGTAAGAACAAAAGGGAACTTGATCGGATCTAAATACAGGATATAAACAAGTAACTAAATTGGACATAACTTCATAGGATTTGATAGGTTTAAACCAGGTCTACAAGCCTTAATCTTGTCTAAACTGGGTCTGAATCAGGATTTATCAATTTCTAAACTACAGGACTTTTAAAACTGTATGTATAATGATCTAAATTAAGTCTAAAAATATGGCTTAACCGAATGGACTAACAGTGTGTCAGAACAGGACCAAAATAAGTCTACATCAGGTCTAAACCAGGACAAGTGTGAATGCACCTTAAATATTATTTAATTAAACTAGACATGCTACATGCTAAACTACTGGCTGGTTTCCACTGGTGTGCTTTAGAGCGGATTGGAATGGTTTAAAAGTGTCTGTCTTAAGTGAACAGGCACCGGCTTGTTTAGGTGATCTAAAGCTGCTGGGTCAAAGCTGTCTAGACCTGGCTCAACACCAGAACGAGACGAGAGAACACAGACTAAGGTGAAAACAAGACGGCAAAAGCAGGTGTAACAGGAAAATAATAAACGCTGACGTGATTAACCATTGTATTTCCAGTGAGAATAACTTTTTGTTGAGCCCACTTGCTTAGGACACAAAGTTAGCACACGTTAGCAACAGCCGTCTCCTGTTTATCAATTTACCGCACTTGCGTCAAGACCCAAAATATAACATTTCCAGTGCATAATGCATCTAACATCATCCAAAAACAATGCCTTACATAAAGAGAGGTAAACACAGTGTGGAAGCTTTGCAGAGAAGTGAAATAAATGCTGACTATAAACACTCTAGCTCAGGGGTGTCCAAACTTTTTTCATCAAGGGCCACATATTGAAATATAGACCAAGCGGAGGGCCACAAATCAATCGTGAAATGTTAAAAAAAAGCTGCATTTATCTGATGTTTTAAGCACCACCACATCTTCAGTCTCATTGTCTTAATATCAGGTCTGTATTGCACTAAAATGTTACTTATTTAGGTTAGAATTGTAGAAAATCTGAAATGTGCTGTAAATAGTACTTCTCAGGACAGTGTGGGCCAGTTCACCAGGAGCCTAAGGGCCAAGAAAAATTGGTCTGAGGGCCGCATTTGGCCCCCGGGCCTGAGTTTGGACATGCCTGCTCTAGCTTCTTCTCTAACGTCTCACATCGCCACAAACTTGGAATTGGAACTAAACATCTTTTTATGACTTGCTGTGATTGGCCCTATGATTAGAATTATAATCACGATTTAGAATTTATTTATCAAGGACGCATTTGTTTGGTTTGGATGACATCGTCTGCGACACATTCATGTTGACACATTCCGCCGTAAAAAGAACCGTTCCAAGGCGTTCCTAGAAGACCGGAGCCAGTTGAAATGTGGCTTAGGACTATTCCAGAACTAAACAAGTCATAAACCAAATCCAAACCAACCAAAAGTCTCCTCTGTGCCACCAGGCCAAGCACACATACCCACCAGCAGTACATGCAGCGCAGTTTGAGAAGCACTGCGCATGAACTACTACACCGTGCATTTAGGTTGCTTCATGTCGAATGTATATCTTATCGTTGGTAGCATTCCCTGCTTTATCTCACACTTGCGATTCCAAAGCAGTGAGCCCACACCACTGATTGATTTGGCAGTTTAATTGAGCCGAGTCAAATGGCTGAATGTGGTGAAATCCAAGTCCATGTATGGAAATGTTTTGTGAATGGGAGCTACATGTTGACTTTATAACAGATTTAAGACGTCAGTGTATCGGTTACTCCTTCTTCCTTGCAACCACTGGAGAGCTTATGTCTAACTGTATTTACCGCTGATTGCAAACTATTTGAGTGCAGTCAAACTATACCACACGTTTTATTCAAGTGCATATGGCAGCTTAGACTTACCTATTTCAGTAAAACTTTGCAAACCTTCAAGATTCTGTCGAAAAGTTTCATTTTAAGTCATTTGTAAAACTACATGACAACATCTTTAGTATGCAATTTGGATGCATATTTTGTGTGTTGATGACATAGAGTTTCTTCTTATCCAATTATCAATTTAGAACTCGCAAAAAAGTCCTCAAAATGTTACATACAGGAAGCTGAAATCCTTGAATGTTTTTTCTCAACTTTTTTTCACAAACTGCCACAGCTACTTTCTCACCAATCACAATAAAGATTATAAAAACATGTACACAAAACGTCATATAGACATAAAGTTCTACTGCGCTGTTTAATATTATGACTAAAACAATGAAATAAGATCTATAGGCTTTTATATATGGAAGAATCCTGCAGCCTATATGTTGACGGTGAAACATTGCCCGCTCCTTCTTTATGCTGGCTGTCACTTGTTGTGGGCCTGATTAGAATACTAATGTAGTTCAGTTGTTCATTAAAAGACAGCTCCAAAGTACTGCAACTTTGCTCGGACAAGATCTAAGTCTAGGATCAAGATCTGTCAGACACTGCACTCTGGCTCATTCTATAAAGTCAACATTAGCTGTTAATGTTGTTTCCTCATCCAAAGCCTACTTGAGTTTTGTTTTTGTTTGCATATTTCAGTCCACATTTAGCAACTACTTTCATACACTTCATCACCATACGTCAGACTAGTTCTGATTCTTCTAGTTTCCAGGAATGTAAAAATCAATATCTAAGGCATTTTATTTTATTTTATTTTTTTAAGCCCATGATACTTGACCTTGAAACTTATGTACACGGTATGTAATTTCTAGAGTGGTAAAGTCACTTGCAGAATTCCATGGAAATAAATAGAACGTTAAAACCATACTTCTGAGCATTCGCCATGGAGGTAGATACGTTATGCTATACTATGGAATATAATGGCCAAAGGAACAACATTTCCATGGAAACAAGCAACAGGAGACTCTTTTAGACCAAGTACGAGTCAGATTTGTGGAGATGTAAGCCCACTCTTAGTAAGGACATTGTTTTTTACATTTTAGTGCAATAAAAGCATCCAAAATAAAAAATAAAAAAAGCTTTTGTTTCAGTCTAGACTAAAAAGTTGCGTACCATGTCTATAAGTTTAGATTGTGAGGCTGCACTACTATTTTCAAAAACCCAAAGTGCAATAAGTTGTGTACTCACAATTCATTCATCAAGAGATTTATAAAGAGTAAATAATGTCTAACCATGTCATTTTCTGTTAAAAATCTAAAGTCTAAATTAAAGTAAAAATACAAATGTTAAAGTACGTCAAAAAGCCAGAAAACACTCCGCTATGTCCCCTTTAAGGTACATAGTGTGTGAGCTCTACTTCTACTTCTCACACTTGTAAACACATGTCTGCAGGAGGACACTTTGTTTGATTCTCGTGTGGTAATCTCCAGCCTCCTGCTTCACTTCACTGCCCTCTTGTCAAATATTTCCTGTTTAAATGTTGTGCTGGCTGCTCTCGCTGGTCATCCGGGTTGTAGGGTTTCATGTTTACTTTGTGTATTTGTGCTCTTTAGAAACAGCGCCCCGGGCCCTGGGTGACCTCCATAAGTTCGTGAGAGAGAGCGAGGACATTCTGTATAGGGGACGGGCCTGTGTCTCATCTGCTTATGCTAATACCCCATCATACCGCTGCTGACATCAATCTCTTTACACAACACGGCTAACTATGCTATGCTAACTATGACCGAGCTAACAGTGCATTACTCTGTGGGAGGCTATAGAACCTGCGACACAATGCAAAGAAGGATTATCCACGCCACCTATTATGTTTAAGTTGTTAAATGGCATGAGTACATACGTAGTTCTATTATCTTATTGAGCTCGGGATCGTGATGTCACACATAAGACAATTTTCAGTTAGCCCAATGTTAAATCAATGGAGATTTTAAGATGCTAAATACTTATCTTAGCATTAATTCAGAACTATTCTAACACTATATATTGATAAATGTATTTACCAGAAGTGACCCAGCAGTTTATCGGGTTCTTCCGTGGATTTTTGTTCACTTTTTAACAACAACAAACATGGCCCATTTCCATGGTAAGGGCTGTTTTTTTGATGTTTCACCCTGAATTCAATTGTACTGCAAACTTCCTAAAGAGAGGAATGTGTCTCCAATCATATAATCAGAATAAGCAATGTAGGTAGAAATACTAATTTCAGTAATCATACATTTAATTACTATTTGTCATCAATGCTTATCAGGGCTGAGTTATTTCCTTTCCTGATAAAGTTTTTTCCAAAATCGTCCTGTGCATTTGTCCCATTCTTCAGCGTTGTCAGTTAAGGAATCAAAGAACCATATTTAGGGGCAATTTAAGCACATTGAGTAGTCTTCATGCAGCAGTTACAAGGAGGACTGGTCAGGATCAGGAAGGAAGAGTCAAGTGTGTTTGTGTCAGGAAAGTTAAATCGAGGAGGGTAACAGCCCCCAGGACAAAGGTGTGCTTTCTCCTCTATGACACGTAGCCTGGACAATGCAGCTGACAGAAGACAGAGGAATTCATCTTCAGATCTTGAGCTAGGCTTACGTAAATGGGGGAAATGATCAATGTGTCAGCAGAAGTTTCAACATAAACATGCCCGACCATAATACCTAATCAAGCCCCGGAGTTTAAACGTGGCGCCAGTTTGAGTGAACGGGTCAAACTCAGTGGCACGTATCGCCAGTTTAGTCTTTAGTGGCTAAGTACGTCCTGTTGCTGTGTGGCCCCTGACCGTGTGTGAACAGAACAAACCGAAATATTCAAATCCTGATTTTGAGACAACCATAGGATTTTGAACTGAGAAAAAGTACAGAATATGAAAATTGACAAAATTGACCTCAAAATCTCAAAGTTGCGCTCTATGGGAGAAAGGCTTTCTGGGCTGCAGAAGATTTTTTCGTACCAATGAACTGGCCACTAGTACAACTCACAACAGGTTTAAGCTAGCAATACCATATCCAGATGTTTTAATAGATCCATGGGGAAAATTCATCCAGGCACCGGCAGAAACAAGACTCTGCACAGAAAGGTTTACACCTCCCAAGAGAGAGAGAAACCAACTTAATGCTTTTTTATACTAGCCACAAAAACAACCTTAAGAAATGTATCGTGTATCAATGTAACTATATATATTTAAAAAACTAAATTAGTAGGAATGGTTATACAATTATTTATTATCAACAGATGAGCATTTGAGGAAATACAAATATAATTTATTACAAGGAACAAGGAAACACCATACGATTGCTTCAGTCTTCAGCTCCATTAGACACTTCTGCAGTCCTGACGGGGTTAAACCAGCCAGCACATTTGTGAATCTCCAATATCCCGCCTCCTTTTCTCAGCTCTGAGCTCAGTCCCAAACTTCTTCCTCCTCGTGTAAAGACCCCCTCTCTCTCCCCTCTCCCCTCTGCACACTCCCCCTCCTCTGCCTCACCAACACAGGCAGAGGGACAGACACTTGCCGGATCACATGCCTGCAGTGACGCACGCGCTTTTCTCTTCACACACAAAACGCTCCAGCCTGCCGCTCTGCAAGTTTGTCTGGAGCGGCTCCAGCACGTTTGCCCTGCGAGGAGGTGAGAGGAGCGCGCACGCAGGCAACCCGGACGCACCAGCACTTGGAAGATTAGACCGCAGGATCTTGGAAACTCCACTCAGATGCAAGATGAGAGTGCGTTCTTCGCCGCAATGGTAGCTCGGACCTTTGGAGGCGTCTAACCCGCAGCTGTCCAGGGGAAGGAATGAGCTCTCCTGACCCGGTGCGGCAGCAGAGGAAGCGGGCTGGCGGTGCAGGGGACCCACCGGCCGGGGATGGTCCAGAGCTGAGGAGGAAGCGCAGGAGAGGAGGAGGGTGAGGAGGTAGAATTTAGAAGATATTAAAAAAAAAGAAGGAAACAAATTATTAACACGCTTGTGGGATAAGAGATGAGCGTGCCCAACTGTCTGGCCGGGATGGGACCGAGGAGCACCAACAAGTGGGGGTCGCCCTGCGCGGTCAACAGGCCCATCGACATCATTCAGAAACGCCGGCGGTAACTAGAACAGCTCAAGTTTATTCTGTGCTTTCCTCTTCTGTCAGCTATTGCATGGTAACTTTCACTCTTCGTGCATGGTTTGAATGGTCTTCATGATTGCTGGACTGTACGATCGCTTTAATCGTTGGTATTTTGGTGATTTCCATAAAATGCAGACATGATTGAGGTGTGAAGGATAGTTTATTGCATGAGTAAACTTTGGTGCAGGTAGAGATGTCAGCTGATGTTTGAATATAAATCAGGGAACACATATATCCCCCTGGCAAAGAGGATGAGGAGGTTGACAGTTCTGCTGCTGTGTTGGAGTTAACAGAAGAAAGGAAACCCCTACTTCCCAATGAAATGAAAGTACATTATACGATCAATTAATCTATCATTCTACTGCGTTGCTGTGTTGTCTTTTTTTGTGAATTATTGTATTTTATTGAAATTCATACCATCACTGTCCATCTCTCTTAGGTCAAGGTTGTTCATTTATTCTATTCCATTCAGAGGTTGCTAATTTGGGGAAAATGGTTGATTGTATTTGTGTATCATTCGTTATAGTAAATTAACATTAAATCATACTTAACGCTGTTTTGGTTTGGTCTGGTCCTGGTTTAATCCTGATGTAGACTTGGTTTGGTCCTGTTCTTGTCCTGGTTTAGTGAGTTTTTGAACAAATGCATTTCCCATAATTTCCAAAATGAGATTTGGACATAATTTATAATAAATACATGGTGTGGTTCAATTCATGTTTTAAACCTCACAATTTCTGACTTTTTTTTAAACATATTTTTGCTGTAGTTGTCGCACAGCTTTTTTCAACTACTGCTTAGAACTCACCAACGTTAAAGCTTTTTCGTTCAGTCGGAATGTAAACCATTTTACACATGCACAATCTTTGGGAAATTGTATCATGCAAGAAGCTTTTGTGGGAATTAGTTTTAATTTGAAAAATGTTAATTGTCTTTACAACATAGTTTTCTGGATTGACTTGATACCAGACATCATCTTATCTATCTTTTACGTTGTGGTTTAGTGGTGTGCAGTCCTCTCAGTTATCAGATCAAAACATTTAAAATAGGTTAATTTATTCAGTCAAATTTGCCTCCCACTGTTCTCGTCCATTATTCAAACATGTCTACGCTGCAACCTACTTCAGCTGTGTCCAAGAACGCCAGGTTGCCAGCTGTATGCTTCACTCGCTGGAGACTAAACACGGTGGATCTCCTCTGCTCTCTTTTATAACGCGTATCCAAACCAACCGTTTTTATTAGCTGTCCTATTCACACAAACATTCTTCTGCCCTTATCAGATGTTTTGATTTCATATCTGCATGGACTGAAATGGGTTTATCGCATTTCCTTTTGTTGCGTCGGGCTCTGAGTCAGTCGACACGCCAAGCTCTGTGGAAATTATAGACTTTGAATAATTCTATGTGATTTCTGTGGAATCATGAGGCATTTCGACATGTGCACTATGTTATGTAATATTTTCCTCTCACCAAAACAATTCTTGTATGTTTGAGTCATACTTATCGATGCAACTATAGTATAAAACTGAAATATCAATACAGGAAAAAAAATACTTCTATTCAACAGATATTTTGAGTGAAAAGTGTGTTTCTTTTCCTAAGAAAGAAATTGAAACAGCCAATATAATAATAATAACAGCGGTGTCAGTGCATATGATGTAGTTGGCTGTTTTTATTTATAATGGAAATAAAAGAGCAGTGAAGCTAAAGAGGCGGTACACAGTCTTAATGTCTTAATAAAAAAATCCAACAATTCCATCAGTTCTACATCCAAGAAAATACATATTGTTATCATTAAAAGGGGAAACGCTCAATTGTCAATTTCTGCAGCTTGACTTTGATGTGTGGGCCTTGACATCAATAAAAGCAAATATTGGATACATTTGTCATTTATTGTCTGTAAAGAAACCGTTTGGACTGTTTTAGTTTGGGCGGAAGCCAAAGGTGAACGCCAAACGAACCAAAACCAACACGCAGACAGACGTACTTTAAAACAGCTTTACCCACCCTTTATTGCCAATAACGATGTTTAGTGAGTAATTTGTTTTGTGTTCTCGTATATTATTTTCATGAAATATCAATGCAAAGGCCAAATTTCAGGTCAGATCTGTGTAGAGGTGAGCCCACAAACAGTATGAGTGCATGTTTTTAAGGTTTTTCTGAACAGTAAATCACTGCAATTGCACAAACAGAGGTAGATAAATTTAATGCCATACTGTGGAATGACAAGATTTCCATGTGGACAATCAGGCGGTTAATCCCACCATCAGATAAGTTTCATAGTGACCTTGAGAAAGAACTGATATTGCGTTTAAACATCTGGATGAGCTGTTAGTTGTGGTATAACTGATTACTATTGTATTTGTTCATCCCGTGTGTTTGGAGTGTGGTGCATTTGAGCCGTGCATGTTGAAATCCCATGTCCTGTCTGACAGTCATATGATGATTCGGAACATATTAGCGATGGATGAATGGGCTGTGGTTTGGCCTTAGTTCAGTTAGGGTCTGCTTTCCTCGCTTTTTTCACTGCATTTTCTATATTATTTGTGTTAATGTATCATCAAAGTTAACTGCTTATGCACAAATTGAGCTTGTACTACTGTATGAGCGTTCTCTATCAGCAGGCATATCACGGGTACAACATCTAGGATTTATTTCCGGTAATTAATGACTCTTTAAAAGCAGGAATCCTGAGTCTCATTTTGCACTTTCAGAACCATAGGTGGACAAAAATGGCAGGATGGATAAATGTGTTCTGACCTTTGCCTGGAGGATGTTGTCAGTAGCAGAACGAGCAAGATTAGGAACAATGGAAAAAGAATGAAAAACATGTGGAGAACTGATGTAAAGGTTCAAAACAGTGTGGCATTCTGAAATCATGCATTTTTCATTTTGAAATATATACAAAATATGTAATTTGAGGATCAGTTTGTGACAAAGACTAGCTTTTTCTGCAGTAAAGTTTAGAAAAGGGATTCATAAACATATAAAACTGTTTTCTCCAAACTTTCTAAAATGTTTTATTCTAAAGGCGAGACAGTGAAGAGGAAAACAATGCAACATTTAGAGATAGATGTAAGAAAAATATGGAATGTAATGTTTAAATGTATATAAATAAGTCATTTTATGTTTCAAAAAAGCCAGGACAAACAAAAATGTAATGAAGTGATTTTGCATATCATAGTTAGTATTTCAGTAAACTAAACTTTAGAGTTAAATCTTTAACAAAGCAAAACTGGAATTTGATATCCACAAATCGTTGCCATCTTGTTAAGTATACAAAATTGTAAAGTTTGGTGTGAGCAAGTGCTGCTTTAAGGCTGATCTTTAATGCATGTGGTGAAAATTGACTTTGAAATTACGATGTTCCATCTATATTTATGAATGCAAAACAATGAGTTTTGTCTGCAGTGTCTCGCCTTAAGACAAAGTCAGAACTACTTAAACATCTTCACTTGTGTTTCAAAAGCTGATTTTATGTTGGCTTGAATACATTTTACTGGATAATGGACCTTCTTAAATAATATTTACCTCATGTAATATAAGATTTGAGGAACAACCAATAACACTTTCCCCATTTATTTAACGTCACAGCTCTTAAAAGTGTAGACAGTAGTTCTATTCTTATCCTAAATGTATGCGTCAATCGTGCACACCTGCAAGAAACTGTGCCTTTTTCTGCCTCATAAAACGCCACCTCCAGGCTTCTTAAATTATCCTCCTTGGACTTTTTTAACACGCTCAGGGCCCTGTGGAATGACCTTTCACCACTCTGCTCGGTGGTGAAGGCTGCAGCTCCCTCTGTGCATTTAACCCAGCGCCGAAGAGCTTATAGGGAGGCTAGTGTGTAAATCTGAACCTGAACGTCTGACGCAGCACCCACAGCTCCGCGTGTGAGATTTAGGAGACAATTATCCCAAGTTAAGTGCCCGAGACAACGCACAGAGAACAGAGGCCTTCTCCTTAGATGGATATGAGGTTTAAACAGTTTGTCAGCGCTTCTCGAGGAGTGTGAAACATCTGCTCCTCATATACAAGCTGGTTTAAAGGCCACTGGAGACGATCAGGTCAGTGTTTTTATGTGTTATTGTGGGCTTGGAATATGTTTGGAAACCTTTGTGTCGTTACTCCGTGTTTAATAAGTATAAGTACAATTTGTTTTGCTCCAGTATTGTAAAAGCAATCTCTTAGTGTCAAAATGAGACCGCTCTTTGCTGCCTGCATTAAAGTGCGTATGACAGGTTTTTTAGGATTTTCGAATTTTGACTTTATTCAGTGTATTGATACCTCTTGTGAATATAAATTGTAGTTTTACACCAATCAGGTCGCTTTTTGTGGAGAAAAGTTGAAAAATCTGTTGAAAATTACAGGAAGTAAACCGACTGATGACATCACACTGGGGAGACAAAGGTGATGCATAATTTACACTAAAGAAACAACTTTTTTGACCCTTTAAACATTGATTCAACAAAATAAAGGTGTTCACATGTATTTCTCTTTGTCAAATTAACAAAATCTGTGACATTAGATGAGTTTTGGCCAGTGTACAGCGTGGTTGCTGTGGTAATTTCCTAGTGTGATGTCATACTTTACAACCAGGAAGTACGATTAAAAACCTAAAAGAAGCTAAACTGGGGGGAAATGTGTAAAGATTTTAGTAGAAATTTAAATATATTCATCTTAACTGCATTTTAGTTAAATGAGTAGTTCAACCTGTCATAGGCACTTTAAAGTATAAAGTGATTTATTGCTGATAACCAGGAAGTGCACTGTTAGCATGATAGTTCTTGTTAGCTTTACTATGACAGCAAAACTCTGCTCTGGCCTCTGAATCTTGTAAAAGCGCAGTGAATAATTAAAATGCTAGGAATGCATTAGGAAAGTGAGAGGGAATAAGTTAAAACAGTTGCAAACAGTTTAAAACTCGCATCTCAAACTCGCGGCCCACGGACCAAATGTGGCCCTCAAAGTGATTTCTGGTGGCCTCCGAGATGATTTTTAATTTGTATTCTAAACATACCGCCAATAAAACTCATAGAACTGCCATAATGCACTGCAGCATTAGCGCCTACACAGACCCTCCCCTGTTGCTCCTTGAGTGGGAAAGAATGGTATAAGTAATGTATTTTTTTATTGTCACAGAGAACTATTTAGGTATGGGGTGAAGGGCAATACTGACAAAATGAATATCTCAAATTTTTTCCCCATTTTTGATTTGTCCTCATTATCGTGAAGAGCAGTATTCAGACCTATTCATAAGAAATGTGGTAAACTGTGCCTCTGGTTATATTTGAATCTGCTCTTTTTGCAGTCTTTTAAAAGTTTTTTTTTATTGCTGACAGTATTCAGTATTCTAATTTTGCTAATCTCCAAAACGAAATTTCTAATTAGGTATCTGTTAACGCCAAAAACAACAAAGACAACAAATTATTCAGCTGCGTCATTTTGGTCCAAAGAAAAAGAAGCACTGCTCTCTCATGATCTTTGCTCTCCATACTCGGGGTGGGCAGCATGGTCCGGCACAGCGGTGCTTTATAGTGATAACATTTAAGGTGACTAATCATCAAAAGGCAGGAGGAAATCAGCCTCGCAGTTTTCAACCTGAAGTCAGTGAAGTTTCTCTAACTCGTTAAAGATCAACATTACAATTTACAAAAATAGAGCAGACAAAAGCACAATAGATAAATAATCTCTTATATATACATTTTGTTTTATATGAAGATTGCAGCATATTTTTGATGACATTATATAACATTAACGGTGCATGTGTATGTAATAAAGATGAGTATTGTTTTAAGGAATACTTGAGTCCCTTACATTCCTCAGAGCTTTGCGGTCAACTGAATTTGATTACATTTTAATGTCAGTAAATCCACAAAGTCTTCCACATTCAGCTGAAATCCGATGGCTCTCACTGAAAGTCGCAGTTATTAGCATCATCCTCGTCATTACAATAGAGCGTTATGTGTTTTATGGCGCACAGTCAGTCATCAGTTCTGGACACATCTCTCCTGAGGGGGCGATAAAAACACACAAGAGTTTATATGTTAAAAGAGAAGGTTTTGTGTCGTGTGGCTCCTCCTTCAGACTCCATTGTGATTGGGGGAGCAAAGTGCAGTTGAGGTTACGTCCTTTTAAAAGTATACATTTTGAAGTATAAATAATGTCAAACATAACTTCTTGGATGTTTTAATATTTAAAGGGCCTATGACTAGTTGGACTACTTATTTGATTAAAATGCAATTAAGATATTTAAGTTTTTGCTAGCCAACATTACATATTTTATTCCAATTCCTGGCTCCTAGTCTTTCCTGACATTATACTAGGAAGAAATTATTATTTGAGAAATAAAAACATGTAAGACCACATTTTCAACCACCCAATTTAATGTTTAAGGGTTTGGAAAAACGTGTGTGTCTTGTGTGTAATTTGTGTCAGACTTTTTGATGTTATTCTGAGTCTCCCTAATGTGATGTCATCAACATATGTAAGAACTCTGCTCTAGTTCTGTCACTTTCAACACATTTTCAGCTTTTCTTCACAAACTGCTTGATCAGGGTAAAACTATCATTTACATTTATATTGACTGGTATTATCCCACCAAATAAAGACAAAATTAGAAAATCATAAAAACCTGCCATGCACACTTAATAAAAGCAAAAGACTGTTTAAAAATGGTATAAAGTTGGGTAAAGTAATCTTTTTAAACCAAAAATGACCAAAAGCACAGACAGGTAAAGGTACTGACTGGAAAGAGACATGTTTTCTCAGAAGACAATAGACTGTTTCCAATAGTTTAAAGCTTGGAACTCTGTAGAAGGATGTTTCCTTGTAAACAACATATCATGTAAACAACATATCATGTAAATAACATATAATGTAAATAACATATCATGTATCTTTATGATGTAGCTCTGCTTATCCCTGGGCTATTAGTTATTAGTTAATTGTTAATAAAGGTACACTTGTTACATAACTGTACATGTTACATAACTGCATACGTGCAAATGACCATACATGCAAATTAACTGGATTTATTTGCATTTAGAGCTATAAAGTTTTAGTGGTCAACTTGTACTTCCCAGACACATCCCTATCAGACAATCGTCTTCATTGGTTGTTCTTGACTGATACAAAACTAGTTTGTGGCAGATATCGGTGTAAAAGCAAATGGATTATGGAAAAAATTGACATTGCAAGAGGATTTCAACTCCAACTGCTCTGGTAGGTGCTTTTCCAGCTCAGTCTTTAGTAAATGTTTCCCGTTTATGCGTCCTGAGTCCTCTCCAGATCATTTTACTTTGTGTCTCGCACGTTTGTGTTGAGGGAGTTACGGACAGCAATACCTTGAGTAACATTTAGTTATTAGTTATTTCATAACAGAGCATCTTCATTACCAATACAAGCTTTATTAAACATAAAATCATAACCTATTTTTTAAGATTGTTTTTCCCATAGCGCCCACTCCTCTTCTAAACCAAACAAACATCTAACACCAGGTCTATTTCGCCGCTCAAACTGCAGACAGAAGAGCCTTGAGAGCAGAGTGGCAGTGACATTATTGTGACGGTCTGGAGAAGCCTAGAACACGCCTGGAGCCTGGAGATTAGTCCTAAAGTCCACACTGACAGCTATTACAGGCACCTTGGCTGTTTGGGCCGCTGATTTATACACAGGGTAATGTAATATGAATTAAGGCTCTTAGACAGACGACAGATTTGGCAGGTGCTTCACTGTGAGGTAACACGCTGTAAGCTATCGAAGGTGTATTTCCAGGAAACTTGACCCCGTCTGCTGTCGGTCGGATCTGAAAAACTGAAGAGGTGATGGCAAATGAGGCTACGCACAATCTATCACAGCCAACAAGTGTGAACACGGGGCCAAGACCTGTCACAGAGTCTTAGGAAGGCATATGTTTTCTTATATAAAAAGTGCAGTTGTGACTAACTTTAGACACGTGTGGTAGAATAAGCACGGCCGCCGCTAGCTTTTGGGGACCCCTAAGCAGAAATGCCCAGTGGTGCCCCCAAATAACATCAGTGAGTCTCGTCGATGTAAACCCTCATTCGTCCAGGTGTGGTCCATCGTAGAAAGGGGTTCAGAGGTTGTCATCCGGACGCCGTTTAAAGATCGAGACGTTTCGACTTTTATCCAAAAGTCATTGTCAATCAGAGAGCTGGTATGGGAACATATAAGCCCAAGTTCCCATACCAGCTCTCTGATTGACAATGACTTTTGGATAAAAGTCGAAACGTCTCGATCTTTAAACGGCGTCCGGATGATGACCTCTGAACCCCTTTCTACGATCAGTGAGTCTCCTCTTATAACAGGGTTTAATAGAGATAACCAGTCAAATTTGTTGTTAGCCTTCCCAAAAGCTAACATTCAACTTTATTAAATTTTTCTGGAAAACATCCTACCATTAATTGAAAGAGTAGTGTTGGATTTTTCTTCCACAAATGTAGTAAAGGCTTTTGAGTCTAAGATTAGATATAAAATATAGAAAAAAGACTTTTTTAAAAGAATGACAAATCAGCTGATTTTGGTACGTCTCCACACAGATAGTGCATCAGGTGTGGCAGCAGCTTTTGACCCGAGTTCCCAAGTTCTTTTCCCGACAAGCGTCTGTGTGCATTTTTTTACTCTGAAAATCTATCCAGAGTTCTTGAGGTCAGAAACACAACATATTATCAGCAACTCATTACTCATTTTCAGCCTTCACTTTCTGAAGGCAAGCTAGAGGGGCTGAGGAGGCTGATGGTTCTGGTCAGGCCCGTCGATAGAAATTTAGTGGCCCGGGGCAAGACGCCTCTCATGGGCCCCCACCAATATAAATTAATAGGAAGAGGGTCCAATTCTGGGCCACTAAGACCCTGAGGCCCAGGACAACAGACCCCTTTGTCCCCCCCCTGTTTACTCCCCTGGCTCTGGTGCTATGGTGAAGATGGGGAGTGGAGGAGGGTTGCAGAAGATGGCAGAAATGGAGCAAAGAGGGAGGGGAACAAGTGCATTTATGTGACGAGTAGTTATTGATTGAGAGGCAAGGGTTGCAGCACAATAGTTTTAGTCTAATGATATTATATTACAGTAATAAAAGTAACTTGCACTGGCCTACTTTCATCTAATACTTCAATGGCATCATTTAGACTTGTCAGGAACAGTGCTTACTTAGAAACGATCATTTACAGAATAGCTTGGAAGTGGCTCAAGGATGATAACTAAACTTGGCACTTTCTTCTTTTGGGTACACGCATTCTTATCCTCGTTTGGTTCTGGTTTGAGCCCGGTTTTGAGCCCAGTTTTGTCCTAATTTAGACTTTGGTTGGTACTGCTCTACCCCGGGTTTAGTCCCTGTTTTGTCCCACTTTTGATGTAGCGTATGTGCACGTGTGAATCATCTCAAACCTCGAGCTTCCTTCGGTGGATTTGTACACTAGCACCCTCCCTGTATGATGTCAGATGTGTTATGTGTGTGTCGACTTGGATTCCATAAGTTGCTTTTACTCCTCACATTACCGCAGTGTGAAGTCTGGACGTGTCTTCATTTCCTGACGAGGTGGTTCTTCTCACCTCCAGACCGTTGCTCATATCCTGTTCTCTCTCTCCCTTCCTCCTTCTCTTTCCGTCTTTCTCCTCTCTCTCTTCTCGCCATCCGATCCCTCTCAAAAACAGCTTGCATTTGTCCAAACAATATGTGAATTGTCAAGCGTGTATACTGTCTGCTCTGTACGTTATTCCGTTTGTCTCGCGGCGATGAGGCAAGTTCAGTTCAAGGTTCGGGCAGAGGTTGGTTTTGATGTTTTATTATAGGAGCGGACTTCAATAGATTTACGTGTTTGCGGTTGCTACAGACGCCTCAATAGGGGCCTTGTGTCGTTGGCCTAATGAGACATTCAGTGCATGCTGTGAAAGTAAGAAAAGCTCTTTTGTGACTTTGACATGTTTTGTAATGTAAAGTTGAACCATCAGGTCAGATAGATTAGATAACAGATGAAATAAGATAGATGTATCAGGATTTTTACCCCCTTTTTTCTTTTCTTTAAACATATACTGCAAAAATCAACTTTTATGAGCTTCTTGCAACTGTGTTTCCTCGTCATTAGTTTACTCAGAGTTGATTGATTCTTGCATGTTTGAGTTAATCCTATATTGTCCTGCAACTAAAGCTTGAGTAATCAGAAAATGTTTTCACTTACCCCCTATCCCCATCCACATTCCTGTGCTTACTGTGATTATTAGAAAAATTAAGACTCAAGGGTTGACATGAAGGGTTCTAAAATGTCACATAGTCACGTTTCAAAATGAAAAACCTGTGAACAATCTGCTTCTTGAAATGTCACTATGTAGTGGAGGGCTTGAACAGGAAGTCAATGGACCAGTTTACTAAGCCATTTTAAATCAATATTGCTATTTACAATGAACAAAATGTAAAATGATAATCTACTTTTGTCCATAACTGAGTACCTGGATGGCAAAAATGCATTCTATATCTCCTTTATTGATCCTTAATAAATACGTTTTAATATATTGACTCTGGTTGATAATAATAATAGAGTTAATATATTGACTCTGGTTCATATATTTAATGTTTTACTGCTTCTGCGCTGAGATCAGGTCACCCTTGTAAACTTCTATCCCCCACACTAACTCAATTTAAGTGCCTTCAAGCCATGTCAGTTGCCCCAAAAGAGTTCCAAAAAAAAAGTAAAAATCTAAAATTGTTTTTCTCCACATCTAATTACTGGAAAGACTTGGTCATCTTTATCCTTTACCATACATATGCAAATGTTTGTCACACTTTCTTTCACAAAAATCCCACCAAACAAAGTGAACATTCCTTACTTTTTCTTATAATGTCTGTCTGCAAAATATATGTGTCAAAAAGTAAGACATTTTACAAAACACAAACCGGTGTAAGGATCAAGCACAATACAATTCTGTTGCATAAAGTTGCCAGTGAAAACGCAAAGGCTGCACTTATTAAAAACATAAAACGTCCTCTAAAAACTAAACTAAGAATCTAATCAGAGTCTTGTTGCTATATGTAATTTTCTAAATATATCCTTGTGTTAGTTTAGATTGTCATATTTCAGTCTGCTCTCTATCAAGTCTTAATGCTCCTAGACACATTTTAGACAGAAATGTTTATCCCATCCATCTTGGCATAGCAGTCAACAAAAAGAAGGAATGTCTAAACTAACAAGCCAGTGTTAAATTCAGTCCAGCATTTTATTTCAATCAATAATCATAAAATGTCAAAAGGATAAGATTTATGTGGGCCAACTTTGGTTTCCCGTTGATAGGGAAAGGTTGGAAAGTGTCAATGCATGGAAAGCCTCTGGGATAAATACAGTCTCACCAGCAATAAAGTCTGACTATGACAGACTAACAAACTGAAGCATAATTTGCACAGTTTAATTTCACTTTTCCATTAAACTTTCCAACACTGCCCTTGCTTGGACTTGCCTCTTAAAGTTCCCTGCTTAGCTTGCGTACTGCTGCAGTCTAAATATACAGATGGAGGTATGCACATTGTTATGTGGCTTTAAAGGGCTATGGTACAGCTCGTTTCACCAAATACCGGACCTTTAAGATGAGCAGCACTGGGAAAGTCACTGGTCACACACATTATTTTTCCTGCTAACAGACAGGAAGTTTGAGCCTTTGGAGTCAGGAAACTATCGGCCTCTTTCATCTGTTCTGAGAAGGAGTTGTTCTTTTAGATGAGATTGTACTTAGAATCCTGAAACAGTTGTCTATTTAAACAAAGAAAACTTAGGGAAGCAGCTTTTTTTTTTTTTTATGATGTTCAAAATCAGTGTTTTAATAAAAGAAGAAACTTGACCTGATTCTCGCCTGCCCCGTAACAACGCTCCGTATGTGAGTGTCATCACAAACACAGGGCTGTGTTCCTGGATCTCTTTGTAGAAGGAATTTCACAGTAATATAAACATGATAAACACTAGTTTATCATCACGGTGTGTGGGAGACATGAAATAGGTGCAAATGAAAAAAAACAGAGCAACCTTGAGTGCTGGATAACACAAGATCACTCAAACATGGATAAATCACATCGAAAAAGCAACTCACGACAAGTTAAAGGTAGGAAAGTCATTATGTCATGGTTATAATAATAATTAAAAAATAAAATAAAATAAATAAAAATAATAATGCATTAGACTTATATAGCGCCTTTATGGACACTCAAAGATGCTTCGGACTGCATTATTCATTCACTCCACACTCGATGGTGGTAAGCTACTATTGTAGCCACAGCTGCCCTGGGGCAGCTGGAAGCGAGGCTGCCAGTGTGCGCCATTGGCCCCTCCCACCACCACCACCACCAATCATTCACACACACCACTCTCATATTAGGCAATGTGGGTGAAGTGTCTTGCATAAGGACACAATGACATCTCCTCCCCCAGCGCCCCCCTGTGGCACCTGGTGTTCCAGTGGTCTCCCATCCAAGTACTGACCAGGCCCTGACCTGCTTAGCTTCCAAGATCTGACGGGATTGGGCATTGGCCAGCAAGTATGGCCACTTATGAAATCAATTTTGCATATGTGTAATTTAGAGGGGACATATTATGCAAAATCAACTGTTACGAGCTTTTAATCTTGTTACAACAATGTTGCCTCATCTTTTGTTTACTCATAGTTGTACTTTGATTGATTCCTGCATGTTTGAGTAATCCTGCATTGACCTGCAACTTAGGCTCGAGTGCTCAGAAAATTCCTGTTTTCATCTGCCCCTTATCCCCGCCCACATCCTTGTACTTCATTGAGATGATTTGAAAAATTATGAATGTGAGTGATATACATAGAGTTCTAAAATATCACGTAGCCACTTATAAAAAATCTGTTGCTTGTTACAGTTACACTGCAAAAAGGGATGATCTAACTTAGTTAAATTTACTTGAATTAAGCAAATTAATCTTAAAAGTCCATTTTTAAGATTTTTTCACTTGACAGGACTACATCAAATTGACATTATTTGACTTGTTTTAAGTAAACTTGATAAGTAAAATAATCTTATTCCACTGGCAGATAATTTCACTTAAATTAGAGTGAAAAGATCTTATTTTGAGTTTATTTTTCTTATTTTTTGATAGGCCTTTTTTGCAGTGTAAATGTCACAATTAAAAGGCGGGGCTTATCCGTTCTGTAGTTTTGAACAGGAAGTCAATGGACCTCTTTCTATTACAAAGCCGTTTTAGATCCATATTGTACTCTACAGTCAACAAAATGTAAAATAATGATCTAATTATGTTATAATTCAATACTGAGCACTTGAACAAAAGCATAATATGTCTCATTTAATGACCTTAATAAAGAAGAAAGACAATTATCACAAAAAACATCTGAAAGTAAAAGCTGAATACACCTCCAGTCCCTTCACAGCCCTCTAGCCCAGAGTTTAGCACATGTTAGTATCATTTCCATCTTCTCTTTGATGCCTGTAATCACTGGTGGAGTGAGCAGCTTTTCCTCAGATGTTCCTCAGAAAACACCCGCAGTGACGTAGGCCCAAACTGAAGAACAACAGTCAAACAAACGATGGAGCAGAGCCAAGGTGCTGCTGTCACAATGAGCCTAACAACAGCACCAGGAGATCACTTTACCATTTGGAGTCCCAAGTGAAATGGTTTTGGACGCTCTCCCATAAGCACTTATTCAGGAACATCACAGAGCTTAACATGAACTTTGAAGCTCGCTGGCCCCTGTGGCTGCTTATATTAGCTGTGAATTGCCGTTTAGTGTTTTTATTACCCACATGACTGCTACTTATATTGTCAACATTGAGAATAAGACATCAAATCTATATTAATCTTGCAATTTTATATTATAATTATTAAAGGTCCCATAACATGCAAAATCGACTTTTCAGAGGTTTTAACCTTCCTACAGTGCTATTTGGGCCTCGTATGTTGTGCCCAAAGGGTTTTTTTGATTGATTCCCGCATGTTTTCACTAGAGAACTGTCTTTTTTGTCCCCCTCGGCTGAGCAGGCAGATGGGGGCTCATCCCATGGATGACGCGGTGTTTAAGCCACGCCTCCGGGAAGTGCGCAGCCGCAGAATAAAAACAGCTAATGCTAATGCTACACAGTAATTACACGATGGATACGACAGATCGAAGAGTTAGCTTGTTATTTACCAAACGGCAACGTCCGTCGTTGAGGCACTGGAGCACGACAAACTCCAGGTCAGACCCAGGACGTAGGACTCAGCACGACGCACCGTCAGGACGGATAAAAGGTTTATTCCCGTGTTTGTGTATCGCTGTTTACCGGAGCACACGGCGCATGCGCTCTATCTCCGCTCTAGGCTTCGGCACGGGTTGGGCGGGGGAGGCAGCCTGCTCTCTGTTCGGGGGGGTCAGATCGCAGAGTGAGCCGTTTGCTTTTGCAAGGAGGGGGGCCAGTCCAAGAAATGGGTGTTTTTTGGAAACTGTTATCGTATGGATATTGCACAACGCAAAATTTGATCAACAAAGCCCTTAGAATAGACTGTGTAAAGGGGAAAATAGCAGAATATGGGACCTTTAAAAAAATTAAGATGTACTGTTGTTTTTATCCATTTAATCTGTGCTGTTGTTTACAATTTGCTGTCCCTCTACAGTCTTTACCCTCACTTCACACACTACTCACAGTTCAGTTAAACAAAGTCATGTTTAACTGAACTTGGTTTTAGTTGATGGAGCTGGTAACCCAAAATGAGAAGCTCATTCTGCTTTCTGATTGGATAAAAACACATAATGAAAACGTCTATCATAGAAAATGTAATTGTGAATGAATCAGTATTACTGTTCTCATCAGTAACATTTGATCTTAGGCTTGAGCCTAGTGTCCACTGCGCGATTTTAGCCGTCTGAAATGAAAGATGTGTGAACATAAGAACAAAAGGAAAGTCTTGGGTCGTGGCTCAAGACTGTGGGTCATAGGTCTCACAGTGAGATGGGGACAAAGATTAAACTTAGAACCGTCATTTGACCAAAGACAGGTTTTGATTTATCTTTGATCTTTTTGAATCTTTTGGATTGCAGAGTGAGCCCTCCTCTCACAACGATCAATCTCTGTCAAAAATGTAAACACTAGCACTCGTCTAAGTGCAGCAGAGAAACCAAGAAATTCTTGGTCGACTAAAGACAACCGATTAGTCATCTAAAAGGGTGTGTGGCAAAAATATATCAAAACTATCTAAGTATCGTCATGAATCTGATCTAAACTGCACTCAAATGACCACAACTGCACAGGAGCTCATTCAAAAACAACTCTTTATACAGAAAAGTACAAGTAAACAATGTAATTACAAGTTAGAGACGTATACTCATGATTCACTCCAGAATCTAACAGCTAACAGCTAACTCACGCCACATCTTCTCATTTTTGCTGTTGTTTTATATAAATCCTTATCCTAATCTAGATCAAATAGATTGTCGACTAATATAAATCTCTAAGTCACCATTGACCGACTAAAGGATTACTGCTCTACTGCTAGCATGTCAAGCACAGCTCTGGTGATTTTACCACGCAGTCTAGAGCCTGACAAGATCAACTTGTCAGGCTCTAGACTGCGTGGTAAAATCACGCTCGGAATCGTGACATCACACATAACAAACTGTTCAATTAGCCCAATGTTAAATCAGTGGAGATTTTAAGACGCTAAATACTAAACCTAGCATTAATTCAAAAGTATTCTAACGTCTAAGACTGATAAATGTATTTATCAGAAGTGACCCAGCAGGTTCTTCCATAGATTTTTTGTGTTGGCTAATGTTTTTCTATGTAAGTTTAGCACATCAACGGCAAACATGGCGGATTTCCATGGCAACGGCTGTTTTATCATATTCTATCCCGAGCTCACAGACCTAATAATAATAGCTTCTTGTATTCAGAGCTGGTCTGACAAGTTTGAGACAGAAGAGTCCTGGGAATGATGAACGTAGTAGTTTCAGATGTCTCCTTCTTCTCCATTCCTCTCTTCTGTTATGCAGTTCAGATGGATTGACGTCCTGAGCGGGCTGTGACGCAGGCTGGGTGTCGGGTGTCTCCTGCTCCTGACACTTGCCCATCCATCATGCTCAAACACGCCCCTCTGTCTCGGCTCAGTCACTGTACAGACTGTACAAATTACCATTGATTGCTCTGACCAAATGAAATGGCACGCCTTGTTATCCAAACTGTGGCGCAAATGAGATTCACCTCTGTGTGGCATTATAAAGTAGGTTGGGCTGCTCAATAAAAAACTAAAGATAACAAAATTAATGCAATATTTTAAAATTGTTAAAACAAAAACAAAAAAATTACTATACCATTATTGTGCTATAAAGCTAACACGAGGCACTTTTCTGTCTGAAGCTCTGTTTCTCGATCCAGGGGATCTGCTTAAGTCGGGGTTTGTATTCAAGGGGTACCCAGATCAAGTCCAGTGATCACCTCAAGCTCCCACTGTCTGCTATGAGGCTGAAGCACCAGCCAGGCTCAATCCAAGTGGAGAATGAAGCACCAAACGTGAACGGGTCCAGATGTGGGCGGTCCTCAGCCCCGCTGAGTCTCGCAGCCTCAGACAGAGATCACTGCTTTGCCCCTGACTGCTCCGTTGTGGAGTAAACAAACCATGCACATCGGCATATGTATCCACAATCTATCCCGAGCCTTTCACCTCTGCACTGCCGAACAGCTTTGCTGATCACTTGCTCCAGAGCCTCTAGGGTCGCTCGCTCCTCAAAATCGGCAAATAGCAAATTGTTTAGATTTACAATGAGAAATTAAATATTGACTCGCTTTTCTTTTTCCATGACAAAAACCCCCGAAAGATTGGGAATTCCCATTCAAAGCAAAAATCTAATGGCTAGCAAGTACATGGACCGATTCAATATAAACGACCAGTCAAACCTTCTCATTTCAAGATCTTCTACATTGAACTCATTCTACATAGTGCTTGTTTTCCAGTGTTTTATTTAGAGCTGACAGTTGATTCCTCCAGTTCCCCAGCAGAGGCCCTCAGTCCTCCCATCTCTCACCAGGCTTGCTGTTTGTTTATTGAATGAAGCTGTGAACAGGCTCCCACTCATCACCATTATTCTGAGCGCTCCTCTGTCGTGTCGATGGCGGCTGTGAACGAGCAGCCCGGGGGAGGGTGTTTGTGGCACGAGTGGGCTGCCATGAGAAAAAGAACAATGCTTTTACAAATATAGTGCTTTTGTGGGAACTTCCTGTCTGGACATGATAAACTTTGACCTCCATGAAATAAAAACCACAAAATGGCTGGTTTGACTTGTTGAGTGTTGATAAGTTGGGTATTGAAACACGCAATACAATGGGGGCAATGGAAAGTTCTAAGAATATAGTTGGCCTGTGAGAAAGTTGTAGGTCTAGTCCCGGACTAAACCAGGACTACCCTTCTACATCTCTCATGATTAAACGGGACAAAGCTTTCAGAATTGTAGAAAGTAACTTACATGTATTATTTTTATTCTATTTATACCTTATTTAAAGAAGCTGTTCCAAATCTTCCATGTAGTTGGTCTGGTTGGTCTTAGTCTGGTGCAAAACTGGCTTTTGCCTCTGAAGGTTGTGAAAAGCCTCGAAAAGTTACAGTAGGATTGGTAATACGTGAGGAAGTGAGGAATAAATCTGGACTGCTGCAAATGCAAGTTCTGTTTTTGAAGTTCTTTAAGACATTGAAGTAAAGTAAATATCAGGTACAATGTCTTTGAAACCTGGCCATGGTAGCAGCCAGCACAATCAACAAAATACAAAACATCCTAAAATATTTCATTGTAAAAACTATTGTATCTCTCAAGAAAAAACATACATTTATCTCTCTTTACACATTTCTTGAACTTGTTGTATTGTTGTATTTAACAGATATATATATTTATTATTTGTAGAGAAATCAGATTGTTCTGGGAATCACTTGTGCTCAGGCAAGGCGGGTGAGCTGTTTTTCTGAAGGACAGGTCCCAGCAAACCACCAACCGCTCTGCCACCCGAGCCGCTGTCGCCCAGTGCTACAATTGTGCTGAGTTAATCTATGTCCGGTGGAAATCCCTTCACCATTACCCTCCCGTATTAAACACCCAGTGAGTGAATACATTTTCCCTCAATATGTCACTAACAGATCACTAACTCACTTATTGACTGGCCCTCAGGGTGTCCTCTGTCACTGTGGAAGCCGTTGTATACTGTATCTACTCCACACATGTATCCCGTAACAGATCATTCAGACACAATTCAGAATGGGAATGTCTATTTACTGAACAATATATACTATAATGGATGCATCATAAGGATTTAGGACGACATATTTTGTATAGAGTTCTATGGTCAAGATATACTGTAATTATGTCAGAAGTGCTTAGTAATAGTGGAAGAGATGAACCATGGGAGAAAAATAAGCAAATAAAGCATACTCCCAATTCATGGACAATATTTTGCTGCTAGTATCAATGCACGGTATCAGTGAAATATCTTTTTCCTCCCCCTATATCGGCCTTATATTAAAGAATAAAAAAATGTTGTTGTTGCTGTGTGATATTATGATTAATCTGTACGCTGGTCAAGTTTGGTGCAGCCTTGTGACGTCCCCTTTAAAAGCTCGTAATCCATTAATTAAATACATCCTAATTAAAGACAAATTATGTAGTTTTTACTTTGCACAGGGCTACGTAACAAATACAAGGTAAAAACAACCTTTGTCTTTGCTTGAGTGTCTCTTTTCCTTTTTTCCTTTTTCTCTACTACGTATCATACAACATCGCATTTGGCTGAGGATCAACCAGCTGTACCACTGTTAACCCATTCCTCAAGAAATGGCTGAAAACATTGATAAAAGCAGTAAAAATATTTATAATATTCAATTATGGCATCCATGGATTTCAGAGTAGTGTTGTCAAAAGTATTGAAAATCAGATACTAATTGATATCAAAACTAGTATCAAAACTAGATACTCATTTGAACAATTACAATCAAAACTAAAAAGAAAAAAGAAATCACATAAACAGGACTTAACCTTAACTTAACAGTTTTTAAATTATCTTGAGCTTTAGCAGATCTAATATAATGCCACATGGTAACAGAAAGAAAGTATTATTTAGGTCGAAAATGAAAGTCTATTCTAAAAAACAATATTTCAGAGTGATGAAAAATGAGCACAGTTGCCATGGTGTCTATAAACGGGAATCTGAAACCTATGAATATTGCAGTTGGAAGTGCAAAGTAATTTGTTATTTTCCAAAGCACATTACCGTAAATGCTCACTGCAGTATGACGTCTTTGTTGTAGCCTCCTAAATAAGACACGACAGCTAGTTTTGGTTCGTCCCCTGCTCTGAACCCAGCTCTGGAGAGAAGTCTGTGAAAAGCGGGGGCGATATTTTCATGCACGCTCGTCTAAATATAGCCGCGCTGTGCCTGAAATAGCGCCTGTGCCTCTTCCATATTCATGAATGAGAGGACACAGAGGGAGCCCGTTTCTACCTGATGCTCTATATTTAGCCCCGCGCCGCTTGCAGACCCCGTGGGAGGACTATTTTTAGAAGCACGCAGAGCCATCACAGCCAGAGCTCGCACAAATAGAAAAGTTGACGGAGAGAGCAGTAAACAGTTTGCAGCTCAAGTCTTTAGCAAAAATCAATGAGCAATGTCTGACTCTGCAGTGGTGTTTAGGAGGAGCACAGTGCATTGTATTAGAAATGTATAACGTTGAGCTCGTGATGATAAAAATAATGCTTCTCTAACGCTTTTCTAGACACTCCAAAGGACACAGTGTGCATGGATCAGAGCGGGGATTGAAATGCCGACCACAGGCAGTGTACAGTATGTTTGGATGGGAATCAAACAGGCATCTAGGGCTGTAGTCGACTAAAATAAAATTGTGGTAGACTAAGGACCTGCTTTATTGACCGATTAGTCGACTAAAAGGGGGTGTGGCAAAAATATATCTGAACTATGAAGTCTATCTATGTTTCTGACCCAAACTGCACTGAAAAAACACAACTGCACTGGAATTCAATTATATTTATCCAGAAAAGTACTAGTAAACAGTGGTAAACAGTTTATATATTACAGTTTATATATTAAAGATAAAAGTTTGATTCACTCCAAAATCTTCTTCTCAGTTTTGCTGTTTTCACCATCTTTTACCATCTTAAAATAAGATTTGCCAAATGAAACAAGCAGTGTTTTTCTCCTTCAAGCACAGTAGTTTTTTTTTTTAAACATTTACTTAATTCTTATGACATTTTATGCTTGTTCCATTGAGAAATCTTTTTTAAGACCGTCAGAATATTCTCAAATCAAGCTTATTCATGCTTATTTCAAACATTTAAGATTTTGTAATTTTTTTTTATTTGAATCTAGATAAAACAGTTGGTCGATTAATAAAAATGCTGGTCGACTAAGAAACCATCAACCGATTAATGGACTAAAGGATTACAGCCCTACATGCATCCCTCTGGTTCCAACATGCTCAGTTCCCTCTAGGAGACATGAAAACAAAAGAGGCTGGTACCATGTATGGAGGCTGAACATAATCATCATCATCTAAAATGCATTCTTTGGGCTTGTCCATGTTTAATACTGTGGCAATGGTTTACGATCATAACTGAACCTGGATCGCCAGTGCTTTAACCTGCATATATAGACATATGTAGAGGCTGCACTAGCACTGTGATGAACGACTGGCTGCAGTGCTGGGCTTTTGGAAGTGATTATTCAGCTCAGAAGAGGGCTCTTTAGGGTTTATAGGTTGAGCTGCAGGATCTGGCAAACCACAGAATGAGGCAGACTGTTTTCTGATTGGATGAGCTTGAGCATCAAATTGCAAAACGTACACAAACTTGTCCGTCATATAAACAGTTTTTGATTTGTGAATAGATTCATTTACAATTTAGGTCATCAGTAAATCAATACTAAACATGTATTCATTTAAAAGGAAGTGCTTACACCCTTATTCAGAGGTTTTAGTTCCCTGTTATAGGAGTCATGCAGTTACGATCAATACATCTGAATTTCCAAAAATGCATGAGTCAATGGTGAGAAATCACATTTTTTCCTGTAAGAGCTCAAAACACAAATAACATGTGAGAGAGCTGCTACCGTCTAATAACAAAGATAAAAGTCTTCAATTCTGCTAAATATTTAGTTTGTATCTGACATCTAAAAAAAAACGAAATCAAGTAAACAATTGTTGAAAACCAGATAAACAAGGGGAACACAGCTGGTTATGCTCATATTTATCACTGATATAGACTTTTGGATCATACACAGTTGAACTGTTTATCTTCCTTTCTTTAAATAAGATGTTTTGTGCCAGTTTGTTGAGAAAATGAATTGTTTTGTGGCAGTTGAAGTGTCCTAATTCTGGCAACAGAAATGAGAGTCTGGATTGGAGAATCATCTTGAGAACAAACACCAAATAATAACTGTCCATCTTGTCCAATGTTTTTTAATGAGGAATAAATGAGGCTTGCAGTAGCTATATTTGACTTGGACATGTATCTGCGGACACAGATCAGTCAAATGTTCCTTTAAACATGTTGATCTCACATCTAAGGACACAGATACTATGCAAATACTCAGCCTGCATACTTTATCTTTAAAAGAAAAAATGTTAATTACAAGTGGTTGTTCATTTTGTCCATATTTTTTTGTACAGAAATAGTCAAAGGATGCTTGTTTATTCAGCACGAGTAACCAGAGATTGTACAAGACTTTATACAGCACAGATATAACAGCACATCTCCTGGCTTTATCAAAATAGCCATAAATATACAGAGGACTCATCTTCTTCCCGGCACTAGCCCAGAGCGAGCCATGTTGTGTTGCGCTCCCTCACTTCCAGAATGTATTTTACCTCGTCAGCACACTGCCCCCACCCCACCCGCCCCCCCAGATGCACTCTCAAGTGTCACATGAATGAAGCGCTCCCCGTTATGTAACAGCAGCCAGGCATCTCACCAATGTCTGAGGGAGGGGAGAGAGAAAAGAGAAGGAGGGGAGAGAGGAGAAGAGAGAGGCTAATGAATGGGATGTTTACATTTTGTTCAGACACTCTGCTGAAAAAGACTGAGAGAGCCAAGTTAAATGACCATTGACCACATAACTGGCGCTACTGTGTAATATATATGTTAGAGATTGACTGATTTTGACTGACTTTTTTTCTCATTGCTGACATTGTTTTGTAGAATCCTGTCTTGTTCACCAGTTTCCCCCCAAAAGATCAAAGTGTATAAAGAAAAAAGCATGAAGTAGGGTTTTTTCATGTAGTAAACTAATCAAATTGTTTTATCCCAGTACAGATAACTCATAAAAGCAACTCATGGTGTAAATCAAACCGTTGTGAAGTGTCTGCATGTAATTTTATGTGTTTCGCGTTTTTATCATCCACAAAACAGGGAGTAACACAGGCGCACCGTCAGCATGATAGTTGACAGCTAAACTCAGCTCTATCTTCTAAAAGGGATTATAAACTCATCAAGGTGAAAAATTAGAATGGAAAAGTGACATTTTTAAGACTGTAAAAATCACGTATAACCCATTTAATTCATGCAGGTAGCCCAAAAACAAAACACTGTCCTGTACTTGAGCATAGCTGGTACTGTTCCATCACGTCAAAATAGCATTTTGAGATTTCAGATAGTGAAATCCAATTTATAAAGAACTGTGCACTTTTTTTCCTGGCATCTCTAATAATATAGAACATATCCTCAGTATTCATTTATTTACATACAACAACAGCCAGTATCAGTTAACCTCTCAAGGACGTCCTCATGAGCAGCTGCACTGCCACCGTTTCATGTGAGACCAAAGTCACGGACCACATTTTGCAGCACTCACTTTTGTCTCTGTGGAGAAAGCCCATATTGTGGAACATAAACAAAGCGACAACATCTCAACGGAGACAAGCAGGTGGCGTACTCTCCACCGGTAAAGTTACGCAGTGCATCTTTAAGCTACACTTCTTCATGCTCATATTACTGTATCAACATGTTTCTTTTATTTCGTTGCATATAAAGCTATACAATAATTACAAGCACATGTTCCCGTTAGCTGTTTATTCCCATATTTATCTGCTCAGGCTTTCCCTCATTGATCTGTCGGCGCTGTGGACTGAAGCGGTAACGTGCTTGTGGAGGATAATGAAGGGCTTTCCTTGTGAGCGCGCCACCTCCTCACCTGAACTATTCTTAGAGCCACAGCAGCAGCCGCGGCAGCTAGCATCAATACTCTGGGCTAAAATTAAACCTTCAGACAAGACAGCGGGCTCATTTCAATACTGTCACGTTCACTGGCAGCTCCTTCACGGTGGTGAATCCAATGCCAGAGATTCTTATCCGAATAGATCTGTGAGCTACTATCTTAAAGGCAACTACAATTCTCAAGATGCAGCGGGAATTTGAATGGTTTGCAAAGATACATTAACCCTTGCAGAAGAAAAAAATCTCACGATTTGATGATGCAATTATAGATTTAATAAATCTTCCAGGAGAGTTTGCTCACAGCCTTGTACTGATAAAAACGTTCTCATTCATTTTAATGAGCAAACAAAGAAAAACACGTACATGTTTGTAGACATTGCAGACAAATAGTTGTTATTTCAATGTTACAAGTGTTATATTTGGCAACAAGTCACTCGTGCAGGTTTTGTGGCACTTGATGAAATAAATCTATATTTTAATTGTTAAACTGTTGTAGCCAGTTACATTTTTGGTGCATTATTGTCCAGCATAACGTTAGACTAGGAAACGTTTGTTAGCATCTTGGAGCTAATCTCTATGTCAATTAAGTAAGATAAACACTTGTATGAGGCTCTGGTGCTACTCACGTGTGGTCGAGTGGTCGCCAACACAGACCCGGTTTTTCATAGTTTGTGATTTTTGAAGGCTAATACTAACTCTCCCATTGAAATGCATTAGAGCTGATGTATGCAATGGTACCAGCCTTTAGAATGCAGGCACATTAGAAAGGTCTATAGAGATGATGTCTTCACCCAGGGCTTAGACACTGGCAGTTTTGAAGACATGGAGAGGCTGGTGGTTCTGCTGCTGCGGTAGATTTAGGGTATATTGACCAAAAAAATAATAAATCCTTGTCATTTTTGTTATTCCCCAGTTACAAAAAGTGGATCATATGTTTGCCATTCATCAGAAATATTGGCAAAACATACCTGTTGGTGTCTTGATTGAGATTCAAGTATCACACAAAAACTGGTAACTGGTAACATGTGCTGAAATATCACCTTTTATTGTATTTTATTGTAATTTCGAAGACACTGCTGCAAATTTCAGTCTTTTTTATTTTCCAGAGCTCTTTTTGCAGCTTTTTGACAGCTTTCTCATACACAAGATGAGGTCAAAGAGGGGGTATAGCTGAAAGTTCATTTATATTCTTGAGAGGTGATTAGTTGCAAGACAAAGGTAGAAGGCTGTGATTGGCTGACAGTTACCGGTGACAGAACATAGGAGGAAGAAAGTGAACGGTATTTCTGGTTGAATTCTTTTATGTTTTTGCTGCCTGCGAATCTTGAATTTCTTTTAATTTCTGATTCGGTGTGTAGGTTTGGTTCACGTGACATCTTAACATTCAAGAATTTCTCTAGTTTAAAATTGAGCTGAAGGGCAGTTCAGAATTCTGTGTGGAATTTACATTTTAACTGTCAAAATGCAAATATTTTATGGGTTAAGGTACTGATATAAGGTCAATTAAAAAAATACCTCTTAACATTCTGAGTGGCAGTGAGTGGCAAACAATAAATATTCAGCAGAGTTGAAGTTAGTTGTTATTATACAGTTTCTAAAGAAAATTTCATTACTCACTATTTACACAATTTTGCTGCACTCGCTGCTGAAATTCTGAATGTCATCTGCTTAACCTCTATTGGACAACTAATCTTACATTGGTGTGTGTTCCTGTGTGTTGCAGTTTCGATGTGGAGAATGGCCTGTCGGTGGGACGCAGCCCTCTGGACGCACAGGCCTCCCCCGGCTCAGGTCTGGTCATCCAGGCCAACTTCCCCCACAGCCAGCGCCGCGAGTCCTTCCTGTACCGCTCCGACTCGGAATTCGACCTGTCGCCCAAGGTCCCGTCCAGAAACTCGTCAGGGGCCAGCGACCTGTGAGTCCACCAAACACCCACACCAACACACACAAAATCGAAGAACTTAAATGCCATTTGACTCCATTGGAGATCATATACTCGAGGTGACTTTGTGCGGTTGGGGACTCACTTTGGCAGTACTCCAGCAGTTATTCAGGGACTAAACTAGGACTATTTAGGGGCCACTGATGTATCTCATTCTTTAGTGATTGAGATCACATCCAGGTTACTTAAAATCCAATCCACTCTTACCTTGTCTTGGTTTGCGTATTTTGTCTACATTGGCTCCTATACTAAAATATATGTGAAATCTCTGTGGCTGTGGCACAAGTCTGTCTTTTTTGTGATTCATTTATTTACAATAACAGCTTCTTTAGTGAATGTATGTAAATTGTATTGAATATTTAATATGATGTTGATATTTTGAAAAATCTAAATACTTTACAAGGGCTGCAACTAACAATTATTTTAGTTGACTAGTCAACTAGTCATTATATTTTCTATTAGTTGACTTGTTAAAAGATTATTTCATTTGCACATTGGGATTTTAAAATTTATTATCAACATTATTCATTTTTGACCTTTTGATCTAATAATGCTGCTGTCTTTATTATAAAAAGGTAGTTGTGCCTGTGTTTTAGAGTCTGTATAGTCCAGGTACGATCATGATTAACAAAATATGATTATTTTTTAATAGTCAATTCATTGTTGCAGCCCAAAAAAACTAACTAAACTAGAGAGTTTAGTATCAACACTAAGAAACTAACAAAGAGGACAAATTTGTACCTCTCCTTAACAGTTTGACAATAATCTTAAACTTTATCAAAACCTAATATAAGACCACATAGTAACAGTGAAATCTATATTGAATATCAAGCCAGTTCCTTAGTTTTATATTTTAGTATCACAACAACACTATTTTCTAAAGATGAGAGCATTAATTAAGAACAGTGTGGAAAAAATGGAGAATGTAAGAACCCCTTGTGTAAACTATAGAACAATATGTAAAGTAGTTATTATGTGTTTTTGAAGGGAGGAAAGCTTGAAGCACTGGGAGGTCAACTGGTTGTCATCTCGGTGAGAAGTACAGTAGCTCTAGAACCCACTGATAACCCTAAGTGTCCTGCCTCATCCTGAGCCCCACCCCCCAAACCTGATGTGTGTATGCTGTGTCCACTGGAGCGTGGTTAGGGTCACTTTATCAGGACGTACTGTTGGAAGTGGTTTTAAGAATATAGGGAGATTGTGGCACAGTTGGTTCAGAGCTCACCCTTTAACCAGAAAACACAGATTGACAACTCACCAGAGGCACACACTGTCAGAGGAAATTGCCTGCATGTCTGTTTGTAGTCACTCTAAGTAGTCACTCTGAGGATTTTCTAAAATTATGATAGAAAATGGATCATCGGTCATGAATTTTAGTCATTTAGTCAATTTGTCGGTTGATGGTATCTTAGTCGACCAAGATTTTTATTAGTCGACTAATCATTTTATTTATACAAAATTATTACAAAATTATTTATATGGCAAAAACGAGAAGATATGAAGTAAGTTAGCTGAAGATTTTGGAGTCTTAATGTATAAAATTGTTATTTTTGCATGAACCCTACAGTTTTGGTTTAGATAAATGAAAATACTACCGCACACCCTTTTAGTCCAATAATCGGTCAATAGGGCTGGTCTTTAGTCGACCAAGAATTTCTTTAATCGACTACAGCCCTACTGCATGGACAGGCCAAATTGGACTTTCTGTGATTCATTCATTCTTTTTCTAGCGCTTGTTCCCGTTAGAGGTTGTGGGTGACTGGAGTCTTGGACTTTATGTGATATAACATGAATGAAAATATATTCTTTATTAATTTACTTCTCTGGACAGGGTTATTCATACAGAGAATACCAACAGACAGTAACTTTATAAACCACATATAAACCATCAAACCATATTGTGTTTTTGTGGATGAAAAGAATGTTAGACCTAGGATGATTTGCACCCTGACCCCCCATAGAGCCCTCACAGTGTGCATGAGTGTTTCCTGAGACAAACTGACCTAATACAACCCAGTCACCTGTCTGCTCCTGTCAGCCCCTCCTGCACCTCCTCCTCTGCTCCAGAACAGCTGGACACTCTGCATGAGCCGCCCTATCCTGCAGAACAGGCTGCTTCACTGTTATGTTGTCATAGGTTACATGTTTTTGCATTATAGATGATGAAATAGCTGATTATTATTAACAATTATTAATCCCACATTTGGAAAAAGAGGTGAATCTATGGGTTTCTAAATTGAAGGTGCACTACGTAACTTTTGTGGTGGGCGTCTGCCACCTGTTTGTCTTCTTGAAGTTATTGCTTTGCATGGAATGTTCCACAGTTACTTATCTGTCTTGCATTTGTTCAGTTTACAGGTCTTTTCTTTTCTTTTTCTTTTACAAACAAATGCAAACAAACAACACATATACAATATTTAAAAATAGCTTTAAAAACTAGCTATACCCATTCTTACTGTTCTTTCTCCATAGATCTTACATGTAACCTGCCCTGGTGATGCCATCTATAGAAGCGACATAGATTTAGGTCACTTATGTGGTCTCAACACCAACAATACGTTGTAAGAGGAGGTCTAGTGTTGCCTGTAAGCAAAACACTCACAAATTTCTATTTTAAAATTGTTTTATACATCAATTGTTATCTTTAATATAAAAGCAAAACGTTTATACACTCAACAATGGTACCAGCCGAAACCCGGTTAATTATTAATCTGTGGCGATATTTGCAGGCTTAATGCTAACGGCTATAGGAAAAAACAATTCTGAAAACTTCCTGGATTAGCTTGATGGCAAGTGTTCGATAGCATTAGCATCAAACATCAAACATCACGTCTCTTCTTCACGTCTATGGTGCCACCTGCTTGTCTCCAAGAAAATAGATGAGTTTAATATCATACTGTGGAACATTCTAAGCAAAGCAGTTTGTTAATGGAGACATGCAGGTGGCCAACCCTCCACCAGAGAAGTTGCATATTGCACCTTTAAAAATATACTGAATAAGAAAGTATCAGGTAGCCAGTAAAATTACACAGACTCTACTCAAACAATCTAATATGTAAATACATGTAAACAAATGAAAATGATACTGTGAAATAATTAAATAAATAGAATGTATAATAATAATAATAATAATATGACTCACAATCACACTGTTCTGTGTTGCAGACATACTGAAGACATGATTGTCACACCATTTGCACAGGTGAGTCTTCATCTATTAGAACGGAGATTCTTTTCAGGCCGGGACCCCCCAAAATAACCCTGCAGCCGGCCCAGGACCCCCACTGCAAGATAACACTAACACTGACACTCATTTCAAGTTGCTGGTTTAAACGCTATTTTCTTGCACCTATGTATAAATTGTACTTTTATTTAAAACAAAGTATAAACAAAGCCCACAGTATAGTTGTTGTTTTTGTTGTTGACAGACCATACTAGTTTCCGACTTCTATTGCATAACATCATCATACATCGTAGACATTTTCTACAAATGAGCAGAGAGATGACTCATGAGCAGATTCGGTAACAGCCTGGATGTCCCCCGACCTGTCCTGTCCTCTCTACCTCCGTGCCCTGTCCTCTCTGCTGGAGCGGTTGACGTCAGGCTCTGGTCCCTGTGTGAGCCCTGTGTGAGCACTGGGTCTCCGGATTCTGTGGGCTGAGTCAGGCTTAGCTCCAGATGGCCCGACAGACAGCGCACAGAAGCCTCCTGAAAACACCCAAACGTGAGACAAATGAAGATCAAGAGTAAATTCAACCAGGAAGACCGTGTCACTTATCGTCCCTGTCAGCCAATCAGCACAACCTGCTGCCTTCGCCTCTCAACCAGTCACCTCTCAAACCATTCATATAAATACACTCTCTCCTCCCTCGCTGTTTTATGTACAACCCTTCTTCGCCCATCTCCACTGCAGCAGCAAAACCATCAGCCTCTTGAAGTGTGTCATTCTCACCGTAAATCACGTCACTTTTATCTCTACCCGCCGGGGTCTATGCACCAATGTTTATCCAATCCAATTATTATAGGTTAGAAGAACTGCCTGTCACCCACTATTCAATAACTACAAGAGAAAACTCAGACTAGAGAAATAGATCTATTATACAAGGCACGAAGACACGGAGAGGAATAAATACGTCAAACAGCCCAAATTTGTATCAATGTCAAAGAATGCTAATGGTATCTTTGTGCTAAATGCTGCCTGCCGTATTTTAACCTCTACAGAACAATGTGATTACATTTCAGATTTAACACCACATCAGCAACCTTCATTAAGACTCAGTGGTGACTTGACCCCAATTAGTCTTGCTTAAAATACACACAATTAGACAAGAAAAGAGCCGACCGTCTCAATCAATAGACTGTCACACCTAAATTATTTGGCTGCATCTATTTAAGTCTTTCCTGCTTTAAAGGCTTCTGAGAGTTAAAAATGGAGTAACATCAATCATGGATTACTTTATTCTGGTGACACAATACAAACTAATTGACAAATGCATTTATTTTTATTTTTTGCACAGGTTCTGGCCAGTCTGAGGACAGTCCGGAACAACTTTGCTGTCATCACCGGACAGCAGGACCGCACAGTCAGCAAGTAGGGCTCATACAAAGGGTCACGGACAGAAGATGAACGCGTGAAGTTGAGATACATGAATAAGATTGACTTTGTTGTTGTGTGGACAGGACAAGATCCTCAGGGAGCAACCCGCCCTCCATGTGCAAGACCAGCCTCGCAGGTCAGTACTCAGCAGAACAGGTACTTCAAGCCACAACGTTGGGATTTTACAATACATTTTGAGAGTATTTCTTTCACAGATATATGTTCCACGTCAAACAGTAAATGAAAAACAAAAAAAGAAAATCAGAAAGATCTCATCAGTTGACTTAAAGAGAGTTTTTGTCTCCATGGTTTGTTTTAGAGGCAGGGAAAATTAGCACCTTTATGGATTGTCATTAAGGTTGTGTTTTGATTGTACAGCCAGAGATGATTTGCCAGATCCTACGTCTAAATCCTACAATAAACCAAAAAGATTCTCCATGATGTGAACGTGCCACAGCTGTTACCTTTCATATTAGACGAGTTGTCGTGATGTTTTGTCTGATCGGTATCTTCCTTGTTCTTGCCCTGTCCAGAGGAGCCCCACCAGCAGCTGTCCATAGAGACACTGGACGAGCTGGACTGGTGCCTGGAGCAGCTGGAGACGTTGAAGACGAGACACTCCGTCAGTGAGATGGCCTCCACAAAGGTACGGCCAAAACCAAAGTGTCCCCACACCTCCGCCCACGCTACAGGCTGCTTTTAGCACCCCATCCTCGCACTACTGTGAAAACAAAAGGACTAAATCATCAGCGAGCGGTAGTTATTTCTATGGATTATTTTGCACACATGCACACATAGTATAAGACGGATTCTGAGACCGTAAATGAAGAACATTGTATATATAGAGAGATGGAGGGAAGATATTGCTAACAAAAGAAACAGCAACAAGACATGCAAAATATTTAAGGAGAATTTGAAGTGATTCAATAGTTGGAGCTCTGATCAGTGCATACTGTTGTGCCTCTCCAGAAATAGATTACCACTACAGATTGTTGAGAGTACTAAAGCAAGTCTATTCTAAAGCAACTTTAAAGGTTTGGGAAAACCTTCTTTCACCCCGCCAACTTTTACATCTTACTGCTACTAACTGGAGATCAACCGACATGGGGTTTTAATGGCCACTGCCAATGCCAATACATTAGAATCCAGTGGAGTTGAATGGCGGTATGGTGGCGCAGTGGTTAGCACTCTCATCTCAAAGCAAGAAAGTCCTGGGTTTAACTCCCAGGCGGTGTAGGACCTTTCTATGTGGAGTTTGCGTGTTCTCTCTGTGTCTGCGTAGGTTTCCTCCACCACTAAATACATGTACAATTGGCTCATCTCCTCTGTGAGCTTTATTCATTTTTGTTCGATTATGGCTGTTGTAAAGAGGGATGTCAAGATTATTTGGTTACTAAGGGGACTTTTTGAAAACAAGTTACAAAGTACTTTGCAACATGGCATTGAAACCATGAGACTGCACAACAACAATAACATACAACAACAATGTCAGTTATAGGTACATACAGCAATGTATAAAGAATTAAGAATAAGTCATTCTATAAAAGTTAGATTTAAAAGCAGTCACAGTGTTGGTGGATTTGACCTCCTCGGGCAGAGCTTTGGGGCCCTGACAAAAGGCCCTGTCCCATTGAGTAAGGAGTCAGGAGGGAGGCACAGTGAGGAGGGCCTGGCCGGAGGAGCACTAGGAACGGCTAGAAACATATGGTGATAGTAATTCTCAGATGTAAGCAGGAGCAAGGCCCTGGATGGCTTTGAGTGGGATCAACAGACTTTTAAAGTCACATCTTTAGTTAACTGGTAGCCAGTGCAAAGCCGCTAAATCAGGAGTTATGTAGCTAAATTACAGGGGATGGTTGAAGGGAACGGTCCGTTATGAATTTTTTGAGCCCATACTGATGTCTGATATATGTCTCACTATTATAAGGCTTACAAGACCAAAAACATATGTTAAGCTACAGTATAGTTCACAATATACTTTCGCTTTTGCAAAAATAATAACAGAATTTATTTATCTGAGATATAAAACCTTTTCTGGCATGATTATGTGAACATATAGACTTACTTATGCCTAATTGGCCATCTATTTTTACTCAAAAAGTCAAATCTGATCACTGATTACAAACTGGGAATGACACATGGACACACTGGAGCAGTGCAGAACAACCACCAGTGCCACACACAGGCTAAACAGACCGGGAGAAGCCCTCCGATCCCACCATTATCCGATATACATCCATAAGGTATATCGATAATCATGATTATTCAGGTATAATTGCAAGAAATAAAAAATAATAATTTTAGATGCAAAATAACATTCAGAAAATTGGACTTGTAAAGCTGGGCACAAACTTGAGGACTGGTAGCATTTTAGCCAGGAATGAAAGATAAATATTTCATTTTTGTTTGTCATTGATCTCAGTAGTTGTGAATTATTGTTAAATCGTGTTTTGTTTTTCTCACAATAATTGTGACACTAAAATTTGATATTGCGATATTGTGAAATTCATTATTTTCCATTATTTTAACTAAAGGCCAGTCATAAGTCAGTTGACAACTATCACAGACTTCCAAACATACCACTGATGTCCGTTTGCATGTCACTCCTCCTTTACCATCCCACTACACCTTTTAAGCTTCACGGCCCATCCATTCATGCATTGAACCCATCTCTATTCATGAAGCCCACCGCTACATGGATGCACAGCATGAATGAAGCAGTCATGTGCCGCCGCCGTTGCCTCGCCCTTCCCCCGCTCATGTGCAGGGGAATGTGAATGAGAACGTACAGATAAACGTCTACCCCCAGCCCCATCTCCAGGCTCCTTCACCGAGCGCTATACCACCGGCCCGCCCACTCACAGTACACGTGCCTGCTGCCACACTATGGATGCCTCCCTGATAGTGGTAGTACAGTACTGCCCGGATACTTACACACAAGCACGTGCTCCAGTCAGACCCCCGCCCACCACAACATCAACAGCAACGCAGCAGCTGCAGTTTAGTCAATGGAGGAAAGACGTAGGGCTGCACGATATTGGAAATTATTGTGATATTTAAATATACTTTTTGACTAAGGCTGAAACTAACGATTATTTTAGTAGTCAACTAGTCAGCGATTATTCGTATTATTACAATTTTTAACCAAATAAATGTTGACATATTGTGAATGAAGGCTTCTAGATAGAGAATATTTATGAATAAAGTGTATAATTGAGGTAAATCAGAAATGGTCTATTCTTTTTTGCTATTTTTCGTTAATAATGTGACTGTCTTTGTTATAAAAGTCTTTAAGTTTGTGTTTTAGAGTCTTTATTGTCCAGAGAACGATGACCATCAAAATACAGCTGTAATTACTGTTTATAGTTATATAGACTATTCACAATTATTCTACTAATTGTTGCAGCACTATTTTTGATGCAATTATGTCTGTTATATTTAAATAAAAAACAACAAATACAAAACTCCAGAAACTCCAGAGCTTTGAAGGTGCTTTAGTTCTACCGGACTGCAGTGGTGGAACATGTACAGATACATGTGCAAAAAAGTTATTCAAGTAAAAGTTAAAGTAGCATATAAAAATAAATCTACTTAAATTAACGTTTTAAAATACCTGTTTAAAATATAATGTTAAGTAAAAGTAGCTCCTACAGATTTTGCAAAATGTTAAAGCATTAAATTGAGTGATTTTGATAAACATTTGCACTGAGCTTAATTCCAAGTACTTTCTTAATTTTTCTGGTAAAATCTTTTTATTTATCTTTGTTTGCTCAAAGCTGGGGCTTGAACTCAAAACTTTCGCGTAGGATGTCACCCTGAATGGGCTAAAAATAACCCCTCAAACTGCATGTACTTTCTACTTTTAAGTCCAGTTCTAAAATATATGAAACGTGAAATAAAAGTGAAAAGTATCCACTATGAAAGCACTTCCTGATGTATTGTGGGAGATACATCCATAAAAATGACAGGAGATGATGAGCGAAAAATATTTTCATTTCAACTTTTCTCTTGACAAAAAAAAAAGCAGATATTTGGTCCAATGGGTTGTGCATTGATCATTTGAAGAAATGATATGCCAAATTACCGTGGCAATCTTTGGAAACTTTTATAATTCAGTTGCCAAAATTAAGTACTTGTCTCAAGGGTTGCAACAATAATCAACTAATTGAAGCTGTATTTTGATTATCATTATCTGGACTATACTGAGTCTAAAATACATATAAAAATACTTATAATATATATAATATTATAAAAAGAATACACAGTTTTGGATTTTCATCAATAATACACTTTATTTTTTGTAAATATTCTCTATCTAGAAGCCTTCAGTCGCCATGTTTCAGTCTTTATGTGGTTGTATTTTTAAAAAGTGTTAATGCACGTTTGACTATTTGACTAATGGAAAAAATTATAGCTGATAAGTTGACTACTGAAATAATCATTAGTTGCAGCCTTCCATGGATCTATCTCCATGGAGACAAGCCGAGAACTCATAGTGAAAATGCTTGTTTTTAAGCAATAAAAGCACCTGTAATTCAAACATATAAGTAAGTTTAATGCCATACTGACAAGCAGGTCAACCTTTCTGGGTCAACCCAAGAATATTTAAGATGTAAAATAAATGACCCCTAGATGTAGCTGATGAAATATTACCCAAACCATAGCAGGATTACACCACAGGGCCGCTGCTAGCCATTTGGGTGCCCTAAGCAGAAATTCTCTGTGGTGACCCCTTCCCAACCCTCTTCAAATGTGTAAAAATATATAGTGGTCTGATGTCTGTGCTACAACTTTGTGGTGACTGTTACAATAGTTATTTTTATATGTTTAATTTGATATTGTGTGAAGCACAAAGGGTTCTCCTTTTCAACAAAATCCTATACTTTTCTGAATTCTAGTGCATTTCAAATATAATATTACTAGCAACTCATAACATTTTAACGTTCATTATGAGCCCCCTACAGTCCCTAAATGTCCCTGGTCCGCCCCTGTTTGAGCATCACACTCAGCACTTCTCCTGCTCTTCTGCAGGACAGATCGAAGCTCTAGAGAACACTCCAGGCTGCAAACTATAGACGCTTTCTGTTGCATTTATAAAAACATGATTTAGAAATTTGTAAGAAGTTGAAGAACTTTGACTTTGAGCTCTGCGATGTTGGCTCAGCAGTTTGCCGCATTCAGAAAGAGGGCGACAACAACGTGTGAGCCCTATTTGTTTTGAAATGATACAGAATTAAAGCCTACTGTTTGTTTGCAGTTTAGCTGCTGCACAAATGGTCTATTCTGTCATTCAGTCCACACTGCCTGGTCGAGCTGGTGCCCCTCACAGCTCTTGGTGTCCCACGCACTGCGTTCTGTGCGTAATGGGAGCGGCAGCACTGCTACGCCAGGACTTAACCAGGACTAATATATATACTTCTGAAAAGAGCTCCAGGGACACTCTGTACCCATAATTCTTTTGGCTGCTGGAAAATCCTATTGATCTCCATTCACTTGTGCCTAGCACAAAATAATAAAGGGGACATAGTGTTCCTTTAATTTCCCTTTAATTGAACCAAGAACTTTGACTGATCCAAAGAAGAACTGAAACATTAATCAAATTTGAAAATTTGATTAATGTTTCAGTTTTTTATCTGAGATCAAATTTGAAAAACTGCACATTACTACACTTTTGTTGTTTATATACTGTATATACATGCTGTAATGCAAGACTCAAACGATCAATTATTGTTGAATCCTCTATTTTCAAAGTAAAATAACTGCAAAGAGAGAGTATGTCTTCTATCTATCTAACTTGTTCCTAGCTCTCACAAACCCTGTGGCACATAGTTAATAGTATCTAATAGTAACAGTAACAGTAGTTAATATTCACATTTCAGGGCGCACATTTTTTCAGCCAATGAAGTGTCTTAGCACTGCAATCAGCTGTAACTTCTAGGTTTACAAGAGATAAAATACTTCAATATTAGATGCAAACAACGTGCATTGGTCTCATTTCGTCTCAACGTGCAGTAGAGCTACAACGATTAATCAACTAATCCTGACAAGTTGACTGTAATGATAGTCATTTGAGTAATTGGATTTGTATTTTGATAATCATAATTATTATCTGGACTATAGAGACTCTAAAACACGCACAAAAAGACCATTTATAACAAAGACATTATTATTAAATCAATATGTCAAAAAATGAACTATTTCAGATTTTCATCAATAATACACTTAATGTATTTAAAAATTCTCAATGTGTAAAATGTATGTAAAAATTCTCTATGTACAATAGAAATAACTGTTTGACTAGTTGACTAAACTAAAATCATTATTGACTACCAACAAAATTGTTAGTTGCAGTCATAGTATTTATAGTATGCCTAAGGGGTGAAAAAATGTAAAGAAAATTAACAAGAATAACGACACTGTAACAAGGTCAGCCAGTTAAGAACTTATTAGTTGCAATGACAACTTCACAAAGAGGCAACAGAAAAATCACAAGACATTCGTAAAAATAACACAAAGTCACTCCTCAACTGCCCTATTGTTCATAAATATTAACACTGCAAACTATCTTTAACATCAACCTTGAAATTGACCATGGAAATTGGACGTAAAACACCAACAATAAAACGATTGATGGATGTAATGTACTTTTGGCTGCAGCAAAATCAGCTATAACAATGAAATGGACGACAAGGATGGGACGAATACATAGGGGGACATATGCCTGACCTTTTTATATTCAGTTTCATTCTTTGGCCTACTTAATTTCTTTGATTTTGTCTTGTTTGTTTGTCTATAATATACAAAAAAGAAAGTGCACATTCATACTTTACTCCACTCACGACAAATCCATGATCTCATCCATCCCTTTCGCCCGTCCTCCTCCATCAGCATCACCCTGAGATCCTGGGTCACTCTCATCGTGTCATATTCATAGTAACTGTAGACATATTTATAGGTGCGGTACATCATGTGCTTCTTTATTTTTGGCTCTTTGAATGACCCCCTCCTCCTCTTCTTTCTCCTCGCTCCCTCCACCCTTTTTTTTCCCCCCACAATCATCTCTCTTTCTCTCTCCCTTCAATCTCCTCCAAACTCAGTGCACATGGTCCGCCTCACAACCTCCACGAGGCCCCTCCCACTCCGCGCCGCTCCCGTCCAATCGGCGCGCTTGGTGTCCCCCCTGCTCGTGCCACCGCGGGCCCTTCCCATTGGCCGCTATTCTTAGACATTTTGGGCAAGGGGGCGGGGAGTAGCGTATACCACGTTCTGCCAGTGTTTACACATATTCGTGAATGAGCGAGGAGCGACAGAATCCAGCTCTTCCACTTTGGTCTTCCACTGCGGATTTTTTCCTTTCTTTTCTCACCTTCTTCTCTTTTTCCAAACCCACAATGTGGCTTTTCTCGTTGTGATTCCAATGCTCGACCGTGCGCTGCGATGCCAGAAGTGAGGCGTTTTATCTCCGTGTCTCGGATGGTCATTCAGGTAAAGTTGGCCAGTGTCTGCTGCCAGCCGAACATGCGAAAATTGTGTTTGCGCGGCGAGTAATCTAATCGCGTCCAGACGGAATGGCTTGTTAGTGCGATTGGACGCGCATTTTTTTTGAGGGTCTCATTGAGGATTCACACACAAGCTGAGCGGTTACTGGGGCAACGGGGCTGCGAGAGGGAGGAGAGCAGGAGGAGATGTTTGAAGGAATTGATCCGTAGTGCAAGGTTTCTGTTAAAACATGCTGGAAGAAATAATGAAAGAATGGAGAAGAGCGGCGTGTTGGACGTCTGAGGCTGACAGGAGATTTGTGGACAGATAGTAGCACTTGGTAATGTGTGGGGCAAACTGTTTGGCTGCACTTGTGTCACAGTGTTCTGTCACTCACTGCGGGCTGCACTACAGGACTGGGTCTGTGCTGAGAAACACGGACATTCATTCACACCTCGTCAGGTCATTTTAGCTTTCGGTTGTCTCCAGCTTTGAACTTTCCGTATCGCAGTCTGTTTTCTTAAATGTTAAGCAGTGGGATAGCTGTAGAGTTTTGAACATGCATCATTTTGGATGTCATTGGCTTCAGTGCTGTTTTTAAGGAGCCCTCTGCAACAGCTGACTACATGTGTCAATGAATGTTTGTAAATGTGAATTATAATGTTGAGACTTTTATGGTCAGCTTTTGTTCAAGCTTAATTTGTCAAAAGAATTGTCAGTGCTTTAAATCAAAGTTCTTTAGTTAACTATTTATAAGTGATTGATTGGCGATTAGGGGTGCACGGTGGCAGAGCGGCTAGAGCTTCTGCCTCTCAATAAGGAGACCGTGGGTTCGAATCCTGGACCACCCTAACATCACACGATCTCTCTGGGTGGAGTCTGCATGTCCTCCCCGTGTTACCGTGGGTTCTCTCTGGGTTCTCCGGCTTCCTCCCACCGTCCAAAGACATGACTGTGTAGGTTAATTGACAACTCTAAATTGTCCCTAGTGTGTGAATGTGAGAGTGAATGGTTGTCTGTCCTTGTCTGTCTCTCTGTGTCAGCCCTGCAACGAGTTGGAGTCACTGGGATAGGTTCCAGTCACCCGCGACCCCTAACGGGAATAAGCGGTAGAAAATGAATGAAAATGAATGAATGAATGATTGGCGATTGATTAGGCATTTACTTGCATTTGGAGATGGTTTATAAGGACTTAAAGTAAATTAATCATCATGTACAAAATGTTAGGAAGAGCAGTAATAAGCTGCTAATACACTATTTTCATTAAACAAGTGATGAATATGACTTTTAAATGCACACAAACAAATACCTAGTGCTATGAACGGATGGATCTTTCAAAGGAGCAAAAGTCCTCAAGATGTCACCAATAAACAGGAAGCTGACACTGATGAATGAATGAATGACATTGATGAATATTGATGAATTGATGAATATTTAGTAACTTTTCTGGTGGAGGGTCCGCCAGATGTAATTGCTTTGCTTGGAATATTCCACTGTATGGCATTGCATTTATCTATCACCATGGAGACAAGCAAGTAATGCTACCAGGCTAAGTTACAGGTCAGATCTGTGGAGTAGTGAGTCTTCTCAGATAAAATTGATGTTTTGAAGGTATTGTTAAGCTATACACAAAAAACAAGGTAATATGTAGGCAAAGCAGGACACAGGTCCCTCCAACAGAAAAGTGACATAGTATTAAGCCTTATTTTAGACTAAAGGTGTGTTAATGTTGTGCCTGTGTGTCTGTGTTCACAGTTCAAGAGGATGCTGAATCGAGAGCTCACTCAGCTGTCAGAGACCAGCCGCTCGGGGAACCAAGTGTCCGAGTTCATCTCCAGCACATTCCTCGGTATCAACTGTTACCACTTGTTTAAATATGTTATGAATACATCTGAACTTGTTAAATATGACGTGTCTGTCTGACCTACAGAAAAGCAACATGACATGGACATCATGTCTCCTCCGACCAAAGAGAAGGACAAGAAGAAGAGGCCCATGTCTCAGATCAGTGGAGTGAAGAGGGCCACGCAGAGCCCCAGCATCGCCCCGTCCACCATCCCACGCTTTGGGGTCACGCCCAGCCAGGAGGGCCTGCTGGCTAAGGTATTTCAGAAGAGGAATATAGTACTTTTTTTGAGTAGGGGTGGGTGATATTGACAAACTTTTTTTTTCTTTTGCATCCGTATCGATAACAATATTCAGACAGTATTTTTACATTTTTTATTCAAGTAACAAAATGTGCTAAATTGTATCTGTAAATGTATTGGTTGAGGTTTGAGTGGCGAACAAAGCGTGAATGGACCGCAAAATTGATCACAAAAGTACACAGATGTCTTTTTATACCTCTTTTTGGGAGATTACACGTGGCTTTTCTATTCATTTTATTTTCAATCAGCTCTTTTTGCTGTCTTTTTTTAATTGTTTCAATTATAGACATCACGGAATGTTCACAGAATGGCATAAAATGTAGCAATCTCCATGGAGACAAACGGGCAACAACACAGAAGAAATTTTTGGCAGTTAAAACACCTGCCATGTTTATACCATTCTTCAGAACATTCCCAGCAAAGCAATAACTGCAATAATAACGAGAAAAGTTACATAGTGCACCTTTAAAAGTATTTGTTTCCTTGAATGAGAATGATCTTTTTTGCTTTTCTTTGTTTGATGCAGATATCTAACAAATTGTAAACTGCATGGTTTTCATGATAAGTGTGTGTCACAGCTCTGTGTTGCCTCTCAGAGTTTCCTCTCGTGACAGGCCTAGCAATAGCATGTGTAAAGAGTTGACTCAATGGTAGGATTTGTTGTGCTGTCTGGAGTCGGAGGAGATGAATGTGTTTGTGTCTTGTGCGTAAACAGGAGCTGGAGGACGTTAACAGATGGGGCATAGACATCTTTAAAGTCTCTGAGTACTCTGGATCCCGCCCTCTCACGGTCACCATGTACACCATCTTCCAGGTAACACTGCTACATCACCACTGTTAATTACACATACTGTATATTTAGGACTTCGTGACATATTATCAATGCAATATCGGCTAATACAATGCTCCTATCATAAGAAACAAAAATATCTAAAAAAACAAATATTATTCAGTAAATATATTCAAGTTGTTTTGTTTTAATTTCACCTAACACTGAAGATTGTAAACTTTCTTTTGCTTTTAGTTTTGTGCGTTTTAAAGGCAATAGACCCTAGAAAACAGAAACAGAAATGTTCAAAATTCCAGGGGTAACTTGAGGCAAAATGAAGTAAATCATAACCCATTTTCAAAAATGAATCAACATCAGAACTATTATCTAAATGTGAATGTCTTTAAAACAGAAAATCAGCTGAAAAACTTGCGAAAATTTGAATTCCCAGGGTAGAAATATTAATTTGCTTTTCTGTTACAAAGGATGGAAAACATACTATTTTCTAGACTTTAAATCGAATTTGAGTGTTACAAAAACTATAAGTTGTAGTAAAGCATGGCGTAGTATATTTGTCCAGTAAAACCTTATGTCATTAGTTTCTGTCATAATCTCCTTTTTAATACACAAATGCTGCAAAGTAAATGTGTTTAAATCAGGCTCTGATATCACTCACAGAATATCTCAAATTGTTTTAAATTTTGTGATATTCAGTGGTTAATCCTAGTTCAGGGCTATTCAACTTTATTTTACAGAGAGACAGATTTTTCGGTTTTGTCCTTGGGGCAGAAATGTGTCTAATGCTTGACATACGAAAAACGACATCTGCAGAACCAGGACTAAACCAGCACACAACCAAGACTAAACCAGCACACAACCAAGTCTAAACCAGGTCTAAACTAGGACTAAACCAGGACTAAACCAAGTCTAAACCAGGTCTAAACCAGGACTAAACCAAGTCTAAACCAGGTCTAAACTAGGACTAAACCAGGACTAAACCAAGTCTAAACCAGGTCTAAACCAGGACTAAACCAAGTATAAACCAGGACTAAACCAGGACTAAACCAGGACTAAACCAAGTCTAAACCAGGTCTAAACCAGGTCTAAACCAGGTCTAAACCAGGACTAAACCAGGACTGAACCAAGTCTAAACCAGGACTAAACTAGGACTGAACCAGGACTAAACCAGGATTAAACCAGGTTCAAATCAGGACTAAGCCAGGTCTAAACCAAGTTTAAACTAGGTCTAAACCAGGGCTAAACCCGGACTAATTCAGGACTAAGCCATCACTGAGGATCTGTACTTATTCTTATTATCGTATTTATATTGTCATGAATGGTACAAAAACACCAACAACATCCGGTTTTCCCTGTTGTTGTTTTAGGAGCGCGACCTGCTGAAGTCCTTTAAAATCCCGGCAGACACCTTCATCACCTTCATGATGACGTTAGAGGAGCACTATCACGCAGACGTGGCCTACCACAACAACATCCACGCAGCAGATGTGGTGCAGTCCACACATGTGCTGCTGTCCACGCCCGCCCTGGAGGTACACGCTCCGTTCACTAAACATTTATTTGACTTTGATCACAACTAGAAGTATGACACACAGCTGGACAGGAATTTACATTTAGGAGTAGTTAGTTAGTTAGTATTAGTGTCTAATTGTGATTTTTCTGTTAAGTAACTGACAAAAAAACAATATGTATTTCAGAACATTTTTGTACATATCTAAACTAAAGTGTTAGCCTTTACGATTTTCTAATTGCCTCCATTCAAATTGCAATTTTAATTCATTTGTGAAGAACAAAAGTAAAAGTACTATGCTTGAGTACATTTTACAGTACTTTTTACTTTAACTTAACTTTAACTACTATTTCAAAGCATGTATCTGTACATTTTTTAATTGGACTGAAAAGTAAAAAAAAAATATATATATATACATATATTTTTGCCGCTTGGTCTGTTTGAGTTTGTATTCCAATGTTATGGAATGGCTAGTAGGGCTGCAACAATGAATTGACTAATTGTGATAAATCGATTATGAAAAAAATAATTATTATCTGTATTATACAGACTCTAAAACAAAAACCTTTTATAACAAAGACAATGCCAATATTAAATCCCACTGTCAAAAAAGAATAAACAAATTGGGATGTTTTATCAATAATACACTTTTTTTGTAAATATTCTCAATCTAGAAGCTTTCAGTCACCACTTTTATTTGGTTGATAATGTATTTATAATGTCTCACTATACAGAAATAATCGTTTGACAAGCGCAATTGGCTAGTGCTCTAAAATAATTGTATGGCAATGCACCCAAAAATCTTCACCTGTACCTTTCCTCAAACCTCTGACCTTCTCGTCTCATGCCGCCGCTCTGTCCCTCAGGCTGTGTTCACTGACCTGGAGATCCTGGCCGCTCTGTTTGCCAGTGCTATTCACGACGTGGACCATCCAGGAGTCTCAAACCAGTTCCTCATCAACACCAGTAAGTTCACATCTCCAACTCTGTGTGTCATGGCAGATTACAGACATTTGCAAATTGGAGAAATAGCCTAATGCATTTTACATGAAGAATTGTCTACGAGATGTAATGTTCAAGATTGATTACCTATATTTTATATTTCTTGCATCTATGATCAACAAAAATGAAAATTGATGGGGTATTTGACCTGATTTAGAGAATTTTGGTATATTTTCTTTTAAAACATTTTGGCAAATTCTCAAATTCTCATCAGTGAAAACATTTAAGAGAAGAAATATGAAACGCACACAAGAATCTCATGCATTTCAGAACATGTTTATTGTCATGTTTAAGATTCCATGGAGACGCAGACACTTCACAATAGCATCAAAATAGTCATATTCTTTTCAGTACAATTTACAAATCGTTAGCATAATTCCCTATGTCATTTTTCAAAGTTTGTGGGGGGAAAAGAAACTGCTGAATAATCCATAAAGATGAATTTGGTCTTCTTTAACGCTAGATACGTATTTTCTCTATCAGACCAATGTCAAGAGGTCACCACACAGGCAAGAGAAATCTGTTCCCATTGTACACTTAACCAAGACGAAGGGGAATTCTTGCTTTCTCATACTTGGGATACTGTATTAAAGTGGTCAGACTGCAGGGGGCGCTGTAGACTTTCCTTTCCTGGAAGAAACACTGCGTCAAAGACTGTGAATGTCAACTGACAAAAAATCAAAGTATCAAGAAAATGACGTGCAGTAAAGATCTTTCTGACCAATGACACATAAAGAGTACGTTGAGACAGAAACAACTGAATTTGGCTGGTGAATTCTAAATAATACGTTATTTTTGTAAAGTCTAATACTGTATGATCTTGTTTCAGACTCGGAGTTAGCACTGATGTACAATGACTCGTCGGTGCTGGAGAACCATCACTTGGCCGTCGGCTTCAAGCTCCTTCAGGAGGACAACTGTGACATCTTCCAGAACCTCAGCAAAAAGCAGAGGCAGTCGCTTCGCAAAATGGTTATAGACATGGTACGACACAAGGCTACCTTTAATGGTTACACTCCTCCGCTCTTTAATGTGTTTTTGTCAAAGATACATTTGTGAATAACTCAAATCAAACCTTTCATATAGCTTATTTTTTGTTTTTTCTGTCCAGGTGCTGGCCACAGACATGTCCAAACACATGAACCTTCTGGCTGACCTCAAAACCATGGTAGAAACCAAGAAAGTGACCAGTCTCGGGGTGTTACTGCTGGACAACTACTCCGACCGCATACAGGTTTGTCAAGAATTTATGTTTCTCTTTAAAATACTCAGAATAGCTGCCTGCCACCCTCTGCTGGCCACAGTGGGGAGTGAAGCATTTTCGAAGGGGGAAAATTTTAAATGGAAGAGGTAAAAAGGCAAAAATGTACTGCCCAGAAGTCAAGGCAAGGTTAAGGCAAAGGTAGTTCAATTTCAGGCAATGTAAAGGCAAAACTGAACTGATTTGGCAAACAAAAAAGTACTTATGCAAAAATCTTGGCAAGATGAAAAGAACATGGAAAAGTTAAGACAATGCAAAAGCAAAAAGTACTTACAGGAAAAGGTTAATGCAAGGGAAAGGCAAAAGAGTACTTATATGCATAAGGTAAGACAAGGTAAAGGTAAAAGTGGACAAGTTAGAGGCAAAAACGTTATGGACAAGTTAGAGGAAAAAAAGTGCATATATGCTAAAGTTGTGGAAAGATAAAGACAAAAAGGCAAAAGTTAAGGCAAGCTAATGGCATAAGTGTACTTACTGGCAAACATTAAGGCAAGGTAAAGGCAGAAGTGCACTTAGAAGAAAATGTTGTGGCAAGGTAAAGACAAATGTTAAGGCAAGGCAAAGTTAAGGCATGGTAAAAGCAAAAGTGTATATATAAGCATTGTTTAGGAAAAGGTAAAAGTAAAAGTGTACTTTTTAGTATTTGCACTACTGTCTATCCAACTGTACATTTCTGTATATAGTCTATTCTATTTTAATTTATTCTTAATCTTATGCATGCCTCTTTTATATATTTTGCTAATATTTTATTCATTGTTTTATGTTGCACCTTACGCCAAAGCAAGTTCCTATGTTTTGAATTTTGATCACTGACCATGGCAATAAACCGATTTTTAAGTTTAAGGCAAGATAAGGCAAAGTGTACTTTTATTTTTCAGTTTATTCTAAAGGGAGTTGAGTGTATTTTGCACCGCACGTCGTCTTTTAACTGTGCCCGTTAATGTGTGCGTGTCAGGTGCTGCAGAACATGGTGCACTGCGCGGACCTCAGCAACCCCACCAAACCCCTGGAGCTGTACCGACAGTGGACCGACCGCATCATGGTGGAGTTCTTCACTCAGGGCGACCGAGAGAGGGACAAGGGCATGGAGGTCAGCCCCATGTGTGACAAGCACAACGCCTCCATCGAGAAGAACCAGGTACAGCACAGAAAGACTCAAATATTTACACGTGTTTGGAAAGCTGAATCAACTGAGCGTACCAGAAATAAAAAGAAAAGTTTATAGATTGTGTGTGTAAGAGGTGTGCCATGAGTGCTGTCTGTGGACTATTCAAAGAGACTTTAATCATGGCAAACAAAAAGGTATCATTCTAACAGATTTGGGTTAGATACTTAGTGCCATGGTACCTGACTTTTTCTTGTCTAACTAAATGTCAAAAACAGAATTAGTTCACTTTAAACCATATGCAGCTGTCCAAACTTATTCCTTACTTTCTGAACACATTCCTGGCACCCGAATTATTCACCGTGATGAGTTTCTCAGCATTTTTCGCTACTTTCAAAGGCCAGAGCGGAGTTTTTCCCTCACGATACAGCTAACTAACAATAACTACCATTCTAACATTGCACTTAGAAGTGCACTGTTAACAGTTAATGGAAGATGAAAACACTTTATAATTAGATGCAGAAAGCACGCAGCATTCTCATTTTGACCTAAGAGCTGCTTTTATATTATATAACATATTTTGCTCTGCTACATGGACAAAAATTCTGGTACAGCCACTTTAACACATCACCAGCCAGATTGTATTTTAATGTGTGTTTGCATTTTACTGTATGTTTTTAACCGCTGTGTGTGTAAAGCACTTTGGTCAGCGATTGCTGTGTTAAATGTGCTCTATAAATAAATTTGACATTGACATTGACCAGCTGATAAAAAAGTAACTATACTGTTCATTTTCAAACATGACATCACTTATAAAATGTTTTATATCATAATGATTTTTAGCATCAGACAAAATGCTGTATCTTTGTTTTGCGCAGTACAAAAAGCAGCGTGAACTACATAGACCATGATGCTTTGCTCTATTTCAATTTTAAATTCACCCGTAATCAGTGTTATTAACTGCTTTCAGTCTTAATGCTACTCATTTTGAGGACTTTTATTCAAAGGATAATATTTTTGATCAAATTGTTAATTGCTATTGCAACAGTCCCCCACTGTGAAATGTGTATCCCATTTCCAACTTAAATTGTTCCCCTCATTTTCGTGGTCAAGCTCCGTAGACATAAGTGAAAGTGTTCTAATTGCTGCTAGACTCATGGAACTTCTACCAAACTTAACACTGAGTGCTAACAATAGTCCATAATAACGCCAACCATCTCGCCCTCAGGTGGGCTTCATCGACTACATCGTCCATCCCCTGTGGGAGACGTGGGCCGACCTGGTGCACCCCGACGCCCAGGAGATTCTGGACACGCTGGAGGACAACCGCGAGTGGTACCAGAGCATGATCCCGCACAGCCCGTCGCCCCACCCCGACTGTGCGGACGGGGGCGCCGCCGTGTCCGCCTCAGACGCCTCCTCCGCTCCCCTCACCTCGGCGCCGGACAAGTTCCAGTTCGAGCTCACGCTGGAGGAGGAGGAGGGCGAGTCGGACAACGAGAGCCCGACGGAGGAGCAGGAGAGCGGGGAGGCGTCGCGAACTGGGCCCCTCAAAAGACCGGGGGAGGCAAGGACGTTTTCTTTAGACCAGACGGAGAAGGAAGGCGTTTCGGGTTTGTTCAAAATCGGAACATAGCACCCGATTTTAGTTGCGTTTTTTGAACTTTGGATATGGAGGACTTCTTGAGGTTGTTGCACTGAAGAGAGACTTTTCCTTCCCGCCAAAAACGCGTCCCGTCTTTTTAGACTTTTTGTTTTTGAAGGAGTTCTGCAATCCAATATGGCCGTCTTCCTGTTTAAGAAAGTCAGTGACACTTTTACAACTTCCGGGACGTTTTAGTCTTTTTAAATTTTGTTTATTTAAGACCACTGAAGGAGGAGGTGGAGCTATGCAGGAGATGTTAATGTAGCAAATGTATTATTACTGATATCCTTTAACTTAACACGACAAACTGACTGGTGATTCACAATTTTACTGAGGAGTTTTTTACATTTTTAATCAAGAATTTTCAGTGACTCAAAATTTCCTACATATTATAACTTTAATTGGGTTTCAAACAGCTGCACAAAATATTTACATTTAAACATTCTACAAAGATATTTTACTGTCATTGTAATCTTATATTTTTGACCTAAAAGGAATTAACAAATTGCTTTTTTAATAGACCACTGAAGAACTTTGCAGAGTGAAAATCCATCCAAAACACTGGGGCGCCCTCTGGTGTTATTCATAGGTATTTTCAAAACTGTAGGACAAAACTGAGCTATATCAGTGTTGCTTATACATAATTAAATTTTTATTTAACTCACTCCAACTTTACAGCACCCTTTTATCAGTTTGCCTTAGCACTTTAGTTATATTTTTGTTGTTTTTGTCTTTTTGCCAGCCCTTTTATTGTCAAGGGCTTGAGATAAACTATGGACACAACGGAGGCTATAGACTGAAGCTACCAGCAAAAAAAACAAAACAAAAAACCACTTTACAGGTTAAAAACAGTTGGCTTTATTCTTCCTGTACAAGTCTGAGAAACTGCATTACGCTGCGTTTTTTTTTTTCTACGACACAAGGTACAAAGCAGGGTATCGCCGCCTGGACAGTACCAAAACAACCAGGTCGTCACTTGTGTCCGTGCCAAATTTTGGACATCTGTGACGGTTCAATACTTCAGCTGGGGACACTGCGGTCAATGTCAAAACAAGTGCCAAGCATGACACGACGCGTACTGTAATTTCCACTTTGCCGCTGGCTACTTTCCATTGGCCGCTTTTTGATTGTAGCGGGCCGCCGTGCCAATCTGACCCTGAGAACTCGTATTGTCTTAAAACGAAACAAACGAAAAAAAAAAAAAAAAACTATGGTGAGTGAGTGTTGTTGAAGATTTGCTATGAAAAGACACAAAATGAAAAAAAAAAAAGAGAGATCCAAAGCACTTTGTATTGTACCTTCCCTGCACTTCCAGCACTGCGGCGTTAACAGTGACAGCGCCTCCTATGGGCTGTGGATGAGAGGGGCGGTTGATGTATGTGTGTTTCTAATGGACTGTATACAATCTACTGTGATGTAGTGGACGCATGACACTGCCTGTGAGAGTCCAGCGTGTCGAGTGGTCAGCCATCAGCCGTCATCCAAATCTGAATCACATTTTCCTTTTTGTTGATGCTATAATCGCAAACCAAACTAATGTAAACTCATTTCCAATTTCAATATTACAATGAGAACCAAAAAGACAATATTTCTACGCAATACAATGTCATTTTCAACACAAAATAAAGCTAGTTTTTAATTAATACCACATGTTTGAGATAGATCAAGATCTTTCTAAAACTATTCAACAGTTCATTTAGTTTATGTTCAAATCTAGTTCCAGTATTAGTCTTAGAATTGATTAGTGTCTGGTTATCCTTCTTTTACACCCTGAGTAAATGACAACTAAGATCGGGTATGTAGAATTTGTATTTCAAATTGTATAAACATGACAAGACCAGGTAAACAGTTGCAATGCTGATTTATTCTCAGTCACAAAAAACATTGAACATGAGTTGTTTGTGTTTGCTTTTTGAGTTTCTCACTTGGGTTGTCAGTGACTAAATCTTGTTCTCTATCTGCAGGTTAAAGCACTGGCAACCTACGTTCAGGTTTTTTCTCTCTCTTTTTTTTTTTTTTACCTACTAAGAGCAGAGGCAACATAACCTACCCTTAAGACTTCCACCTTTCAGCTCTCATTTCCAAAGCAAAGCAAAATAAGATTGTTAAACAGAGCTGATTTGTTCGACATGAAACATTGTGGTTGGATAAATTGATCTGATCTTACCGTATATAGCTGTGGTAATTTTTGGGCTGCAACTAAGAACTAGCTATTTAGAACTCAAAAGGCCGTGAATATGACATTTTGTCTTTGATTGATTTTACCCAGTTAAAGCTGAAGTGAAGCCTTTTGAGGATATTCACAGATTAAAAGGAAACCACCAAATGCACACATTTCTCATGTCATTTTTGTGCGATACCTGCTCTGTCTGAGTAATAAAACCTCTTCTCTCAGCTCACGGCATGTTTTGGAGTCTGATAGACCAGTTAACAATGATTCGATTTCTAAATTGGTAACTGGCAACTGTTTCTATAATTGATTAGTTGCAATTTATCAATTAACATGTTGCAGCCCTATTTAAATGTGTGAATTCTCTTTGAAATATTGAATTGAATATTGAATTCAATTAATTCAAATTGGTGTAGAAATACCTAGACAAGGGGTGATCATACTTTTTTCATCAATGGACACATTTTGAAACATATGGAGCAGACAATTAAGTGAATCATTCACATCATCATCAAATTATTCATAATGTTGTTTTGGGCGATGGTTTCATGTGCCACCACACCTTTGATAAGGCCTGGAGCATTAACATTACATCCGTATCACATCAAAAAGTTTGTTAATTAGCTTTTGATAGCAGGATTTTTCAAAATGTGACTTTGGGTCATTTGGGCCACTTCAGCATTGGCCTCTTATTAAGGATTCTGAGATATTTTCTTCGCTGGCACTGAACTTCCAAAAAGGGTCTTCCAATCAAGTTTGTTTCTTCCAATGTGCCACTACTTCCCTCTCTTGGCGTTTTGTTACGGCTGATTGCTGCTCACTTCACACGGACGTATTCATATTAAAGAGGCAGTACTTTTATTGTGTGAACGATAATACAGCCTTATTTATTTGACGTTTTTTTTTTCCAAACTGGTTTAAGACGCTGAAGTCGTCTGTAGACTGCAGCCCACTGGGACACACCACACTCCACGATGCCTTCAACACTAAGGACTAACTTCCACCATTACACGCACTCCGTCTACCGCTTGTTTGTACAGTTATTTATTCCATGTACTTTTATCTGTGAGGAAGTTCATTCGTCCACCCGGCCCTCGTCTGGTTACCTCGCTGGGGCAGACTCACAAGCAAAGCCACCACTGACCCGGAGTCGCCGTGCTGGCTCCGTGTGGCCATTTCTCAGAGGGTTTTCTTTTTTTTTTTCTCACACGGGTCCCTGCAGTGTGTGACTCTTGCACCTTTGACAATCTCAACAGCAACAACAATGTCTGCCCTCTCTGTGACTGTATGCCTTGCCAATAAAGGTGGAAACTCTTCACGCCTCAATTATGTGTGTCATTTATTTGTTTTTAACTGCAAATGTTTGTTCATGTATGTATTTATTTTCTTTTTAACATATCTGGAGTATAAATGGTTAACAAATAGTAGCAAGATGATAACTGACATTTACTCCTTAATTTCAGAGAATTACTAGATACTTGTATTTATCAGAATCAATCGGTTTATTGCCATTGTCAGTGATCAAAATTCACAAACATAGGAACTTGCTTTTGCGTAAGGTGCAACATAAAACTATAAATAAAATATATAAAAGAGGCATGCATAAGATTAAGAATAAAATAAAATAGACTAAGAGATTATCATTATGTTATATCATTATATGATATTATTGTAATTAAGACATTCTCTGCACAATTTAGCTTTTTATATATTTTTTCCTACTGTTTATAGAAATTAGAGGCCAACTTTAATGTCTAAATAAAATAAATTCCACTCATATCACAATGGAGCGAAATTAAAATATTGAGTTGTCTATAATTGTCTATAGTTGACCTCCAAAAAAGAGACAGAAATGTCTCTCGTGGGTATAAAGTGATATCTCGACTCATTTGTAGTAGTTTGTAGTTTTCCTCAGCAAAGACATTAACAGGCACATTTTAGCACATCCTTGATGCTTTGGTGAAATATTGTCTGAATATTGTTATGGAAATTATATATATTGCAATATCGCCCACCCCTATTTCTAATAACCTAGTTAGATTGGTTGGATGTAAATATATTTCTTAAGTAATTTTTTATCTTTATTATTGATTACATAGTTCTTATTCTGCTCCTGTTCCCGAACTTTGCTTTGCAACATTATCTTATGTTGTTGAGTTAAAAAGTAAAAAAAAAAGTAAGAAATTATTGTTTATTATTATTATTATTGTTGTTGTTGTTTTTGTTATTATTGGAAGTCAAAATATGTATTCATTCTTAAAATCCTAAAACAGTTCTCGATAAAGAGAAAAACATCAAAAGGAGGCGGAAGTCGTGTTTTGATTGGCCCGTTCTCCTGCCTGTCTCCCTCCGCTGCGTCACGACGTCGCCGCCCTATGCTTTACGTCGCAGCTGTCAATCAGGACGCAGAAGAGGAGCTACTGCTGCAGGTGCAAAGCTGCGCTCGGGGCTAGCGACGCGGAGGACTTCACACTCGTTTCACGGTAATACCAGCCTTCGTGGCGCTTCATCCCGGGGCCGCGCGGACGGTCACGCAGCGGCCGCGCACTTTCCCGTTTTCACCCGTTAATTTAGGAGAAACGTTAAGTCGTAAATGAGCAAGAGAGTAACCTTCATTTGACATAGCTGGGATGCTTAGCTAGGAGCCCCTGATGTGCCACTTTAATGCAGATATGCTGTGCTAGCAAATGCAAACGTGATCCTGTCAGTGTTAAATGCAGTTTTATCTGTTGGCGACGTACATTTTGTAACGGTTTACGCTTGACATCAACGAATCCACCTTGTACAAAAACACCTCTCCCTCTTCTAATTATTTTCTTCACTGAATGAGTTTAGCATCTGTGTACGTCTCCTGCTAAAAGATGCTCCTCCGTACGTGTCGCTTCTCCTTGGCCTCTGGAGCGGGGCCGGGGCAGCCATATGGTCAGCCGGGGAGGAAGGGAAGCACTTTACCTGGTGCTTAAAGCGCCTAAGCCCCGCTACTTCCGTCCCCTGATCCGGTGTCTCCTGCCTCTCACGTCCCTCCCTGACGTCCCTGCCTGACGTCTCCGCCTGCGTAAATGTGACACAGAACACAACAGAACAGAACAGGCTCATCGTATTGACACAAGCTCTGGGCCAAACGTGAGGAAAAGGTAGTTCGAAGTGCATATGACAGGCACTCGTGTTGTTTCTGATTATTGTTTAGTTTGGTGGGAGTTTGTGTAGAGAAATTCTGTTAGAGCTGAGTTGAAGAAACCGAATCCCTCTTTCTGTGTCATCTATAAGTGACATTCATCCAAAATGCAGGGACAGTTTGACACAAATGACACACATTTTTCTGACAGTTTAGATTAGGGCTGCGCAATATATCGAAAAAATATCGTTATCGCACTTGTTATATGCATATCGCAAAGATGAACGATAATTTCTAATGGTTAAATGCATTAATGTTGCGTTTCTTGTGCGCCGAGGCTGTTTTTACTTTTGACCAATCAGACTAAATAGTTCACTCCTAAAAGCGTTGTTTTGCTATGTACAGTAAGTACAGTGTTTACGTGTTTTTTTGTTTAAGTTCTTGCTTCAAAATCTTCATACCTTTTTCCACTATTTCGTACACACATAAATTAAGGAGAATAAAATGTCTCACATGTTTAAAATGATTAAGTAATGTATTTTTGTTAAAAAGCAGCGTAATAGACAAAGCAACTCCAGGTTTTAACACTCCAAAGGTCTCCAACGTGTGTATATTTGTACCTGAGCTACTATATCCTTTATACCTGCAAAATAAAATTAAAATATATGCAAATGAGGAAAAAATCGCATAATATTGTTATCGCAATACATGACACTCATATCACATATCGCACTAACTTCCCATTTTGTGCAGCCCTAGTTTAGATAATCATTTACCAAAACAAAGGCGTTTTCAGTCGTCAAATCTTAACATTTCATTTATATGGATTTTGGCCTTTGTTTACAATGCGGTTGCTAGGTAACAGTTGTGGAACGTCAGGTCTGCTGCTCATATCCAGCCAGGAAGTGAAAGGGTAACTACACCAAAATTGTCAAACTGGGGAAAAATAGGCCAGATGCTTTGTAAATAATAAATGTAATCATTTTCACTACATTTTAGTGAAATGTGGCGTCTAAACTGTCATATGCACTTTAATCGTTACAGCTCTACAGATAATTCCTCAGTGATTAATTGGAATGATTGTGACGTTGAGCATTTCAGTTCAGATTTTCAGTTCAGATTAAATAACTGTCTCTTCCAATTCTAAGTCTGTAAAAAACATTTGATAGAACCAGTATGGCAGATATCCACAACATATCTGCGCTGGCTGCCCTGTTTGTTGGCAAAAAAAAAGAGCTGTCACTAACGATTATTTTAGTTGTTGACTAGTTTGTGATTATTTTTTTGTTTATTTGACCCATCAAACAGTTATTTATATTGTAAACCAAATAAATAAAACCAAATAAATGTTGCTTTATAATCGCTGAAGGCTTTTTTAGATTTAGACTATATGAATAAAGTGTATTATTGATGCAAATCAGCAATTGACATTTTGATTAAAAAATGTTGCTATCTTTGTTATAAAAGCTCTTTTGACATGTGTTATTGTCAATTATTTTTTTGCCTACTAGTCACGATTAGTCGATTAATCGCTGCAGCCTTAAATAATGCTCTTTATTCTAGAAGCCTTCAGTTACCATATTGCAACATGCATTTGATTTGTATGTATTTAAAAAATCTCAATGTACAGTAGAAATAATTAGAAATAATTTGTCTAGCAGACTCCTAAAATAATTGTTAGCTGCAGCCTAGATCTGCAGCGGATGTTAAACTATTAAAGACTCAAGTAAAGGTGTCTCCGTGAGCTGGGGGAGGAGTTTGTTTATCATCGGGGGGCTGCGTTGTCATGGCTGCGACCCTTTCACCCCTCTTATTAATGACCATAATGATCCGCCTCTTCAGGGGTCTCATTGATCCAAAATCAATGGTTGATAGATTCAGCGGTCCATGCACTGAACACCAGTCCTGTGCTGTTTACATACAGCTCATTAGCATCCGCCAGAATCAGGCTCTATGGACCTGCAGGAAACCTTAATTTGTTTATTTTCATTTCTCGGGGTTGGGGTATTCTGATTGTCTTTTCAACCTGAATTGGTATCAAATGAAAAACATGACACATTTTTGTACAGGATTTAGACTGTTGTGAATGAGCTTGTGCACATAAACTGCCATTCCAGACCAGGAGTCGAACTAGGAACCTTCTTGCTGTGAGGTGAGAAAGGATTTTAGGAGGAGTTTACAGCCGTAGTACAGAAGGGACGACTCTGGTCCGCCTGAACAATGCACTTTCACATACAGTGTTCCCTGGAGAGGTGAGAAGGGATCACCATCACCCGGTTACCATGGTGATTCCATAGACATGTGAATGTATTGTTAGTTGCGAACAAGTGCCATTGCTGTGTCCAGGGCTGTTTTTTTACTTCGCAATATTAGCAAAAATGTATATGATTTTTGGGATTATCAATGACAAGATTTAGACTGTATTATAGCAATGAATCCATCAGAAACATGTGCCTTTAAATATTGTGGTTCTATCTCACAAGAAGTGGGTAGATTGGAAAATGAACCATAAAATCATACCATACCCAGTCTCAATCTGATCCAAGAAAGCTCGCGTACGTGTTTTGAGTGCACTAAGTGGTTTTCTTCAGGGGGATTGATTAGAAGCCGATCAGATTGAGAAAACTCCAGATTCAAAGTCATCTGGATAACTCTCCTACTATCAGCAATGCTCTCATGATTGTGCTGCTTTGGGGTTTAGATGGCGTCGGCCAATGCCACCTACGGTCAGAAGGAGTCCTCGGACCAGAACTTCGACTACATGTTCAAGATCCTGATCATCGGGAACAGCAGCGTGGGCAAGACCTCCTTCCTGTTCCGGTACGCGGACGACTCGTTCACGCCGGCCTTCGTCTCCACCGTCGGCATCGACTTTAAGGTCAAAACCATCTACCGCAACGACAAGAGGATCAAGCTGCAGATCTGGGTGAGCCGCACAGACACTGACAGACTCATAAACATGTACAGTGACTTCCAAAAACTCAAGTGGAAGTACAATGTAGCGGTCCAAGAGTCAGTTGTATTTGGGGAAACTACCATAAACCCTTGATTTTCAACCAGTGTGTCGGGGAACACTGCCTTGAGCAAATGCCAGGTGTGCCCTGAAAAATGCCAGATATCATGGATTTAATTGATTACATTACTCTTTTGGAATGTCTTTAGCAACAATCGAAAAAGAAAGCAAAACGATCATCATTGCAAAGTCTAAAGAACCAGACTCAATGGCACTTGCAAGGACAATATTTGCTAAATTAAATCACACTTTTTCCCTAAATAGTGTGATTTGCTGTCCATATTTTAGAAGGTGGTGTGCCGTAGAAAATGTTCAACCAGAACAGTGTGATGGGGTTTATATAAGGTTGAAAAAAACTGCCATAAACAACCCTCAAAGTCTTTAAAATAACTTTGGGGTGTTTTGAATAGTAGTTTTATCTGCAGATTACTGATAAAGTGAGAGACATGGGGTGAGTTTGAGCAGATTATTAGAGAGTTTTCTGAGAGGAGCAGGTGCCCTCTCTGCCTCCGCTACAGCTCTCACTCCTCTCCTCGAAGTTTTTAACTGTGGTTCTGCCGGTTACAGAGCTGATGCATTTCTGTACTTATGAGAAAAGTGCAAAAAGCATGTCATTTCAGCCGTGGTACTGCATCCATACATTCCAATTGTGGCACAGGGTCTTTTCGTACGTTTCCAGGTGGATTATGTGCAGTATTTTAAGTAGAGTCACAGCAGAGTCTATATGGACGTTGTTGAAATGGGGTTATGCCAGAAAAGTAAACGTTATGGAAAATCAATTTATATAAAGTGCTGTCCCTAATTAATTCTTAAAACACGAAAAACAGTTATAGTTCATAGGAAATTAATCTAATGACTCACCGCAATGAGTGTATAAGTGCTTTTCACAACTCTGAGACTAGAGTGCTAACAGCGCACTTCCTCCTTTGCAAAGTCACACTAATGTTTCGTTGGGGTACCTTTACTGCACCGCATGCCATTGTTACTAAAGATTAATTCCTCTCATTTTTCACCAAGATCTTCTCAATGGGGTTAAGATCTGTAGAGGATTAGTTTCTGTAGTCTCCTTAGATGTTTTCTCTGCTTCTCAAACACACTGACATGTTTTCCATGGCCTCCAGATTTGTCTTTCCACATGGTTCTTTCAGAAATGAGAAAATGCAGTGTTGCTGCTGATAGACAATCACCCATGCAGCAATTTTCCAACGGGAAGCTTGTACCTATTTGCTTAGTTGAATCCAGGTGGTGACCTTTTTTTGGAGTGTATAATATGCTCTAAAACTCGATGCAGACAGCACATAGGTCTGATTGTGACCCTAACGCTGCTTATACAATACATTTACTGACATTAGGGCTGCAACAAGTTAATCGATTAATCGCAACTGATGAATTATAGAAATGTCAACTAATTAAACAATCGAGTAATCGTTAACCGCTCTATACACAGACTCCAAAACATTGAATGAGCTGAAAGAAGAGGTTTTATTAGTTAAACAGAAAAGAAATTACACAAAAAACACACAGGAAACATGTCAATTGTGTGTTTTGTATTAAAATACTTTCATAAATACATACATTCATAAATATTCTCCTCCAGGATGTCGTCAAATGCCTTCACTTCATCTTTGTCTAGATAAAATTAAGTAAAATTCTCATATTCAAGGGTCTTTCGCGCTCTAACAACTAATTACAACTAGATTAATCACCAGACTAATCGATTACCACAATAATCTTTAGGTGCAGCCCTAACTGAGATACAAAGAGATTTAGCTTCATTACATCAAAAATATCCTCAAATTGATTATGCGTTAGCTTCACGTTGACAATAGCTCTACTGCTAAAGTTTGATTTTAAAACCTTTGCCTCCTCAGTGTTATTGGCTGAAGGGACATTCACTAATCCAAGCATTCCAAATGAAAGTGTGCTGCAAAATAACTATTCTTTTCCATGCTTTTTCTTTTTTTATGTTTTAAAATGTGAAATACCGTAAAAGGATCTAGTTGTTAAAAACTGCAATAAAAAATAAAAGCCTCTTTAATTCTCTCCTTGTCTGGTTGTTCTAAAATAGTCGTGATCCCTCAAACGCTCACTTTTCTTTCTCCCAAATAAGGAAAGCTAAGAAAACCTTTTGTTTGTTGACTCAGTGCTTCCTGTAACACATTGTCATGACTCTCCAATCGTTTTTATTTTGCCTGTAAATGTCCTCCTCCTCCTCCTCCTCCTCCTCCACCACCCTGAAGCGGTCGGCAGGGCCTTTAATCCCAGGCCCTGTGTGAGATGAGCTCATGAGGCCCAGCTCTGTGGCTCTGATCCACACGAGGGACTGTGATTGTCTGCAGCTGTGGCCCCTCATCTGCTGGAACCACAGTGAGGCCCCAGACTGACCCCGCTCTGCCGGCCCTCAGCACGACAGGGACCTGGGCACATGCTGTAATGTTGCTCTTCTATATTGCATTATACCACTATCTGTTGATGTGGGACTGTGGTCAACTTAAGAAATTCGTACAAAAAAAATCATGTTCTGTGTAAATCAACTAAAATCCAGCGACTGGAAATGCTGGCAGAAGCGCTCGAATAGTTTTTCAGTTCATAGCTCAGTCTTTCCTCCTTTAAATCTATTGTATGTTGTTTCAATCTGACACTTTGAACAGAATATGATTATTAAAAGATGAATTGCAAATCTTTTCTGAAAAAACACAATTATTTTCCCCAAGTTTTTGAGCCCGAACTGCACTGCAAACGACCAAAAGACTGCAGAAACTCCACATTTACAAATACTTAGAGTAGCAGTAAACGGTGTATTTGTACATTGTTAGTTTTAACACACGATTCACTGCCAAATCCCAAACTCACTCACTCCAAACATTTTTCCTTTCTGTTGGATCCATATAAATAATTTGAATCCCCCAAAATAATTAGTCGACTAATAAATGTTGGCCAACCAAGACTCCATCGACCAACCTACAGCCGTACAAATGAGACCATTAGTGTTGAGTGTTTATCTCGATGATCTCAGTGAGTCTTTGAGTTGGCTCAATACGTTTATCAAAAATAACATACTAAATATATTGATAATTAAACTGGTGTCAAATCCAGATACGCATTTGAACATATCACAAGTATACAAGAATACAAAATAATCACATACAGGGTAAAAATGGAGCTTACCTGAACAGTTTTAGAACGATCTAAAGCTTTATCAGTATTAATAACAAAAGAAAGTGCTATTGTGTTGTGCAGAAAACGGCATATTATGTAAAAAGTTTTTTTGTGGTCTCAAAATGTGTCTCAAGCCTTGTCCTTAGTGTCTAATTTGATTTTGAAATATTAGAGCCTGTATTATGACACTTAAAGGGAACACATGGGACTTTTTGGAGTTTTTAACCCTGTTCTGACAGTGTTCCCTCACCAAAAGCACACCTGGAGTCGCATTTAGATTCATTCACGCTAGTTTGATGAATCTTGGTTATAAAATTCTCTCCCTCCAACGGTCAAAAACACTCCCTGCTGAACTCCCTCAACGAAGGGCGTTTTTCCGATAACAGACATCACTGATCCGAGAATCTTCTGCTGTTTTAAAGTCCTTAAGTCATCGCCAGACTCGTCGAAACGTGTTCTCATTCCTGTGCTCATGTGCTGTTTTGGTCAAATTGCTATATTGCAAACACGTTTTCCCCACCCACACCACCTTTTGATTAGCAACAACAAAACTTTATTTTGAGACTTTATTTACCTCTTCAAGGCACTACATAGATATCAAGTTTACATAAATAGTGATTTTGGCATATTGCCCGTCTCTACCCAAAGGCAAAGTACACAAAACAAGTATGGCAGGCTTATAAGGCTGTTCTTTGGGAATAAAGAAAAGGGTGTGCTGGCACAAAAGCAGTAAAGAGAATTAAAGCTGTAAAATCGTATGTCTCCAGTAAACATCCGTTGCACCTTGTAGGATGAATACGATGTCCAGTTGTACAGCAGAGGGCAGTGTGTGACGTGTGGTGTGTTTCCAGGACACGGCGGGGCAGGAGCGCTACAGGACCATCACCACAGCCTACTACAGAGGAGCCATGGGCTTCATCCTCATGTACGACATCACCAACGAGGACTCCTTCAACGCCGTGCAGGACTGGTGAGCTCTCGCTGTACACTGTGGGCTCATGGGAAACAGCAGCACTCTGATGAACACGTCAGGGTTAATGTGATGGATTGTGCCGTGTGTCCTCAGGTCGACTCAGATTAAGACGTACTCGTGGGACAACGCGCAGGTTTTGCTGGTGGGAAACAAGTGTGACATGGAAGACGAGAGAGTGGTGGCATCAGACAGGGGCCGGCAGCTCTCGGACCAGCTCGGTCAGTGTGCACTCAGGCTTGTACTGTAGCTCTTAGGGGTGTAACAACAACTGGAGTATTGTATTACGATATTGTATTGTCAAACGTCTCACGTTAATACTGTGGGCTGTCACAGTATATCGAATTATAGTCTAAGTTACTTAAAGGTGCTGTTCCTGATTTTTACTGTCTTTAAAAATGTGATGTTAATCTCTTTGTGGCACTCCATGTGTTGCTCACTTACCTACCTGACCCTGAGAGCTCTTTTATAATATTTGCACTGGGGCAATGAAACAAACTGGGTAAAAAACACAGCCCCTTTCAAGTTTTTATAGATTTTGCTGCAACAAAACAATGCATTTAAAAACCGGGGAACTACGTAGACAATTTCAGTGCAACATGAATACTTGAAGAATTTTTATATCTTATTAATGCTTTGGAATATGACAATTATTTGAACCAAAGGCTTCTCAAGACATTTTAAAAGGAAAAAGTTGTGTATCCAAGCCTCTTCAAAATATTGCAATAAATATCGTACTGAGAGATACACACCGTTTACGCTTACATCCCTAGCGGCTGTCACCTCGGATGTCTTTTTCATTTATCATTTCTCGCGCAGGTTTTGAGTACTTCGAGGCCAGCGCTAAAGACAACATCAACGTGAAGCAGACGTTCGAGCGCCTGGTGGACATCATCTGTGAGAGGATGTCCGAGACCCTGGACAACAACGACCCGGCGGTGACGGGGGCCAAACAGGGGCCCCAACTCAACGAGCAGCCGCAGCGGTCCCACCAGGACTGTGCTTGTTAAGACCACAACCCAACCCACCCACACTACACAACACATTCTACTGTACCCAGGTCTGCAGCGGACGGACAACCAGAAAACGCCCTGTTTTTACTTCTACACCAAGTACAGCTCTAGCAGAACACGTCTTTGCCAACGAAAGTACTTTTTTAATGGTTTACAGTTGTTCCATTAGTTTCAACAGACTATTTTAATGACACTGAGAAATCTTTTATGCAATTACACATAAATTAAAGACTTACAAATGCTGTAGGTCATATTTTAGTCTCAGTTTTTGACAACCGATGTCTAGGATTTCGGTAAAACAAAACGGCAGCCACAGCATGTTTATTTCTCCATCCGCTGCAGACCTCCCTGTCCCCTCAGAAAACACTGGGACACACGATGTAGAGAAACACTGCCACGACAGGGGACACGAGCCGCTTCACCTTCTGTTCACCTCCCCCCGGTTTGACTCTGTCCAAGGAATCCCGACCGACTCAACACTACGCAGTCCTGTGCTCCGTGAACGCCGCGGGCAGACCAAAAAACGTGTCCATTTTAAGTGTTTACGTGCAGCCTCGTCGCTCTCTTCGCTGTTTTTTTATTTATTTTTTTGCTGGTTTGTGGTTTTTGATCATGTCCGCCTGTCTCTCCCAGTGTTATGTCGGAGTCTGGGTCCAAGTTAGATTTTGTTTTCAAGTGCGAAAGTCAAATGACACATACAGGAAAGATAACGAGTAGATGGACAGAGGTATGGGAAATCGTGTGGTGTGTTTCCAATCAATGCAGTATCCACTGACAAATATCTGCTACAGTGAGATAAGTCTGTCTAATAATGTCGAGTTGCTCTTTGTTGCTTAGATTTATCCAGAGCGGAGACAGGAGAGGAGACTAAGAAGGACGGAGAGGAGGCAGGAGAGGAGGAGGCAGGAGAGGCGGAGGCAGGAGAGGCGGAGGCAGGAGAGGCGGAGGCAAGAGAGGAGACTGAAGGAGAGTCATCAGCAGAAGAAGGAAATGAGACAGAGGAGTCGTTAGAGGAAGAAGGAAAGGAGACCGAGGAGTCGACAGAAGAGGAAGGAGAGGAGACGACAGGAGAGGAAGGAGAGGAACGAGAGGAGACTGAAGGAGAGTCATCAGAGGAAGAAGGAAATGAGACTGAGGAGTCGTTAGAGGAAGAAGGAAAGGAGACCGAGGAGTCGACAGAAGAGGAAGGAGAGGAGACGACAGGAGAGGAAGGAGAGGAGATTGAAGGAGAGTCATCAGAGGAAGAAGGAAATGAGACTGAGGAGTCGTTAGAGGAAGAAGGAAAGGAGACCGAGGAGTCGACAGAAGAGGAAGGAGAGGAGACGACAGGAGAGGAAGGAGAGGAGACTGAAGGAGAGTCATCAGAGGAAGAAGGAAATGAGACTGAGGAGTCGTTAGAGGAAGAAGGAAATAAGCCAGGAGAGGAGTCATCAGAGGAGGAAGGAGAGGAGTCGACAGAGGAGACAGGAGAGGAGTCGACAGAAGAGGACGGAAAGGAGACGGGAGAGGAGGAAGGAGAGGAGTCATCAGAGGAGGAAGGAGAGGAGTCAACAGAAGAGGAAGGAAAGGAGACAGGAGAGGAGTCGACAGAGGAAGAAGGAAATCAGACAAAGAGACGAGTCAACAGAAAGGAGACAGAGTAATGAGAAGAGAATCAGACAGCATACTTTTATAAAGGCATTCAAACACTAATGATTTAAGTGTGTTATTCCAGTATCTGCCAGTATAATACACGTGTCACAGGTTTCAATGATGATACTAAATTATCTCTTGGCCTTTTACAGATAGAACCACACCAGTACCTCTGTCCATCTCTAATTATTAACTATCAAGATGGACAAAAACATTGAGATAATCAGTTTGAAAACTACTTGACATTCAGCATTATTTTTTTCTTTTTTATAATTACAGATATACTGAAAATGATGAAAATCTTTAAAACAGAGTATAAGCATTTCAATGTAAACTTTTCAAAGCGTATATAATGAGGGAGTGAGTTTGCTGCTGAGCCTCTGCGGTTCACAGGGTTCAGGCTCAACCCAAGAAGAACGTATTTATTTAACAGATGTATTTATATTAAACTAACTGTACGTGATCATTGTGTGTGTAAATGTTACCAGATTCACCTCATGGAAACCCCACTCGTTACGTTTTGACGGAACTTTTGCGTTCTAGTTTGAAGTATGATCAAGAGAAGGAAATCAGTCAACTTCAGCTACTATCTTTTTTCCAGAGTTATTCATTTATCACTGTTTATTTGGCAGCGTCCTTCCTCCATCGCACTGTACATTTCAGAGCTTTTTTTACGAGGCGTTCAGTAGTATTCAAGGCTTAAAAAAAAAAAAAAAAAAAAAAAGTGTTTACAGCCAGTCGTACATTCCAGCGTCCCAGCCTCGTACCGTATCACGAGCAGTGTATGTGGAGGTTTGTTTGTCTTTTGATACGAGTTGTGTAACGTTCTAAAGCCGAGCAGACTGTTCTTCCAGAGCAATAGCCCAGCCGTCCCCCTCTCCACACCCGAGTACCCACGGCGCAGACTGTCACCGGGAGACCAAAGACGAGCGGAGCCCAGGTGTAGCTTCAGCAAAAGGGGGAGGCTTTTGAACTACTCTGAACACTTGACGCTTGATTTCTATGTTTTTATTGTTGTTTTTATTGGTTGTTTTTAATTGCTTTTTTGCTACAGCTGTAAACTGTCCATTCCTTTCCGTGTAAATAGGAGTTTCTGCCCCGCTGGGTGTTAGTTACATTGTGTGAATTGTGCTGTAATTCTGAAATGCTGAAGATTTGTTTAAAAAATAAGGATTATATCAAAGAATAAAACTAACAGCTGGAGATCGTTCTGGTTCATGGTCCTGTTTGTCAACTCTGTGTTAGGCAAGTTACTCTGGAAAGTAATTTGATTGATCCTAGGAGATTAAGTCTTCTAAAAGTAACTTGGATTATTACTTTATTATATAGACTACTTTTAGTTCTCAGTCATTTATATTTATATGAATGACTAAGCTTAGAGGAAAGTAACTGAAACAAAGTATTTCCCATCATCTCAGCCCCGTTTCAAATGTTCAGGTATAAATTGAAGGACATATTTTAATAACCTTTAAGTTATAGGATTGAATTCTATACATAGTTTTTGGTCAGAAAATGTAATGCAATATTACTGCTTAACGTAATGTGTTATATTATAGGATTCCAAATAAAATAAAAAATAATATACAGTATAAAAGTACAGTAATCCCTTCTATTGAAACTAGTTAGGCTTTTACCTAACACCACCTCTAAAACAGAAACTACATTTATGACTATTCTCCAGTTTTACTAGTGTTATGCGTCTTCATAAATGACTAATCATACATTTAATTGTATTAACAATTGTACCAGACAATGGGGATATTAAACAGCTAATGTGGATTTTTTGGGTTCACTTCTGGTCTGAGCTGACAAGCACAAGAGCATGATACATTCATCAAAATGTTTAAAGAATAAAGATTAGCCCAAAGGACAAAAGTGCACAGTTATTTAAACACAGGTTATAGTGTTCTGCAGCTTTCCAGATGAACGTGACCTTTGACCTGAATACATTAATGAAATATTGAGCTTCTCCACAGGAGGGCGCTGTAACTCTTCATGTGTTTTATGGTTTTACCTCACAAACGTTTGACCATCTATGGTTTGGTTTGGCCCTTCTGCCTCCACTGATCATTCTACATGTTTGCAAAGTCTAAACATTTGCCCCTTTTCTAATTCAACATCTAAAAAAGTACAAGATCTGAATAGCTTTAGAGATAATTTAATAAACAATAACAAAACTGGTAGATAAGCATTTTTGAGGACCACCATAGAAAGATACAAAGAGGTATATACAAAAGTTATGAAACATGCAAAGGGAGGTCATTCAAATAAACATAGTAATATATAGATGTAGCCTATATTAGTAAGTGCTTGTAAACAGTCGGGTCATACACTTGGCACAGTGGCTTTGGTTGCACTTTTGGTTTGAGTGTCTCCACAGCAGCTCTGTGTCTCAGTGGAGACATGGCTTTAAAGGCTTTAAAGTTCAACACTGACGGCGTTTAGAGTGTTTCAGGTCAGCCCTGGTCCAGGACTTTGGTGAGTAGAAGCTCGGCTTTATTCCACAGTGATAAACTTTGGTTTGATGAGACAGTTTGTCCAAATCAGACGCAGATGCTGAAAGTGCAGCCCTATCATCCACGTGAGACAGTCCTGTAGGACAAGAACACTGTCATCAGGTACAAACCCCCCATCAGCCCGTGTCCTGAGGATGGAGGCACTAATAAGCCTGCACCTGATTGGGCAGCAGCTGGCAGCCGCTGCTCACGTGACTCATGACCTTCTGTTTGAGCTGTGCCACCTGCTCGCGCAGGACGCTGGCAGTGGACGCCAGCTCTGTGTTCTGTGTCTTTAGTGTCTTTACTTTGTCCTCCAGCCGCGAGATCCGCTCCAGTTTACGTTTGCGGCACTTGGAGGCGGCGATGCGGTTGCGTAACTTCTTCCGCTCGGCCTTGATGCGCTCCTGGTTGTCCATGTCAATGGGCGACAGCGGAGGGCTGTCTCCAAAGCTCTGTGCGTCCGGCACAGTCTGTGGCTCGTCCTTGAGGCGCACAGCAGCGGGCTGCAGGTTGACGTGAGGCGCCGGGGTAAACTGCGTGTCCGTGGGATAGCCCAGTGCGTGTCCGTATCCATTGAGCGTAGTGTACACGGGCAGGTCCGAGTGCATCAGCTCCAGCCTCTCTGCATGCACCGCCTCCAGCTGGTTCTGTTTGTGCAGGTCCTCCAGAGCCTTGACGAAGCCCTCCGCGAACTCCTGCTCTGCCTCCGCGGGCTTCGGGCACAGGAAGGGCGCGTGTGACTGCACGAGCAGCCGCTCAATGTCCGGAGTGGCCAGCTTCATCAAACCGAGCTCCGAGGAGTCCGACCCGGGCTTCAGCTGTGTCTGCTCCTGCTCCAAAGCTCCGGGAATGTCCTTCTTAAGCACCGAGAGCCGCTGAGACACACCCGGGAACAAGGGCTCCATGTCCGTGTCACATCGAGCACCAGGCGGGCATCTGACCGCGCAGTGTGGAGCTGTGTGCCGAGCTGAAGGAAACACAAGCCGCTGTTACTTCACAACATGAACACAGCACAACACCCAACAAACCGGACAAGCCGGAATCACAGCCTCGTGCGTCAGAGCGGATACGGCGCAGTAAAAGAGGAACCTGGGACCAAACACGGACTTAGCTTCACTCCGAGCGTGTAGCATCAGACACGGATGGGTATAAGGCACAACTTTGAAATAAAGCTGGAGACTAAAAGTGAAACCAAGTACGCCAAGCTAACGAATCACAGCCGAACCGCGACGGGACAAACCCCCACGGGCCCCTGTAAACGGACCAGCGCAGCTCGTACCTGTGCCGCGTCCTGTCCGCTCCTCCGGGCGCAGGTTCTCTCTCGGTCTCAGTCCGGGCTGGATTCTGGGAGATTCGGGTCTAACATTTCCATTATGTCACCGCAGCGCGCAGAGATTGGTCCAAAATGACGCGCGTTTCCGGTTCCATTTGAATAAAGGGGCCGAGCCGCGCCCGTCGCCATGGAGACGGGAAGGTAAACTCCAAACAGTGCAATGCATTGTGGTTTGATGTCATCGCGGGAGGAGAGGGAGTTTGGGCGGGGACCGAGCAAAAGGAGTGGGCCCAGAACCGGACTTTCTGTACTCTCTGCCATGGCAAAGCAACTTGTTGTGAATATGAAGAAAGGATTCATGTAACCTACACCTTTTAGACCTACACCTTTTAGATCTGCAAATAGAAGCCTGGCCATGATCAAAACTAAGGAAAGTTAAATGAATGTGAGGAGGGGCAAAAGTGACGAGGGAAAACACAGAAGAGTCAGTCTGGAAACAGTGAAGGGAAAGAGTGAGGAGAAAACAGACCAAAACAAACCCAGAGGAAGTCCACTGTAGATCCGAGCGAGAGATGATAGAGTGGAAGAAAAGGAATCGAAAAGAGTGAGATGGTCGACTCTAGACTTCTAGAAAGTCATCAAAGCTCTGAAACTTTGGGCCGATGGCAGGGAACTCTCTGGTTCAGAAACAAACAGACTCAAAAGACAATCATTGGTAGCATTAATCTTGATTTGTGTTGTTTGTTTAAAAAGAGGTCGAATGATCAAACAGACAGGTGGACATCGGCTCCAGCGGACAGGGCATCCTTGTTTCCATGGTGATCAAGTCTGATTAGTAGCCCACATGAAGATGAGCTGAGAGCAGAGCTGTATTCAGTGGTACATGAAGTACACAATTCTGTTACTCAAGTAAAAGTACAGATACGTGTGCAAAAATGAATCAAGTAAAAGTATCACATTCAAAAGTTGTTATTGGATATTATTATTTGTAAAATCATAACTATTGTGTCATTGTTATGGGTTTTGGCCGTTATTCTGAAAATGGTTGCTAGGTAACAGCTGTAGAATTACCTCTATGTCATATTTGCTGTCCATGTCCAACCAGGAAGTGACATTATAAACATTACGAAAACTGTCAAACTGGGGATAAATGAGCAAAATGTTTAGTCAAATCTTAAATATAATCATGTTCACTATTTTAGTGAAATGTGTCGTCGAACCCTGTCACATAGACTTTAAGTAAACGTATTGAAGTAGCCGTAAAGTAAAAGTAAAAGTATTTCATGCAGATTATGAGACCAGTTTTATGCATTAAATATTGTAATTTTGATAAAGAATTGTGTTTAATGTTGATCAACAAAGGTCTATTGGAATGACTCTCTTTAATCGTATGTGTGTGTGTGTTAGTTTGTTTGTTGTTGAGCTTGAACTCAGAACCTTCAGGCAGAATGTCTCCAACGTGTTAAAAATATTTTCAGTCCAGTTAAAAAATGTAGTGGAGTTAAAAGTACAGATACTTGGTCTCAAATGTGAAGTAAAAGTAAAAAGTATCCACTGTAAAAACGACTTAAGCAAAGCACAGATACCTCAAAATTTTACTTTAGTGCTGTACTTTTACTTTTGTACTTTGTTGCTTTCCACCACTTGCTGTGGGCAGATTTTGCACGTTTTTAGCTTTTTTGTACCCTTATTATACTTGAATTATGCAGAGCAGTGAAAAGTGCAGGTAGTAATATTTTCAAATGATATATTTTGGGGGAATATGATTAAACCTTCTCTATATTGTATATTGACCATTGCCTTCTCTGGATTCTGAAATATTAGTATCAGCTGTGAAAAACCCCATAGCAGTGGATCTCAAAATTTTAAAAAAGCTTGTAATTCTTTTCCAAAATGATATATAAGTACAGTAATTATCAGCATTACTGCATTACACATATAATTATGTTTTTGTACCGAAGATAATAGCTGTCAACAATAATGAGGAGTGAAGTATTTTAAAATAACACATCGGTGGAAGCATAGCAATTAGTAATAGTCAACATGGCGCCGACAAAAAAAGAAACAATAAAACCCCAGAACGATTAACTGAAATGCAGAGGCGGACCTAGGAATTTGTGGGCCCAAGAAAATATTATGCTCATCAAGTGCGATTTTCTGTCATTTTTCTGTTGTGTCTCTTGAAATGTTCTTGAAAGGAAGCTTTTGTTTCTTTGTTGTATACTTTTGTTAGTTTTTTTATGTGTGGTGGCCGGACACGTTCATAAATTTGGGGAGGTTTGTGAACTACTGGAAAATTCTAATTCATAAGTGCAATAGTTAGGGGGGGGGGGGGGGGGGTTATATTTGATTTATTATTTAGCTTTATTAGTGGGTTGGCTTGGGCAGACTTGATACATTTGACAATCCGAGACCATAATTTTATGCATGCCTTTTTATATATTTTTTATATTTTATCCTTTGCTTTATGTTGCACCTACGCCGAAGCAAGTTCCTATGTTTGTGAATTTCACTGACAATGGCAATAAACAGTTTCTGATTCTGATTCTGATTCTGATTCTGATTTTGTTTGTCTTTTTCTTGTTTAAAAGTGAGGCAACTGTTTCAGAACCTTGTGTCTGTGACTGGGGGCCCCTTAGCGTTGGGGGCCCAAGGCAGTTGTGACCTGATGGTAAGTCCGCCACTGGTGAAATGCTGAAAAGGATGCTGCATTCAGTTACTCGGAGTGATGTTTTCTCAGAGTTTTAATGCAATATAAACAGTCTGTGTACAGTAACAATTCAGACAGTTGACAGTTGGGTTCTGAAATGTTATCCGAAAATCCGACCTCCGAGAACAACTCAAACGCAGCACGAGTCGAATAGAGCTGTACATACATTAAAAACACAGTTGCTTTTGTACAAAGTTGAAAATGTGGGAACTGTACTATTGTATATTATACTTACTCTACTTACGTAAAATGTTTAGGTATCTGTACTTTACTTTAGCCGTTTTTACAGTGGATACTTTTTACTTTTAATTCATTTGAGACCAAGTATGCGTTTAACTCCACTATATTTTTTTAACTGGACTGAAAAGTAGAAAGTACTTTTCATTTTGTATGAGGGTTATTCTTTAACACGTTGATGGTAACGTTCTGCCAGAAGGTTTGGAGTTCAAGCTTAGCAACAAACAAACAAAAATATACATAAAATTCTTCATAAAAATTAAGAATTAGTCCAAATAGACCTTTGTTGACCAAAATTAAGCTAAATTCTTTACCAAAATTACAAATAAAAACTGGTCTCATAATCTGTAGGAAATACGTTTACTTTTTACTCTTAAAGTACATTTTCAAACAAGTACTTCAACACGAATACTTTAGTAGATACTTTTACTTGAGTGATTTTTTTTGCACACGTATCTGTACTTTTACTTGAGTAACAACACCGAGTACTTCTTCCACCACTGACTTCAGCCAATGGGATTCCTGTACGTGCACGAATGAGACTCCACTCCAGGTATGATTCGGAGGTGTGATTACAGACTCAGAGAGGCTTAGATCTCCTTCAACAGGAATCTCACATAATCCACAGAATGCATACTGGTCTGACCTTTAAGCGCGGTAGAATGCCGCCCGCCCCGCCCTGAGCAGAGCAGGCTGCCAGGTCACAGCCGCACGGAGCCGCACGGAGCTCCAGAGCCCGGGTCCAACCCATGAGTCAGTGCGAGCGCGCCTGCCTGGGGTGTGGAGGCTCCGGACCAACCACCTCTGACGCCTTTTGTCCTGAGAATCGGCCAGGAGTGTTCTGTGTGCGCCGCCTGCCTCTCCTGTTAACACCCACATGTCCCGGGACTTCACCACGAGATCAGGAGGTCACTTCAGGTCTAAATGGACTGGGCAATGAAAGAGACATTATGTGTGGTTTTTCTGTTGCTTTTGTTTGTTGTGGTGGTGATCATGGCTAAACTACAACAAACTTGATTAATGCTAAACCGAGTGAATATATTTTTTTGCCTGTTCAACTATTTCGTTTTCCTTGTGAAACAGAAAGCCTGTACTTGTAATACACAACTGTGCCACCAGAGAGAGCACGAGTGTCCCCATACAACTGTGAAACATAAAGAAACTCCAATAATGATGGATATATCTGACAAACTGAGCAAACCTGGGTCACACTGCACTATTTATGGACCAATAACATGTCCTGTTTGACTTGGAGTTCACGTTGGTGGATTATTCAGCTCTTACCTGTTTAAGCTAAGGTAAGCGGCTAACGGTGGCGCAGCAGTTAGCGCTCTGGTTTAACAGCACGAGGGTCCTGGGTTCGACTCCCGTGCAGTGTGGGGCCAGTCTGTGGAGTTTGTGTGTTGGTCTGGGTAGGTTTCCTGTACAATAGGCTCCTCCCTCTGGGGCCAGGACTCCCTGAAAGAGATTCTAAAGCTCAGGGGGACTTTCTTGGTTAAATAAAGGTCCATAAATATTAACGTTAGAGTGGTTTCATCATGAGGCCTAGTGCGTTAAATGAGAATTTATTTTCATTCAGCTGCTCAGTTGATTATATTATATTATAGATCCATGGTCCCACTGCTCTGTGTTTATTCTCCTAATGAATTGTGCTAATGTAAAAACAACAATCTAAAAGCACAAAACCATTGACTGCTGAGGGCTCCAACTAATGATCAAAGGAAATATTGAAAATGTGATTTGTTTGTTGTTATGTATCCATCTACACATCTTACTTACATGTATCTTACAATGAATGATTTCTACTTGTAAAAAAAAAGAATGAATAAAGTTAACTCCAAACCCTCTAATGGAGGCGCACATGGTTTTAATCATTAATCATTTAATCCATTACTGTAAACCTGATGAACTTAAAAACCTTCATTTGCAAATGATATTAATTATGGGGTCAGAGGTTATGGAGAGCAGTACCTTGGGAAAGTGCTCTCTGGACACATCATGATGCCGATCTCTTTGTGACAGGAGCCAGCGACCAGAACTGAAATGCAGGGAACAGTTAGTACTGTAATAATCTGCAAACACCGTTTTCTATTCTTTTTGAACTGTGATGGATAGAGTAGCCAAATGTTTTACTAAAATAAGGATACATTTACTAACTTTAAGAATCTGTCTGGACGTAACATCCAATTTACAATTTGACATTAATGTAACATGAAAGACAAATCATCAAATAATGCTCAAGGAGTTGTGTAAGAAACACACATGTTCAAATAATGTTATATTGTCAACATAAATCTTTTGTCACTTGTAAACTAACTCACAGAGAAAAGAGGAACCAATATTTTTACTAAAATAAGAATACTCTTACTCCAATAAAAAAATATTACTCAAGCAGGAGTAAAAGTATAGTGTCATAAAGTTACTCCAATAATAAAAAACGATGTAAGTGAGTACTACCCGCCTCTGGAATTGAATGCCCCATAGTCAGAAAAATATTTTGAAGCTTAGTCAGTATTCAGTGATTACAATATAACTGACAATTTACAGATTGTCAATTAAAAAACGTAAAATTGCTTTTATAATCTGTACTGTTTGTAGCCATCTGCCTCCGCTCCTCAAGGCTTGCTCTGGGGCCCAAATCCAGGGCCACTATCTTAAGGCTTACACCACTGCTCTGTTCTATTTAGGGTTCATTTTTAATGTTCTGTGCGCGGCCTTTCTTCCTTCATTTTCTGTTAATTCCATTTTTCCATTGCCGTCGTGTCGCTCGTGTCGTTGTTGTCGTTCGCCCGCTCGTCCAGCAGGTGGCGCCGCGTGCTCCATTCACGCCTTCAACGCCGTTTCAATCGACTCCGAAGAAAAGAGCGGCGGAAGAGCGGCTGACAATCCAATAATAGTTTTGTTTTGGTGCCATTTAAAGCACATTTTCAAACTAATGACAGCGATCTGACAGTTACGCGACCATGGCCAACAAGAAGAAAGTTATTGTCACAGGTAAGACAATGTTTTATTGCCAAAACAATGGACAATCCGACTGTTGTTACCTACACTGTTATTACTAATGATGCGTTCACCAACAGTCCTAGCTGTAGCTCTGGAATGATTCATATGAGAACACAAGGCGCGATCCTGCAGATTTATCCAGATGATTCTTATACTATTTGTATTTGACGGTTAACCCGTAGCCTTTACATTAATGTTTAACTGAGCAGCTACCTTTAGACTCATAAAACTGGGCACATTTACATGGCAAGAAAAACAACATCAAATAACCAAAATAGATCTGATTATCACAAAAGAAATCTTCAATAACACTCACATGTGTCAGCTAATAAATGTATTATTGGAGTTACTGTTGCATTTAGAAGACAAAGCTGAAGTTTAAAATAACTCTCTCAAGCTTTAACATTTTCTCTTTCATTTTTGTCTTTGCCACACCAGTGATTGTAACTATTTACATGACATTTCAAAAATCTGATAACTCAAAAATATCAGATAATAATGAGGTTTTTGGTGTGCAAATGAACAGAACCACTGTTATGCATTTGTTTTTATATTTACTACAGCTTATACAGCTTATACTACAGTTATAGTCTGCAAAATAGCAATCACATTACAGTTACAGTAAAATAACAAATGAGTGTGTGAAGGTGTTTTTGATCAAAACTGTGGATGAAAGCAGCGTTTGTGTATCTTTCCGCGCAGGTTTTGAACCGTTTGGAGAGCATGCGGTCAATGCCAGCTGGGTGGCTGTACAGGTAAACATCACTGCAGTTATCACTGGACAAAAATACATTAGAAGCACATTTGTGTTTTCAAAGAATGAATTATGAATTGACAATGAATCTGTTAATATATGATATTTTTTGATTAACCAATCAAGCATAAACAAATGACTTTTTTGAACTCAATTTGAACCACACAAAAAAGAAAACTGGCATTTGTGGACTTGCTTGAAGTAAAGATTAGTATTTTGATGTATGGTTATTGTGCTCAACTAAATATTAATTATGTTTTAGGTGATTTTTAGTCACTTCCAGTGCGTCCATCTGCTAATAGCCATGGAAAGCCATTTTTAATATTTGTATTACTTTAAATATTGCTATAACACAAAATTGCCAAATGACGAGTATTACCATTCAAATCTTTTGCCTTCCCAGCTCTTTTCTTTTTTGTGTCAGTTGTTCAGTGTGTCCAACAGTGGGTCCAGGTTTGGGTGTTGTGTTGTGCCACAGCTGAGTGTACATCAGCCGAATGTGCACATCATTATTTTATTGTACAATGTCACAATATAACAATCATAACATTTTATAAGAATAGCTTGCGTTCAAGTTGTATCTAGAATGTGATGATGTCATAACCTCAGATGGAGGGCAAGAGCCACTTTCCCTAGTGATTGCACTGAACTTTGTCATGAAATATCTCAAAGATAATTTCTCTCAGGGACTAGACCTTAGAACTCATTGTCTGACAACAAAAAAAATCTGCATTTTAACAATATTCATTTTAGCTGCCCTCCATCTGTATTAAATATAATTGTCTGATGGAATGTTGTGATGTCACCTGAACGCAACCTATAGTTATTATTATTAAGTATTTTTTGTAAATCTGATTTTATTGGATGGATGCATTTATGGACAATGGAGTTTTTTTGTTGTTGTTGTTTTTTAATTAAAAAGATTTTGATTTATTACAATTCATTGTTGCAGCCCTATAGATGACATTAATGCCAAGCTTAAAGTGCCTCTGACAGGTTGGACTGCTCGTGTGACTAAAATGCAATTAAGATAATTATATTTAAGATTTTGCTAAATATGTTACAAATGTTATCCCAGTTTGGCATTTTTTTAGGTTTATATTTTTCTTCCTGGTTGTAAATCATGACATCACATGACATAATTGTGTCAAACGTTTAGAGTCTTCTAGTGTGATGTCATCAGTGTGTATTGATGTACTACTTTCAACAAATTTTTCAACTTTTCTTCACAAATTGATTGATTTAAAACTAGTTTTATATTTAGAGCTGCATTATCCCACCAAATAAAGTGGGGAAATCATAAAAACCTGTCATACGCACTTTTTCTGTTTTTTTAGGAGCTGGATCGAATAGGTCTAGGTGATGACATAGACCTCTTTGTGTGTGAAGTGCCAGTGGAATACCAGGCTGTCCAGACTCTACTGCCTTCAATGTGGGCCGAGCACCAGCCACGGGTCAGGCAGAAATCCAGTCTTGCATACAGGCATCATTGTGAACTATGCCTAACTTTCTCCTGCTGTTGTTGTGCTTAGTTAGTGGTGCATGTGGGCGTCTCCGGTCTGGCCAAGGCTGTCACTCTGGAGCAGTGTGGTCACAACAAGGGCTACAGGCGGCTGGACAACTGCTGCTTCTCCCCAGAGTCCGAGTGCTGCATAGAGGACGGGCCTGAGTGCATCAGCTCCGTGTTGGACATGGATTTGGTGTGCAAACGGGTCGGTGAGGCGGGCGCCGGGACCAAAGTGACTGTGTCCAAGGACGCGGGCAGGTGAGGCGTCACAGAAGCTGTGTCATGTGAACCTGTCCCTGGTTGGGACATGTTATATGGGCAAAAAATGCTCTTTTTATGAGGTACACAAATATAACAATAGTGTGGTATCATCACAGATACCAGATACAGTTTTTGTTCCAGAATTACTACGTATTACAATCGCAATATACATATTTTTTATATTTATTTATTGTTTATTATCTTAAATGCCATAAAGATTATTGGCCTATTTTAAAAGATGTCCATTGACTATGTCCATTGGTCTTTGCCATACACAACAAAAACAACAGCAATATCGTATCTAGATAAATGCAAACTCCCAAGGAAACTGCTCAAAAAAACCTGCTCAGCTATCAGAACTATCTTCACTGTCAGCTGTTGAGTTGTGATCTCTACAACACACTACAAGGTACAAAAGCACAGGCATTAAAGGTAAGTCATTACAGCGAGTTATGCATCAAATGCAAATCATTGAGTAGCACTGCTAATGCTAGAGATTAGATTAGATTAGAATTGATTAGATTAGAACTGATTATTGATAGGTCAAATTAATGCACTCAAACTCCATCTGAATGGCTATTGTGCCACATTATTTTTAGATGATTTTGACCCTAGAGGGATGTGGTCAATCTTGAATAAAATATAAATATATACAGTATAATATATTTTTTTATATTGTGTCAGTTGAGGATCACACAGGTTTTAGCTGTGAGTTAGCTTCCAGTCCACACAGGGACACAGATCAGAGATGAACCACAGCTGATGCAGCAGTGTTTAGCCTAATGTGGACATCACTAGACCACTGTCATTGTTGGGGATTTCCGAATTCCGAATTAATTTATTTTACATTCTCACAATAATTCACATTTTATAAGAATTCTTATCAAGTAACTGACCACTCTTTTTCACCATCTAACAGGCATGTTAATGTTTAGTCTGCCTCGTGTGTGTCCTGCAGGTACCTGTGTGACTACACCTACTACACGTCTCTGTTTGTGGGGAACGGTCGCGCTGCCTTCATCCACGTGCCTCCTCTGGGGAAGCCCTACAGCAGTGAGGAGCTGGGCCGCGCTCTGCAGACCATCGTCACAGAGATGCTCCAACAGCTGGAGGGAGAGCACGCACAGCCACACTGCAACCACAAGGGGCAGCACTGAGGCCACGTGCTCCACAGATATACACGCCGGGTGTACGCCTAATGCGAGGCGGGTTCAGCACATATTTTGTGTGGATTACTTGTAGGTTTGCCTGTTACACCAACTCGGTACACTGCGGTCCGTATTTGTTCAGTGTACACCCGCCTCAGTGTGTCCTCCACTAACATGAAGGCCAGGGAAATAGAAAAGCGGTAATATTTTACGTTTTTAAGACTTTCTGGATCCAGGGTCCAATTAACTCCCCAGCAATGATTTCTGGAGAGTTTAATCCTTTTTTTGGATGCCAGTGTGACTGTGGGACACTATATGCTGCTTTCAAGTGGTGCTGGGTTGTTTGTATTTACAGACTTCCCAAGTAATTTGTCCCAAGTCCGGAAAATTAGGGTTTGTCATAATTGGACATCGTTTTAAGTTGCAGATTTAATTAAAGTGTTAAGATAACTAAATAGTCCATGCACTTGATAGCAGCATTACTCACCAAATTCATGCTATAACTCTCTGCACATAAAAACATTAGCCAATAACTGTGATGTTAAAATGTAAAAAGTAACAAATTGAATTGATCTCTCTAGTTCTAGGAGTAAATAAATGTGAATGTCTAAAGTTGGTTTAAACTTGGCCGTGGTTTTCGATTACTCCCACAAATTTCACTTTGGATTTGAGAAATATTTTACATATAAAAATATGATGTATGTATGTAAAAATGATTTATAATTACATACTTACTGTAATGTTATCTTACATGTTGTAATCCAGGCGTGTCCTTTGTCTTTGATTTTGAAAGTTTATAACATAACATGAGTTGGACCTTTGTTAATTTATTCATCAACTTCATTTTGTTCCACCTTTCTCTGATATAATATCTTGAATTGCACATCTTTTAAATTGCACATAGAAAAAGTCTTTATCATCACAAATTATATTTACCACATCCAGCAAAAAAAAAATGAACCAGGATTTCAATACTCACCATGTAGCTTTTAACCTTTTAACCTTTGCCATTTTTGTTTACATGTAATGATTATTATCTTTTAATCTCTTACTTCCACTGTAATAATTCAAGACTAGTGTGTTGTCAAAATAATGATATTTTTGGTATCTCAGGGAAAACATTGCCAAATGATCTGTGTTTGATTACTGCACTATTCTATTTATTCTGCCTTTTTAGGCCAAGTTAGCTTCAAGCTCAACCAATAAACTGTACTAATGAACTGTGTCGGTCTCCCTTTACTCTTTAATCTCTTTAATTCATTAACTCTATTTAACCATGAATATGAGTCCTTTTTGAAGAGTTCTGTACATGTTTTTGTTGAGGAATGGGCAATAAATTGAATATGTTATTGGTATCAGTGATATCAAAGGGTTTTCCCAGATGTTTTCAGTCCAATACTGAAAATATTGCTTATGTTTGGCACTTTTTCAACACTTCCCCAGTCTCTGTTTTTCCCAGTTTGTCCTTGGTGATTAGATTTGACTTTTTGAAGCGAAAATGGAAATAGAAGAGCAAAATCTCAGTTTATATTTACACAATTAGGCAACACATTATTTCATATCCAATTTGAATACATTTTGTTATTATTTGTTTACATTCTATACAAAAGTGGAAAGTTTATTTGTGAGCTTATAATACATTGGGGGACACTTCTTTCCTCGTGTGGGTGTGTGAGTGTTATTAAAATAAATTCAGATGTTCTAATTAATAAGCATGTAAGAAGAAGGTGAACAAAATTAAGAGATACACAAGATAAACTTAAAATTGGTTCCTTATTGTAATGTTCCAGAGGCTTTGTAATAGCATGAGAGAACTAAAATTAACACCATCACCAAGGAGAAAAGCAACTAGAAAACAGACTAGAGCAACAACAAACCAGAATGCTTTTTTCTTTTTTTTCTTTTTTTTATTAGTGAGACGATACTGAATAATTTTTATGGGTGAATATGGAGTTTGGCAAAATGTATAATTTTGTCTGATTTTTTTATTTGGTATGTTTAGAAGAGATTGGAAAAAAAAAAGTTAATAATTTGAATAGGTTTTTATGGTTGAGAAATTCGGTTTTATGTACATGGAACTCCCCCCGAAAAGGTTGAATAGGTTTAAAATATATTCTATTACTTACATTTTTGATGGTGAAATAGGTTATTATTATATTTTGGTACTCTATGATGATGGATTGTGAAAACGCATTCAAAGATGTGTTATTGTTTCCTCAGTAGTTAGGGTTAACGCATTTTATAACACAAACAAATACATTTTGTCATTATTTACATTATACAAATGAAACATTTATTTGTGAACTTTAATTTTACTTAAATTGGGGGGCACTCTTTTCACATCTTGCCCTTGATCTGTCGTCTCCTCGTGCAGGTGTGCGTACTGGAGCTACACGCTACGCCGTGACGTAACGACGCAGAGGAAAAGAAACAGCGGGGGCGGGCTCTTGCTTTGGCACATGCGCAGTTTCGCCTGCCTGTGTATCTTTCCTGAACCAGTGTCATTTTTATCATCAACACAGCCTCCGTTATCGCCTCCCTCTCTATCAGCATCGTGGAGGACATCTCTTTTTCTGAGCCCTAATTGCGGGACTCGTTTACCCAGCGGAAGCATGAGCGTGGAGGCGTATGGGCCCAGCTCGCAGACGCTCACCTTCCTGGACACGGAGGAGACCGAGCTGCTGGGAGCGGACACGCAGGGATCCGAGTTTGACTTCACGGATTTCACGCTGCCGAGCCAGACCCAGACGCAAGGAGGCCAGACGCAAAGCCAGCTCGACTGCCAGGTATCGGCGCCATTCGGGGGCAGCTGCTGGATGTCAGATGCCTCCCGTATTGTGCTGACAAAGACTAGACGTAAATCAAGACGCAGGCACGCAGCTAACGGGCTGTAGCCACCTCCGGGTTTAGCACTTTGACGCTTTCTGTCTCCCGCTAATTGGCTAACACAGACAGGCAGGGCGCTAGCTGTCAACAAACTCGCATTTGTGGGGTTTTTACAAAGTCAATCACCGTAAAGTTGCAAATGTCACCGCTCAAAGGAGGCCACAGCACTGTCGTTTGATTTAGCTGACAATTCAAGTCCATAGTTCAGCGTTATGCACCTGTTACTTATGATAAACCCTTATGATTTGTTGCACCTGTTTATGTTATGAAGCGTCACAGCTAGTCCCGCCCCCTTTCGTTGGTCTGCTCTGAAGCTTCGAACTCATTTGTTGCCTTGGAGACGGCCAGTGAAATTCAGCTGTCAAATGATCCTGTTAGTCAGTTTGTGTTGTTTTGGTCCTATGTTTCAAGATGCATCAGCTAGCTAGTAGTCTACATTATTATAGACACACTTTTGGTGAGTAATATAATTTATTTATTTTAGTCTTTTAAGTAAGTAGATTTTTTGTTTTTGTCAAGATTAGCCAAGTAAGTTAATTCTTTTTAGTCGACAAAATGTTATGTTAAAATATTTTTAATTTAAACTATGATAAATTTAATGTCTAAGATCAGAGAACCTTTATTTGTCAAACAATGGGGAAATTTCAGTGTTGCAACTAGGGCTGTAATCCTTTAACAAGTTAGTCATTTAGTTGATTAATCGGTCAATGGTTGAAATTTTTATTATTATTATTTATTTATTTTTTTATTTTATTAAAATTGTTATAAGTGAGTGAGTAAGTGTTTATAAGTAAAAAAATAAAATAAAACCACAGAAAAGTAAAAACAGCAAAAACTAGAAGATATGGAGTGAGTTAGCTGAAGAGTTTGAACTCTGACTTACACTGTTTTGTAGTACTTTTAAATATGTGCAATATTGGGTCAGATACATGGAGATATTTCATAGTTTTGATACTTTTTTTTGCTACTCCCTGATTTAGTCGACTGATCGGTTGAAATGGCATGTCTTTAATCGACCAATATTTTTTTTTTGTCAACCACAGCACTAGAGTTTAACTTTAAAAATAGACTTAAATCTAACTTCTCACATATTGTGCAGGTAGAGTGAAAAGAAATATATACAGTAACTGGTTGTGACCATGGTAATGTAACAGTGAGGCATTGTTTCATGGGACGGATGTGTTTTTTTAATCGCTGAGTTTGTTTATGCTCTAAAAGTCAAAAAAAGCGACGCGCCTATTAATGGGCAATCATAGGCTTTCGAATTCTATTAGTTGCCCATAAATGGACGTAGTGGCGTTAGTTTGGAGCGGTGGGAGTAGGTCAAGGGAAATATCTACTTTTAGTCATAGTTTTATTTGACAAAAATGAAATAATAAAGACTTAAACTATGACAAAAAATGACATTATACATCATACACAAATACATTTTATTTCCATCAGCAAAAATGTGACATTGACGAAAACTGACAAACATATTTTACTTGATAAAATAAACACTGCTTGTTGTCAAAGTACATTTATTTCTTAAGGAATCGAAAGTTGCGAATGTAACTACCGTTCTTTGTATTCCGGATGACAGAATTATTCGTTGGCCTCGTCTTATTCTCTTTCCTCACCCCCTCTAAGACTTTAACATTAAAGTCCAACCAGCGTATAGTTTTAACCTCACATTTAACAAGACTATGTGTTGTGTTCAATATCGCTAATGTTTTGCTGCTTTTCCTGAGGTAAATTAACGTTTGATAATTATTTTATCTTCTGTCTGCCTCCTGAACCCATGCTCATGTTTAAGTTAAATTAAATGGGGTTGACCATTATAGAGCTATTGCTATTTTATTTTTCTTTTATATATATCTTATTTTGTTTTTAATACTTTACTGTCTCTACTGGTTGGTTGCACATGTAACAATAAGAATTTCCCCTTGGGGATAAATAAAAGTAATTCTGATTCTGATTCTGATGTTTCCCTCGTAGTTTCCTTCCCTTGTTTCCTCTGAGCTTTGGGACACAACTTAATGTGGCACAGTTGATTGACAGCTGTAGTATGGAGCAATTGACAAGGAGAGGAAAGGAAAGAAATGAAGGAAATCATTCAGTGCTTGTAGCGGTCAATAGAGGTGAATTATAACTCCTATTGTTCCTTTCCAGACCCCAATTCTAAATCTGAACAAAATGTGCAACTATAATAGCCTGAGTGTTTCTTTTAAATGATGATGTCAGTGGTGATGAAGTGCTTTTTAAAGAAATCTTTGGTCTACTCTATTGACTCTTTTGTCCACAGGTGAATGGTCCAGATGGGGTCCTGGTGAATGGAGATGACCCTGTGGTGAAAGCCACTCAGCTGCTGGCAGAGCTTAACTTTGAGGAAGACGAAGAGGATGCTTTTTACAGCAAGGACCTGCCTTTGCATGCATGCAGGTAAAGATCATTGTAAGGACGGAACAACAATTCAAATCAGAAGGCTCCTCTCTATAGGTTGGGTTCACGTGACATCGAAACATTCCTATTGTTAAAAGCTGACCTGGAGACATGTCAGAATTCATAACAGACAGAATTCTATAGTAGAATTTACTGACCTGGTTTAAGGTTCATATTTGTGGCCTATCAAAATGAAATGAAAACTAACACAAAGTTAAGCTTCCTCTGTGTCAACACAAGTATAAGTAAACAAAACTCCCCAAAAAAATTCACAATGGCCCCATAAAGTTGTGCCATTATTCAACTCCAAGGCATGATTGTTGTTAGTCAGGACTATAAGCGGTAAGACTATTTGGAGATTTCTTTCAATAGGGTTATATGGGCTCTTGTCCTCCATCTGAGATTACTGTATCATCAAATTCTAGAACAGGAACACAGCCTATTGATTCATGATTTTGTCATAAATACTGGCGAGGTTTAATGTCTAATGTGCATTTGCTGAAAAGAATAATGGAAATTGAAGATGACATGAATGATCAAGCCCAAAATGGGTATATTTAGAATTGCAGAACATGCAAACTGCCTCTTGCCTCATCTGACAATGTGACCTCTTCACATGCTAGAAACTAAAGACCAGAATTACTTTTGTTCAAAATTAAAGTCTGACTTATATATTAGTAAAGATCTCATTTCTGTAGAACACATTAGATATTATTGCTGCTTGTTTCCATTAATTAATACTTAAACCCCTCTTGTTTTTCTGTGTAGTTACTGTGGCATCCATGACCCAGCCTGCGTGGTTTACTGTAACACCAGCAAAAAGTGGTTTTGTAACGGCCGAGGGAACACATCTGGAAGGTAAATACCTGTCATTGTGGCTTCATGTGTTTAAGAAATTGTAATCAATATTTTAGTCAAGCCACATTAAGACTTTGTAAGTGAATCTGATGAGTTTACAAAGTATGGACTCTTTCAGGGTTGGTTAGATCACAAGCGTCTTGGAAAAACTTGGTGGATGTAATTTCAGATGAAGCGTAGCTGATTTGGACCAGTCTTGTGGCAGTAACGATGATGAAGCTAATTAAAGCATCATGGAGTCGCTCTCGATATATAAAAGCACAGCTCAAAAGATCTTACATAGCAATCATCTGTTTAACACTTGATAACACATGTTTTCAAGGTACTATATAACCTGTATAGCTTAGTCAGCTCCATGAATCATTTTTGGAGAACACATTCACCAGTTCCATAGTCCCATTTTACTTATTACTTTATATTTCACATGTTATTCTGATAAACTGGTGCTTGTGAATGCTAATGCTTATGTTTGTACAGTTAATTGAGTGCAGACTGCAGTTGTGTAGCTTCAGGCCATAACACACATCTGGTAATGGATACAACCTTGCCACAACACATTAAAGACTTAAACGCTCTGAACTGCCAAACATTGTTACGAGCATTTCTGAAATACCAGAGCAGTGAGAATGAGCTCATTTCAAACTTGTTAAGCTACGTTTGTCAGCTCGAGCCGTCTGATTTCCATCTCTTTATCGAAGCCACATTGTGAACCATCTGGTGAGGGCGAAGTCCAAGGAGGTGACCCTTCACAAAGACGGGCCCCTGGGTGAAACGGTCCTGGAATGCTACAACTGTGGCTGTCGGAACGTCTTCCTGCTCGGGTTCATCCCGGCCAAAGCCGACTCTGTCGTGGTTTTACTCTGCAGGTACATTCACACTTAATGTCACTGGTAATGTAATAATAAAGTCATACTATCTTAAAAACAGAACCATTTTTGGGTTTGTGGAAAAAATGTTCAGTGCAGTGAACTCATTAAAAATAATCTATGTTCTCTGAGAAAAACATTTTCCATCAGTCACATCCCTCCAACAGATGTTTAATTGATATGCAATTTAATTATTGGCTTTAGTTTTAACTTAGTGTTATGAAAGTGTTAGAAATTATGCAATAATCGTATATCCTTTTACATTAATTGCAAGTTGATATGTTATATATACGTTTTTTAGGTTGATCTATATTCTCCAATGATTTGACCCTTTAAACCCTTGTAAACAAAAACATTCTATACTAAGTGAAGTGGAACATAATGTTATTTTAGTTGAGAAACTGGGATTAACCTCAGAATATCACAACATGTTTTAAACAAATTTGCTTTTGTATTTTACATTTGTTCATTTAATAGAAGATTTTGATTTTGACAATTCGCATTTTTTATGAAGGCAAATTCTGTATTTTTAGGGCAAATACCCACAGAAATGGTTAGTCCACAATTGTTTTTCATTTTATCTACAGATATATTGCATACTTTACTACAACTAATACGTTTTGTGAGACTTGAATAACATTTTTAGGCTAGGCTACGCTTTTTGTAAAAGAAAAGAAAACTAACATTTCTATCCTGGAATAAAAAAGGTTGCTTATTTTTTGTTATAAATACTCACCTCCATTCTGGAATTTTGAACATTCGGATGACGGTGCATTCAAGGGTCTATATATTTTTCTATTGTACACTGGTCATTGTCTGTCTCTTCATTGCCCTCGGTGTGTGTGACCCGCAGGCAGCCGTGTGCCAGCCAGAGCAGCCTGAAGGACATAAACTGGGACAGCTCTCAGTGGCAGCCGCTGATCCAGGACCGCTGCTTTCTGTCGTGGCTGGTGAAGATCCCCTCGGAGCACGAGCAGCTCCGGGCCCGGCAGATCACCGCGCAGCAGATCAACAAGCTGGAAGAGCTCTGGAAGGTCTCAACACCACTCGCTGCACACGCCTAACTGCATCCAAACAGCAATCACAAAATAATCTAAATGTATTCATGTTCAGTGTATTGCCTGCCTCTATTTGGGTAGTAGCCAACTAAAATATGCCATGTGCATCAATTAATCAACTAACATCGCTGGCAAAAGTTCTCAAAATATTAGGGTCTTGCAAACAAATCAACTATGTACACAGAGAAGTATGAGTGAAATAGCACCTTCATGAGTGAAAAGACGGATGAAACTGTTCACTCACTTCCATAACACCATTAAAAATCACTCTACGCTTTCTCCTTTCTGCTCCTGTGCATGTCAATCCTGATAATCTTGATTAAATAATAAAATGATTGGTTAAGTAATAAAATAATTTGTGGTCGACTAAGATACCATCAACCAAATAATGGAGTAAACGACAAAAAAGAGTAAAGCCTTACTGACCTATACATTTCCATTTCCCACAAGATATGTAATAATAAAAGTGTAATGTAGGCGTACGGTGAGCTGTTATAATGCTAAAATTTAAAGTATGAAGATCTAACGTAATCCTACTACCTAAACTTAATTCATGCCAGAAAAAGCAATTACATCTTCATTGAGAAAAGCAGTTCCGCTTCAACAGGAAATAAAAAGTTACAACAGTTTCTAAAACTTGACTGCGTTTATGTAAAATACTGTAGCAAACGTGCAATGCATTTTAAATTCTAACCATATGTCAGAACTAACCAGCTGAGTCTTTTCCAAGCGGCTGTTCTTTTTCACAAATCACATTCAGAGCCTTGGCCTTTTAAATACTCCCAACACCTTTTGTAAACAAGCACAAGCTGTTACACTGCGTCTAATTTAAAAGACACAATTGACCCGTGCATGAAGGCATAAACTGTAGGCCATTTTTTGCTTAACGCTGTAGGAAAACCCCAGTGCGACTCTGGAGGACCTGGAGAAGCCCGGAGTGGACGAGGAGCCTCAACACGTGCTGCTGCGGTACGAGGACGCTTACCAGTACCAGAATATCTTTGGGCCGCTGGTCAAACTGGAGGCGGACTATGACAAGAAGCTCAAGGAGTCGCAGGTGAGGATGAGGAGCACTGGCTGTGAATTTCAATATGTTCATCTTTGTGTTTACATTCGTTTAACAAGTCTGTGTTGTCCCAATGCTTTTCGTCCCTCATCCAAGTAGTTTCTCCAGTTAATCTGACAGAGAACTGCTGAGCCACTGCCTTATATCTGTCTGAAGAAGGAGCTAGCCACAAAATATGTGCTTAATATGACTCAGGTGGGTGCACACTAGAGGATTTTAAAATTTGATGCAAGGGCTGTTTCCCAAAGCCTAGGTGCCTTGCCTTGATGTGGACGTGGTGAAGCATCCAGGTCACTGCCCACGTCATGTTCCAACGTTCTCCTCAGCCGTGTCCTCCGTTTGGTTAGCATGTGGCTAATTTACCAAGGACACATCAATGTAGACTTCGCTGCAAAAAAAGGAGCATGGATCTATATGAACTTACGTTTAATTTAAGTGACTTTAAACTAAAATAACTATTGTAAGACGCAAAGACGCAAAAAACAAAAAAAACAACAATTATAATAAAAATGAAATAAATTAATAAGTCCCCCTCCTCAGAAAGGCCCCCCCTGCAAAATAAATTTGATAAGTAAAACAAAAAGAAGTGTGTGTGGATTAAATCTGTTCATAAAGGACACAGGAGAGCACTGTATTCACTGGAGGTAAGGAGCCTGTCACTGTAGTGGTGACCGATCATTAAAAAGTTTGCACACACTCTGTTTCGTTTGTGCTATTTTTTTTAAGTTTGAGAGTCGTCATTAGGCAACAGAGCCGTGCACTGTCTGGCTGCTCTGATTGGCTGCTGTTATAGTCTTTATGACGTAGTGAACATCATTATATTTATAATTTTACCAAACATTTTGCCCAGTTGTCCCCAGTTTTTGTAAAGTTTGCAATTGTACTTCCTGGTTGAACATGAGCAGCAAATATGATATAGTCAACTGTTAACTAGCAGCCATTTTGAAAACAAGGGCCAAAATCCATATAAATAACACAAAAGTTATGGTTTGGCAAATAATACTACCTGATCACACCTTTATTTTGTTGAATGACTGTTTAAAATGTCCGAAAAATATGTCAGTTGTCTGTAAATTGTCCCTGTATGGCACTTCGCTGTTTGATGACACAGGTAGAGGGATCCCGTTTTAGAACTCAGCCCTACTAGTAATTTTAAACTATTATTTATCAAAATTGCTTCTTAAACTGCAACTTCGCTGATGTAAAACTTTGATATTTATTTACCACAGGGGCGTTCCCACTATAATAAGTCAGAATTAGAATATCATGAGAACCTGTCATATAGACTTTAAGTTGTTGTGAGCTGCAACCCGACAAATAGTCATAACAGAATAACATTGACCTCATACATGAGGAAAGCAACAACAAATAATTACTTACAAGAATCGCTGCTCGGGCCATGTTTCCCCAAACTCGTGGAGAGCAAATTAGACTTAAAATCAGGCCAAAAATCCTCATGTGTGCACAAGGCTTTAGAGTTTTCAATAGAGTTAAATAACAACAGATCCTCCTGGCTGTAAACAACTAGCTCCATTCAGACAGATATAAGACAGTGACTCACCAGATCCATGTCAGAGGAACTGAAGAAGCTGCTTGGAGTCTCTTAAAAGAATTAAGTTTTCTTTTGCTAATTCCTTTAACACGTTGTCCCTCATACAGACTCAAGACAACATCACAGTCCGATGGGACTTGGGGCTGAATAAAAAGAGGATTGCTTACTTCACACTCCCGAAAACAGATTCAGGTGTGTCCACTTTGCATTGTTTTGAAACATAAACTATAGTTAATATATGATAAATATAGACATTTTAATAATACCTGTACTGCTCTTCTCTTTTGCAGACATGCGATTGATGCAGGGAGACGAGATTTGCCTGAGATACAAAGGAGACCTGGCACCACCATGGAAGGGCATCGGACACGTCATCAAGGTCCCCGATAGTATCCTTTGCTAGTTCACATAACTTATAGCACAAGATTTCTTTCAGTTTGAATGTTACTTTTACAGTCCAGAATTTATATTAAAAATGCAGAGCAGCAGTGCCTTCATGTGGTTGTGGTTTGGAACTACAATAACAACACACGATTCCATTCCCTGTCTCCTGTGGCTGCCTATATTTAGAGCCCGTCATCATATTACATAACAGACAGTGTTCTGCTCCGGCGTTTGCCAAGCTGTGAATGAACATAACCCATGTATGTGAGGCTGAGAATGCTCCCTGACTGTGTGAATCAGACTATGGAGACGAGATCGCCATTGAGCTCCGCAGCAGTGCAGGGGCTCCAGTCGAGATCCCACACAACTTCCAGGTGGACTTTGTGTGGAAGTCTACATCCTTTGACAGGTACACACCGACAGACTTTAATGTACCACCAACATATCATGGCTTCATATACATTTGGGAGGTCACAATATAACATTTTAGTATTACGATTATTGAGAGGAAAACACAGGGGTTTAACAATTTTCTTTTTACAATTACTAAGATTATTGCCAAACAACAGTGAAATCTTTAATTTTCTGTAATTCCCATTGTCTTACATGTATTATAACTCAGGTTTCTTGATCTTTAATTCAAGCTATAGTCCATCAAAATGTAAAGTACTTTTTGTCTGACGGTTTTTGTCACATTAACTTTGTTTTGTCATTCAGTCTTGATTTTGCTGCTAAAATTGTCACAGGTATTTAAAAAGTAAAGTCCACCAGAAAAGTTAGACAGAACTCCTTTAATTTTGATCCAGTGACTTATTCCAATGATTTTATTCCAAAAGATTAAAGATACTTCTTATACCATTAAGTTTCTGTCCGGTTGCAGGATGCAGAGTGCCCTGAAGACGTTTGCTGTGGATGAGACCTCTGTTTCTGGTTACATTTATCACAAACTGCTGGGGCACGAGGTGGAGGATGTGGTCATAAAGTGTCAGCTGCCCAAACGCTTCACTGCTCAGGGGCTGCCAGATCTCAACCACTCCCAGGTAACACTATGTTTAGTTTGATGAAAGACCACATTATATCCACTGATTCAATGAAGGTCAAGGTTAAGAATGTGCTTCCTCATGTTGGTTGTCTTCCTTCAGGTTTATGCAGTAAAGACAGTGCTGCAGCGCCCCTTGAGTCTGATCCAAGGACCTCCAGGCACGGGCAAAACTGTCACGTCTGCCACAATAGTGTACCACCTCGCTCGACAAGGCAACGGGTACGTTGAGTATACCCCTTGTCGCTTCAATCTGGAACATTCCCAAGGGCCTTGAAAACTGCGGTCATTAAGCCTCTCCTAAAGAAGAGCAGTCTTGATGCCTCAGTACTGAAAAATTATCGGCCCATCTCAAATCTGCCATTTTTAGGCAAAGTCCTCGAAAAGGTTGTTTACCAACAGCTCACTGACTTCCTCTTAATAAACAACTCATTTGATGTTTTTCAGTCAGGTTTTAGACCTCATCACAGCACTGAGACTGCTCTTATCAAGGTGACAAATGACATCCGCCTGAACACTGACGCGGGCAAAGCCTCAGTCTTAATTCTGTTAGATCTGAGCGCTGCTTTTGACACTGTCGATCATGGGATCCTCCTACAGAGACTAGAGGACTGGGTGGGCATCACTGGCACTGCCCTAAATTGGTTGAAGTCCTACCTTGAGGACAGAGAGTACTTTGTTGAGATTGGTAACTGTGTCTCAGACCACGTGAGCTTGACCTGTGGGGTGCCCCAAGGGTCAATCCTGGGACCCCTTCTGTTCAACCTCTATATGCTGCCCTTAGGTCAGTTAATACTCAGCACAAATGTGTCTTATCACAACTACGCAGACGACACTCAGATCTATGTCTCACTGACGGCAGGTGAATATGGACCAGTGGATTCACTCTGTCACTGCATCCAACAGATCAGCGTGTGGATGCAAAACAATTTTCTTCAGCTAAACTCAGACAAGACTGAAATCATCGTCCTTGGGCCGCAGAAACAGAGAGAAAGTGTCAGCAGTCACCTCCAGTCTCTCGCTCTAAAACCGACAAATCAAGTTAGAAATCTGGGGGTAATAATGGACTCAGACCTGAACTTTAACAGCCACATCAAATCAATAACATCAACAGCTTTTTACCACCTAAAAAACATTGCCAAAATTAAAGGTATAGTGTCTAAACCAGACTTGGAGAGACTTATCCATGCATTTGTCTCCAGTAGGTTAGACTACTGCAACGGCCTGTTCACTGGCCTCTCCAAACGAGCTGTAAAACAGCTGCAGTACATCCAGAATGCTGCTGCTCGGGTCCTGACAAGAACCAGGAAGTACGATCACATTAGTCCTGTGCTCAGGTCTCTGCACTGGCTTCCTGTGGCTCAGAGAATTGACTTTAAAGCAGCTCTGCTTGTGTTCAAGTCTCTCCACGGCCAAGCACCAAAGTACATCTCTGACATGTTAGTGCCATATGAACCATCTCGTACTCTGAGGACCTCAGGGACCGGCCTCCTGCAGGTGCCTAGAGTCAGGACTAAACATGGGGAATCAGCATTTCAGTTTTTTGCAGCTAAAATCTGGAACAGTCTCCCTGAAGATGTGAGACAGGCCTCCACTCTGACAATGTTTAAATCCAGGCTAAAAACAGTTCTCTTTAGACGTGCATACGACTGAAAGATCTATCTGCACTCTTCTCTTTTAAAGTACTTTATTTTAAAATGATTTTAAAATGATTCTGTGTGTCTTTTTGTGTTTTGTGATTTTAATGCAACTTTTCCTGTTTATGTAAAGCACTTTGAATTGCCCTGTGTACGAATTGTGCTCTACAAATAAACTTGCCTTGCCTTGCCTTGCCTTGCCTATACAATCCGTTCGACTGAACAATAACAATGTAATGACGATAAAATTGGAAACGCACCTAAGGCTGAACGTTACAGTAGTGGCTGTGATGGTTTAGTTCAGCCTTAAGGCTATGTATCCATGATTTGAGATTTGGTTTAAGCATATACTACACTTTAATAATGTTTTTTTGTGTTTTGTCTAGGCCAGTGCTGGTTTGCGCTCCCAGTAACATTGCCGTGGACCAGCTGACGGAGAAGATCCACCAGACTGGACTCAAAGTGGTCCGACTGTGTGCCAAGAGCAGAGAGGCCATAGACTCCCCAGTGTCCTTCCTGGCTCTGCACAACCAGACCAGGAACATGGACAGGTAGCTTCACCCCATTGGACACTTTTGTGTATTTAGCCACTGCTCATAAAGTATATTTCAGTAACTCATGTCCACGTTGTGTGTAGCATGCCTGAACTGCAGAAGTTGCAGCAGCTGAAGGATGAGACTGGAGAGTTGTCCTCCTCTGACGAGAAGCGCTACAGGGCTCTGAGGCGCACTGCAGAGAGGGAGCTGCTGATGGTACATGAAAACCTCCAAACTTTTTTATACCTCACTATGTTTATTAATTATGTATAACGGCTTGCACAAAGAACAATGATACAAATGAAAACATCAGTTCAACCATGTATTGTAAATCAAATTAAGGAGGATTTGTGGTAACTTCTGTCTGAAATATATGTTTGTAGAATGCGGATGTGATCTGCTGCACATGTGTTGGCGCTGGAGATCCTCGTCTGGCCAAAATGCAATTCCGCTCTATTTTGATAGATGAGAGCACACAGGCCACAGAACCGGAGTGCATGGTCCCTGTGGTACTCGGCGCCAAGCAGGTAAACTAAATAAGACAAACACACTCTTGAAATAACAAAGAATACATAAAAGTTTCCTTTGGGTTTATTCGAATGCATGTCTTGTGCGTGCAGCTGATCTTGGTCGGTGACCACTGCCAGCTGGGGCCCGTGGTTATGTGTAAAAAGGCAGCTAAAGCTGGCCTGTCCCAGTCTCTGTTTGAGCGCCTGGTCGTTTTGGGAATCAGACCTATTCGCCTCCAGGTGCAGTACAGAATGCACCCTGCCCTCAGCGCCTTCCCCTCCAACATCTTCTACGAGGGCTCTCTGCAAAACGGAGTCACTGCTGGTGGGTTACAAAGTCAGATTCTAGTTAGGTTTACTTAAAATATATTTGACATCAATAGAATAGAATATTTTTTACAAATGAAAATTAAATAAAATAAAAAGTAACTGATAAGTGACTACATACTTAATCTGTCTGTTTTTGTTTTAGCTGACCGGATGAAAAAAGGCTTTGACTTCCAGTGGCCGCAGCCAGACAAGCCCATGTTCTTCTACGTCACTCAAGGACAGGAAGAAATCGCCAGCTCTGGGACCTCCTATCTCAACAGGTTAACTCTTAAGTTTGCAGCGAGCTTTGGCATACAGCTTTTTCCTGTTGTTAAACCTTTCTGTTTGGTCTTCATGTAGAACTGAGGCAGCAAACGTTGAAAAAATAACCACTCGACTGCTAAAAGGAGGAGCCAAACCTGACCAGATTGGAATCATCACACCATATGAGGGTCAGAGGTCGTACCTGGTTCAATACATGCAATTTAGTGGATCACTGCATACCAAGCTCTACCAGGTACTGCAAATCCTGTATGTATGTTTTCATTCATCCACACTCCAAAATTATTGCACTTTTTTCTGTGACATTTTGGTGTAAAAAACACCTCATGCAAAACTGACTTTCTTGAGCTTTTAAACATGCTATAATATTGTTCTCTCGGTTGTTTTTAACTTAATTTGTGCTTGTTGCTTTAATCTCTCCTTTTGTGCCTCAGAAAACACTCCATTATGAATTTTCCAATTTTGTGACATCATAGGTAGAGCTCAGAGATCTTCTATGCTGTTTGATAAGTCCATGAATCATCACCAGACTTGTTCTTAACCGCATCTTAGGGTAGATAAACAAACCTATTTGCCCTATGTATTTCTCCCTACAGCCAGTAGATGGAGAGCTAACTCAATTCCTGATGTGGGATGCCTGACTTTTATGATATGTCCTTTATATATAGCAATTTTCAGCTTTAATTAAAGAAAATTGTAAAATTTTCAACCTTCAATTAATGAACATAATAAATTACCAATTCTTCATGTTGTTTCTCCAGGAGGTGGAAATAGCCAGTGTGGATGCGTTCCAAGGCAGAGAGAAGGACTTCATCATCCTGTCGTGTGTCCGAGCCAACGAGCACCAGGGCATTGGTTTCCTCAATGATCCCAGACGCCTCAATGTGGCTCTCACCCGCGCACGGTAAAGAAATTAGTATTATTGTAGAAAGCAGTCAGATCCAAAATGTATCACTGTTAAAAAAAATCCTTTCTCCTCAGGTATGGCGTCATCATTGTGGGCAACCCCAAAGCTCTGTCCAAGCAGCCACTGTGGAACCACCTGCTCAACTACTACAAGGAGCAGAAGGTGCTGGTGGAGGGGCCCCTGAACAACCTCCGAGAGAGCCTCATGCAGTTCAGCAAGCCCCGCAAACTGGTCAACACCATCAACCCGGTGAGTCCTGATTCTCTCCATGTTTCCCGCTTCCTCAAGTCATACAGCTGCCTATTTAAAGGACAATTATTATGGAAAATTTACTTTGCTTTTAACCTTGTTATAACATAGTTTCCTCATCAAAACATATCATCCATTCTGAGTTTTCCAGTTCTGTGACGCCATAGGTAAAGCTCCGAGATCTTCTGCGCTGTTTTAAAGTCCATAAATCTTCCCCACATTCAGAATGAGTGTTTCTTCCCCAAATCGCTTTCATTACAACTGTGTGCTTAGATTAGCAGGTCGGGGCAATCTAGTTTTTTATCTCTTATATGTAATTTCCTCTGCAGCCACTAGACTGCTCAACTAACTCAAAAACTCAATTCCAGACGTGGGAAACGCCTGACTGATATGAATGTTTTTGTATACTTTTTTTCCTAATTTGTTTTAAAACATGAGATGTCAAAGCAAAGGTACTCAAGAGCATGGATATAGGACGTATACAATCCAAAATTGTGTAATATTTATCCTAAACCATGTGTCTTTTGGTTTTCCAGGGGGGGCGCTTCATGAGCACTGCCATGTACGATGCAAGAGAGGCCCTCATCCCTGGATCTGCCTACGACCGCAGCAGCAACGGTAGGACAAGTCACAGCTGCTCTGATGTACCAAACAACAGCAGTTCTCAACAGATCTAATAAAAAAGCTTTTGTGAGCTTAGTATTTGTTCCAATAAAACCTAAAAATCAATCAATGTGTGTCTATCCTAATTAAATTAAATTAAATTAAATTAAATTAAATTAAATTATATTATATTATATTATATTATATTATATTATATTATATTATATTATATTATATTATATTATATTATATTATATTATATTATATTATATTATATTATATTATATTATATTATATTATATTATATTATATTATATTATATTATATTATATTATAATTATAATTAAATTAACTTTTTAATTTAAAATTTTCAGTGTTGTGCCACACACAACTTTATGTTGTAAAACTCACGACCTCCTCACCCCCACCCCTGAATACACACTCACAACCGCCACTCTATTTATTAATTTGTTTAAAATGAAGTACAAAAAAAAAAAAAAAAAATTTATGTAATTTTAAATGTCTTTAACCCAAGCTGTATCTGAGCGGTGATATTCTGAGGTTAGTCCATTTTCTCCTTTTGAGATCACATTATGTTAATTTCACTGTTGCCTCCGCTCCAAAATTTAAAATGTGTTACAAACTTTGAAAGAGTCTACAGTTACATTTTACACTCTCCAAATCCCGAAATAGAGTAAGGTACTCTAAGGTACTATTAATAAAATTTTTAAAAATAATGTTACTAATGCTCCTCTCACTTTCTCACTCTCACAGGGCGCTCGTCCAACCTGTATTTTCAGACTCATGATCAGATCGGAATGATCGGCTCTGGGGCAAACCCTCTGGCCGCTCTGAACATCCCCATTCCCTTTAACCTGGTGATGCCACCCATCCCTCCCCCGGGATACCTGGGCCAGGTCAACGGCCCCTCTGCAGGTGAGACAGCTCCCGCAGCTTAGAAACATGAGCACTTTTTAACAGCTTTATAGTCAACTACCTTTCTTGTATTTTGTTTTCGTCACCTGTTTTTCATGAGGCCAAATATACACGAATACAAAACTTAAAATCTGAATTTAGCCCTCTTTTGCTATGTAACCCAACTGACCTGTAACCTTCAGTTTTAGAATGATCTTGAGCTTTATCAGGATAAGTCCATACAGAAACAAAGGAAATGACTGTTATTTTGTGTTGAAAGTGAGTCTGTTGTGTTAAAAAGAGTGGTTTCATTATTATTGTGGTACCGAGCACCGGTACCTGTTCCTTAGTATCAAAATCGAGTTTGAAATGCTGCTATTATTACACTATTGTAACACTACCTGGACCACTGAGTGATCACAGACCTGTTGTTTTCTTGCTTGTGTGCAGGTCGTGGAGGCCTGAAGGGAAAGTCTGGTGGGGGAGGAGGTCGAGGAGGCAGACAGAGGAACAGGAACATGGGCAGCAGTGGAGGAGCAGGGGACCGCGGGGGCCACATGGTCAGTCAGGCTAGTCAGGACCTGGGCTCCCAGTCCTTCTCCCAGGGCCCTTTGACACAAGGCTACATGAACATGAGCCAGCCTTCACAGATGAGCCAGCCCGGCCTGTCCCAGGCTGAACTCTCACAGGTCAGTAAAGAGGACGTATTATGCAAAATCAGCTTTGAGTGAGCTAATGATGAGGAAACACTGTGGTAACCAAGTCAAAAGCTCATTAAAGTTGTATTTTCATTTATTCCTGCATGTGTGAGTAATTCTGTATCTTCCTGTAATTGAGGTGCTCTGAAAATTCCTCTTTTCACCTACCCCCTATCCCCACCCACATCCCTATACTTTGTAGTGATTATTTGAAAACTTAAGACTTGTGATACATAAGGGTTTGTAAAGCCACTTTCCAAAAATAAAAACATGTAAATGATAATCTGCTGCTTGTTACAGTGAAATGTCTCTATGAGTGACTGTGACATTATCAGTTCCGTAGATGTGAAAAGGCAGTCAGTGGCCCTGTTTCTATTTTAAATCCATTCTGAGGTTTATAATGAACAAAATGTAAAATGATGATCTACTTATGTTATAGTCCCATACTAAGTACCTGAAAAGTCATAATGGGTAAAAACATCTTCCCACAAAGGCATTCATCTGATTCATGACTAAAATTGTACACTTACTTATCCTCTCCAGGACAGTTACCTTGGTGACGAGTTCAAGTCCCAGATGGATGTGGCTCTGTCCCAGGACTCCACCTATCAGGGGGAGCGAGCCTACCAACACGGGGTGACTGGACTGTCCCAGTATTAGACTGTAAGTCAATATACTCATTTTATCTACAGTCTGCCAGGAAAATATGTTAGATATCTTAGCAGGAACAGAGAGTTGTTGAAATGTGATTTTTTTTATTTATTTATTTTTAAATCTTTTTGTGTATAAACCGAAAGAAAGCACTTGTTTTTTGCTAACTTTGAATTGGACTACAGATTATGTTTTTTTTTTTTAATGTTCTTGTTAGATGACTTACGTGATTGTTTGATCGACAGTCAAGAAATGGAACTGGAATTTAGACAGCCTTTCACAGCTCCTCTTTGCAGTTACAAACTGCCTTGACAAAATGGAAGTGGAAAAAATGACATTGTTAATTAAAGGTTCTCACTTCCCACAAGATTTGAACAATGAGATCTCCAAAGCTTGAGATGTATCCTTTTTACAACTTGTATGTGCAAACGTTATCAAAAGCTCACTTTATAATCTACTTTGTGTATGTCACAGGTTGCTGGAAGGAGCTAGGCCTATGTTCTGCTTAGTTCAACGGTTTTAAACGTTGGGTAAAAACAAAAAAGAACCGACATGGATACCCGTTTTTCCACTGCTACAACCGAAGCACCACTGTGTGAAAAAGGAGAGACCGCGAGAATCCGACCAATCACCAAGCGAGAGGGGGACCGTGAGGCGGGAGTTCGGGCCGAGCGAGACGAAGTGGCCGACCGGCGACAGAGGAGAGCCAGGATACGCCCCACGGTATTGGCGGCGGCACACGGAGGGGACGCTCCACACCACACGCTTCCCACAGCCGAGGATCTTAAAAGCAGGATGGTTGGGATTCTTGCCCCGAAAGCTGGAAAAAGGAGGAGAGGGAGATGTCTCACGCTAATGTCCTCCCAAGAAGACTCTACAGGACAACTTCTGTGACTTGGAGAGAGGAGAGAGAGGGAGAGAGGGGACACAACTCTTGAAGCGGTTGATGATTTTATTTTATTTTTTTCAAAGTCAGAGCTTAAATTTGAAACGTTTGGTCACAGCTGTGTGTCCAACAAATGGAAGAAAACACAGCTGCACACTATCAGCTTTTGTTTCAGAGCTCTAAGTTGAAAATAGTTTGGGGTTTTTTCGTAGAAAAAAAGTAAACTATGTTAGTGTAGTTAGAGAGTTTACAAACTTAGATTTGCTGTTTAAAAATGAAACCTATGTGGTTACCTGTTCTTTCTCATTCTAATTGGTTTGGCACATAAATTGTACAACAGATTCTTTCATTGTTTTAAGCCCCTGGATACAAATATTAGCTTTAAATTTGCCTCTTTTCATACAATATTTTATACCTTAAATGTATTTTTTGGAATATATTAAGGCATTTGAAAACGAATACACAACTTTATTATAAACCATATGTTAATTTACATTTCAGGAAGTGATTTGGTTGTCAAACGATCTAATCTCACATGTAAGAACATAAAGCTTCTTGAATGTTTTGGGCATCACAATGAGAAACACAATTTAATACATCATTGTAACCCAGCTCTAGGTTATTTTCCCCACAAAGCTTTGAAAATAAGCATATAAATGTGGCTAACATAATCACTTAATTCTGTAGTCTTTAGTACTGTGTGTTTAAGGGGCATTTGTAACCCCTGGAATGATGTGCATCTGATTGCCGTCTAGTTTCAACCTTTCTCCCAATCACCGTTTATGATATCATATAAATATGTTTACAATAGCGATGTTTTAGAACCTTTTTTGCACTTTTTTCCATTGTTTTGCAAAGTCCTACCACCCTCATATTTGTCTTGTCTATTACTGCATGCATGCCCAGGTAGTTTTGTTATGTATTGTTTTTTCTTTGTTTGCAGATTGTGCATTGCCTTTTTGATGTTGTTCACCTTTAAATTGAATCTAAGGGTCATTATTAAAACTTATGGCCATTAAACTTGTGTGTTTTGAGAAATTAAGTTTCATTCTTCTTCTATAGTGTGTTATTCTGTTTTAATTGCACATTGTATACTGCCCTTCCAAAAAAGAAGTCCCCACAGGAAAAAAAAAAGGTTGCACGCTCTTGTTTGTTGAACCGCCTTTAGCTTTGATTTTAATAATGTGTCAGACAGTTCTTATGCCAATTTTAGTAGTTTCCACAATCTCCTGAAATGTTTTCTGTGCTTGATGCCAATGAATTGATTCTTCTCAAACACACTGATATCTTTTCCATGACCACAGGATTTGTCTTTTCACATGGTTGTTACAGAAGTGAGAAGCCACTCACTGCATCAGTGGTTTTAAATACGCTGTTGAAGCTCAAATACAATCATCCAAGCAGCAGGAGGCTTGTACCTATTTGCTTAGTTGAATCCAGGTGGTGACATTATTTTGGATAAGCAGTGTATTTACCATGTATTGCTAATGGGACCTTGAGAGAGATTATGATGATTAGATGGATGGATAGATAGATAGATACAGTCCCAATCAAAAGTTTAAGATAGTTCAATAAATGGCAAAAGTCACATTTTACATGGTTGGATCTTAACAAGGTTCCAAATAGAGCTTCAATAAGGAACAAGAAATGGGAGACAGTTTGAGTGAACATATGAGTGAAAACAACAATTAAACTGAAATAGGCCGTTCTGCAGCTGATCAAAAGTTTAGGACCACATCCAAACACAACCCAAACCCCCTAAAAACACAAATCAAAGTCCCAAACATGGACTCGGTAATGAGTAGAGTCAATGTAATTGTTAATCACTCCAAAAATTGTGAAAAAAAAGTGTTTCCAGGAGGTGAGAGGGAACATTTGTCCAAGTGGTGAAGACGACCTCATGAAGGACAGCTACTGTCTGAACTGTGCTCCATTTTTGTAAACTTCCCTTGCTGTTCATCCTCAAAGGTTCTCAGTTGGATTTATTCAGGGGAACACACAGGATGGTCCAAAAGAGTGATGTTATTCTCCTGAAGAAGTCCTTTGTCCTGGGGCTTTGTGAACTGTAGCCTTGTCCTGTTCAAAAACCCAGTGGTTCCACAGACGACTCTTGGCATCATCTGCACAGAGCCAGGGGTTGTTTGACCTGCACCACCTGGAGCTCCATTGTTTCACTAAAGGAAAAAGCACCACAGATCATTATGGCGCCAACATCTCAGATGGATCTGCTTGTTGTGCCAGTAACGCTGGAAACCATCAGGACCATCAAGATTCCATTTTATCTCATCAGAGACACTTTCACCTTTCAATGTCCCATATTTGGTGTCTCTTGTAAAGTCCAAGCTGCAGTTTTGTGGCGTTCAAGGAGAGAAAAAACAGTCAACTACAAAGTACAATCAAAAAGGCCCCAAACAAACTCAGTTGGTCTCAGGCACACTCTCTCCAGCTCTATCCTGTCTCCTCAAGACCTGCACAGACCCCACCAAAAGTGGCGAGTGGTCAGACCTAAATACCCCCAAGCCCCCCTCATGTCCCGAATGACAGGGCAGCGGGCCACGCAGAGTGGAAACAGCGTCCTAGAGACAGAGCAGTGTGTGCACCTCGAGCGTGAAGAGAAGGGGAGGAGACTGACGTGAGGAGGAGAGCTCTGAGCGTCAGGTGGATGTTTTATCACACGACAAAGCTTTGAACCACGTGAGTAGAAACCAAGCTGGAGAAGGTAATATTAAATGAAGTGAATGAATGCGCTGCGAGTGGTCGTAACCTTGGCGAGGTCTTCTGGTTCCCCACCACAAGGAGCTGGAGTCTCCTTCTTTCCTCCATGGTTCATGCGCATCGCACAGAGCAGGAGGAGCAGAGCTGCAGTGCTCAGTGCAGGGCCAAACAGAGCATCATTTGAGCTATTTTGGAGGTTTGGTGTCGTCTCAATCCGCTCAGGGTTAATTGAAAGACAAATGGTTAAATTTACAGTTGGTTCATGACGTAAAGCCCACAGACTTTTCAGATTGTTTCATTCATGTTTTACTGTCTGCAGAATGACTCAATCAGACCTTTTGTCAGAACATAAGGAAACAGAAACAGAACAGCAGAATTGGAGCTGGAGGAGACAGACATTTAAAATTTTAGATTGTGATTAATGTAATAATGAATATTGTTGTCCAAAGTCATGAAAGTAATCACATTTAACATTCAGCTGTGACTTAAGCATCAGCATTATTATGTTTTATCAAAGAAGGTTTTGGCTTTAACTTGAACCTTCCTGGTGGAGGTGCTTGTCTCCATAAAAATGACAACCTGTCTAGAATGTTCCACAGTATGACAAATCATATCTGTGGCCATTTTTCAATACAATTCGTTTATTTATATAGCACATTTAAAACAACTTCAGCTTCACTCACAGGGAGATTAAAAATACAATACAGTGCATTAAAACACAAGATAATTATAGTTCCCAAACATTTGTGGAGTCATTTTGACGCTTTGCGCACCTTATTCCACTTTTAAAACGTCCCAAAAGGTGGAAAAAATGTGTGTAATTAATTCATTAATTAATTTACTTAAGACATACAAGCGAGGACGTACAAAAATGGGAGTAAAATAAGAAGGGTGACAGAAGGTCAAAAAACACTCCACACTATCCTGGCGCACCGGCCCAGGTCTTAAATAAAAGATCAAGGATCACACAAAAAATAATTCAAAATAAAACATACAAATCCAAAACTGAATCATAAACAAAAGTATGATGAACTTTAGCAAAAAGAAAAGTTGAATAGATCAAATTACTTAATAAACCAATTTATAGACACCATTTTAGCCATCAAAGTAACCAAAATAACCACAAACAAGACATTTTTAATGTCAATCAATCAATCTGAACAAAATCAACATAATTATTGTATTACAATAAAAATGAAATTACAATCAAATCTGTTCTTGAAAAATGTCATTGAAAAAATGCACGATAAATACTTTTAATGCCTTATGTGGAACATTCCAGGTAAAAAGACCAGCAGGACCCTCACCACAAACATGGCATAGGGCACATATTTCACTGCAGTGTAAAATGAATTGATATGTATTGCTATTTATATTTAGGAGAACAAGTATAATAGAGTGCACTGTACAATTATTTGTGGAGACGATCCACAAACAATTGTAATAATTGTAAGACGATCATGGTAAGAAATGAGAAAATCAGAAAAAGGTTTATTGTCATTGTCGTTGAACAAAATTTACAAACACAAGGTGAACAAAAGGTGCAACATAACAATAAATAAAATACTTGCAAAATATGTAGAAGGCATGGATAAAATGAAAAATAAAATAAAATAAAATAGATTTAGACTATATACAGAACATTTACAGTTGTTTAGACAGTAGTTTAATTTGACAGTGCAGACAGAGCTGCTTTTATGGTAGGATTGTTAAAGTGGCAGATGTTCTAAAGTGTTGATGAGTCCAACGGCAGAGGGACAGAAACTGTTCTTGTGGCGGGAGGTTCTGGTCCAGATGGACCGTAGCGGTGCCGGTGGTACCGGGGGGCGGAGGAGCCCGATGTGACCACCAGAAGCTGTCTACTCGTGCAGACTGCACAGAATCCCCCTCTCTGGTCCATTTCTGCACTCAAGCCCTGCCTTTGGTTCCTCCCATCATTAGATCAAAACAAAGAAAAAACAAAGGGATTTCAGAAAAACACGCAGGAATCAAAGCACATGGTTTGGAGCAGAGCTCAGATTTTGACTCTTTTCTTTTTAATACCAGCAAAGTCTGTATTGATTTGTTTTTTGTTTTTTTTTGTCTTTATGTTTTACACAGCCCACAACCTAAAACACAATGAAAAACATATTGGCTTGACATTTTATCTTTAACACAACATAGAGAATATTACAACTATGTAATTTAAAGGAGCATCATGTAACTTCTCTGGTGGAGGTCATGTTACCTATCTGCTTGTCTTGGAGGAGTTTTCATAGCATTGTCTTTACTGTTCCACGGTATGGCAAGTCAGATCTGTGGAGAGGCGAGCACATTAGAATGCATGTTTTTGTTGAGGGGCAAATGATACAATCCATATTGTCTTCAGTGATGTCAGACCTGTATTTTATGTGAGACATAACAGCCTCCTCCTCTCCATCTCTCCACTGTCCACACTCAAAGGTTCCGTCTCACTGGAATAAAAACAGACACATACATTAATACATGTTTAATACTTAATACAGAATGCAGATACAGAAAATCCCAGGAAACGCCATCAGTAGGACCCACTGGAGGTGTCTTACCTGATCCAGATATAGCGCATTGGTTTTTATGAGATCATGTGATCTAAAATGGTCATTTTTCATTCAAATGCTGTTTTCTTGTCTTTGCGCGTATATTCAGTGAGGGAATGTTCTGCAAAGTTGTGAATATTATGAGAGACAATATTCCAGTGAAATGAAAATGTTGTTATTGATTATTTGGGGCTTAAGAGGGGCCACTGTGGCCCTCTGGTCAGTCTGGGTGCAGTGAGGGCAACATCACCCAGGGAATTACAGGAAGGAATCCATTCATCTTTAACTGTAAATAGTATCTTTTTGACACTTATCACTGAAAAATATCACTGTTTGCACTGTTGGAAGGTGGGACAATAAACATCATGAAATGATATTTCTGACTTGCCAATGTATCCACGATCCCACAAGAATAACTGACAAAAAGACTGAAATATGAACTGACAAACAAATAAAATAATCTTGTGTTTCGGAATGTTTTTGGTCACTGTTTGTCGTATTTCTGACGATTTTAGTCACATTTGTGTCACTTTTAGTCGCATTTGTGGACAGGTGGACAGGTATGCGTTTCATTATTTTGGTCTGCGATGCTAAAACAGACCAAAACTATAGGTGCGTTTGCTGCTTTTCACTGCGGCAATTACAGCTTGTTTTACTACAGGCCACTAAACAGAACGCATAAACAAAACAGGCTTATAATCAGTGTGTGGACTGGACAGGGACAGTGGCAAAGCCGTGATGGATGAAGATTGATCGAGGAATTATTTACTCGGATTTGCACTGTTTGTCAAGTAGGGACACTGCTCTACATTTTTTGATAAGTTATAATCAGGCCCAACATTTGCACAAGACTTTTGGAGCATGTCATTCTAAATTGTGTCGTGAAAATTGCCATCAGCTAAACTAAAAAAAGCAGCAGCAGAATTTATAACATTATCGTCAGAAGAAAAAGGAGGAAGTAGTAAAAGTAGAAGTAAGGGTGCAGCTCCCAGACCCACAGCACACAGACCAGACCAGAACCACAGCTCCCAGACCAGAACCACAGCTCCCAGACCAGAACCACCAGAACCACAGCTCCCAGACCAGAACCACAGCTCCCAGACCAGAACCACCAGAACCACAGCTCCCAGACCAGAACCACAGCTCCCAGACCAGAACCACAGCTCCCAGATCCTCAGTTTGTGGGTCTGGGAGCTGTGGGTGTCTGTGGGAAGAATCCACAAGAAGTGTATTTTTGCCCGACGGCACAGTGGTCTGCTGCAGTTTTCAGGTCATTAGACGAGTGTTCTGCTTGGCCTTTGTCAAACACGGACAGCAGTAAACCCCGCCAGCGATCCATTTGATCCAACGGATATTTTAAACAGGATTTCATCCACAAGATTCAAATCCAGATTTGCAAATCTGCTCCTTTGTTATTTCCAATCTTTAAAGCTAAATCTGGACCAATTTGATCCTGGAAACCAGAATCATGGTGAACCCACCTCAGAGGTGGATTTGAGGCTGGTCCAAGGTCTTAAAGTCTTTTCCCTCAGAGTTTATACATTTTACTCAAAATCCTCATGTTATAGACAAAATAAGAAGTTTTATTCAACCTTTGATTTATGTGTAAGTTATTATTCACATTTAATTGGGTAATTTGTATTTTGTATATTCATTTGGGGATTCATATATATTGATTTCTAATTATATATTATTTTTGGGTACATTTTATTAATTTATCTTTGCCGCATTATTTTAGTTCCTATTGTTTCTAGTAGAGCGCATTTGTTGAGCGCACAAAGAGTTAGCGCAGAGAGCACATTGTGGTGACCAAGAAATAAAGACACAGTGGAACACTGTCCTGCCGTGCTGGTTCTTTCGCAAGGAAGATAGCAGAAACATTTATGATCAAGGCAAGCTGAACTGTAACCCGCCATACCCACAGCCTCAAGAGTCTGGTGAGACAAAAATAAAGGGTTACACATCTAAATGACAAATACACAACAAAAGAAAATGTGACCAAACTTAAGACTAAACTGAACTCAAATAATCACTGGAGCACCAGGGGTGTGTGGTTTACGCAGCACAAACAAACTGTCCAGTCAATCAATGAAGTTGATGGCAAACAACAAGAAACATGATCCAGGCCTCCTGCTGCCTCTGCTGTCGTACTGGTAAAACCCATAGGCCCGACAGGTGCACACCCTGCACGGACTACCTTTAAATCCAGGCGCCCATGGACTAAACCAAATCAACAAAGATGCTTAGGAAAACAATAGATTGGGCTAAAGAAATAACAAAATATAAGAAACATTAACATAACAAAAATGTGACCAATTAAATATGCACATTACATAAACTAAACTGTAAATATAAACAAACAAAAATCACTAAAATTAACTACATTTCAAAATAAACAAAGGAGACAAATAGCTCCTACACTCCAGCCCCTAATTGTACATTAAATCACAATTACTTTCACTGAAATAAGGAGTACATAGTATCTATGAGCAATGCATTAGCCTTAAGTGAATCTTCTTTCTTCTTGCTGGACCTGAAAATTAACAACAGAGATGGAGCATAGAATGAAGGACAGAGAGAGATGAGCATTAGAGTTTAGTTTTAATCTCTGGTGTAAGAGGTCTGTCATTCAAGATGCTTCACAAAACACAGTTTGGAGAACTTCATCATCTACAATCTGCTGCTTGAGGACTGAGGTGAGCACATTTCTGAATGAGCGAATCAAGCGCTCCCAGACACCTCCTTGGTGTGAAGCTGCAGGTGTATTGAAATTCCAGTTTATGCCATCATGTACCAGTCTTTTGAATTTAGTTTTGGGTCATATCTGCCAGACTCTCTTTGATCTCCCTGTTGGCTCCCAAAATTTGTGCCGTTGTCTGACTTGACACTGACACTGGGCCACGTCTGCACACAAATAACCTGACTGAACTGATGCAGGAATCAGCATCCAGTGTGCGCAACTTCCAAACGGACAGCACGGCTGGTCAGGCACGTGAAAATGACTCCATATCTTTTAAGTAGGCTCCTGCCCCTTTAACATCGATGGTCTACTCCAACATCAGTGAATGGAGCTTTGTCTGACATTACTCTTTCCAGAGGCAGATCGGCCATTTTTTGTTCCATTAACTTTCCTCTGTTACTTCTACAGGTGTCACACTCAGACAGAATTTTCTGGCAGCAGAATTAGCACTGAGTATCCAGTATTTTTGTCGCAGACTGGACAGCATGTGGTTCCTTCCTGCGTGGCCAAGTTGATGGTGAATCTAGCGCAGAATCAATGTCACATGCGTGTCTTTACTCCGAATGACAGGCTGCTTAGTGTGCTTATTGTGCAGCACTGGATCCAGCCTATCCAGGTTGTTTTCTTTGAAGATGTTCTTGTTTGAACTTTTGATGTTGCTCAAACTGAATATTAGCCTGCTCTGCTTTAGCCAGGTCTTCACACATTCAATTTTGTCCTTTTACTGTAGTTTTGAAATACTGCTTTTTTTTCTTCTTTTTTTTTTACATTTTCCGACTGTTTTAAAAACTCTATTCTTTTCTGAGACAGCACTTTGAGCAGCTCTTTCACCTTTAAGAAATAGGCTACATTTTTCTTCAACTTCACCCAGGATGAACAGCTTGTGAGGAGGAAACTAGTGGGACTTTTCTTCTCCTCCACAACAACACTGATTGTTACATCTTTCTTCACTTCAGGGTCATCAGAAGGATTGGATCAGAATTTCCATCCAGCTTTGGCCATTTATCTTTAGGCTCAAACAAAAAGTGAGGGCCGTTGATCCATCTGCTGTGCTCCATGAAGTGTTCAGCTCTCATTCCTCTTGTTTGTCTTTAGTGCTCACATACATCCACTGATCAACAGGAGTAGCTTCTCTGATGAGGGAGACTCTGTTTGCAGCAAAGGTGTGAAATCTCTTTGTTTCATTGCTGATGTATTTCAAGACGGTGGTGCTGTCAGTGCAGAAAACAGATTTCTCCAGCTTTAGATGTAACTCTTTTGAAGCATGTGATCAATATGAACTGCAAGGACTGCAGCTGTGAGCGCCAGACGAGGAATGGTGGTCTGCTTGAGAGAAGACACTCCCAGGAGAAATGAGAGGTGGACATGATAATCACTTTGGATTCTTAAATATGAAACATTGCCGTATCCCACTTGGCTGGTATCAGAGAGGTGGTGGAGCTGGAGTCATCAGGCTTAATGCACCGATCCACTCTGAACTCTGCAATTTTCTTTCGATCTTGTAGCCAGCCTGACCATTGTTTGAAGTGGGGGTAAACAGCATCATCCCAGCCCAGGTTTCTTCTGCAGAGCTCTTGCAATAGCAGCTTAGCAGTGATTGTGGAAGGGGCAAGAAAACCCAGAGGGTCATATAGTGAGCTCACCACTAACAATCTTGGCTGCTCTTGAAGTGAGGATTTAAACTTAAATGTGTCACCTTCAGTGCACCACTGAAGCCCCAGCGCTCGCTCCATTGGGAGCTAATCAATATTCTTTTGCTTTGTTATTGTTGGAAACTGTATGCAGCTGCACTGCACGGCTATTGCTGAGCCACATTGAAAGTTTGAATCTGCCTTTATTGCAGAGGGCTGTCAAATCTTGTACCGTTTTTACGACTTCTTCTTCTGTAGACAGAGATTTTAGGCAATCGTCCAGATAGAAATGATGTTTTATTGTATTCAGGAGAAAAGTGCTGAGCATTGTCTTCATCTGTTCTTCTTAGAGCGTAATTTGCACAGCTCGGTGAGGATGCAGCTCCAACAGATGGACTTTCATGCGATATTCTTTTGGCGCTTGTGAAGTGTCACCTTTTGGCCACCAGAGGAAGCGCAGGAAGTTTCTCTGGTGCTCTGGAACCTGGACCTGACGGTACATGGCCTGGATATCTGCCCTGACAGCAACAGGCTCTTGTCAGAAGTGCAGAAGAACTCCCACAACAGAATTTGTTGGATCAGGCTCCTGCAGAAGCTGAGAGTTGAATGAGTTTTCTTGGGTGATAAACACCATGGTGTGGAATAAACCACACTTTGCCATTATTAGCTGTGAGCTGGTCATCAGGCACCAGTTCAGCATGTCCATCGCAAATCGTGTTCTCAACAAATGTAATATACTCTGCTTTGAAGGAGTCAAACTTTATTTTCAAACTTTGGAGACGTTGCTCTGCAGTGCAGCGGTTTTGTGTTGACATTTTGCTCTTTGAAAGGTAGCTCTGTGCAGTAATGGCCATCAATGAATGCTGCTGTACTGGTCATTATGTCCATAAACTTGATGTCTTCTCTTGACATTTTCTTTTGTTTTTTCATTGAAATCCTGATTATATTGTTGACTCAAAATGTTCTCAAGATGTTCCACAGATATTCTATTTACTGTTACAGCAGAGCAGCTAATCTTGTCTTTGCCTTCTCAACAAAATGGACCATTAATGACCCATCTAACTCAGGCCCGAACAGCACAGGGCCCTTCACCCTGGCTGTTGAGTAGCTCTCACAGCTCCATCACTTTAGTTGCATCAGTGCCAATAAGCAACTCATCTTCAGCATCTATGTCGTGAAGCTTAACATCCACTTGTCAATATCTTCTTGTTGTGGCACATTACATTTTGAGACATTTTTTTTTCGAGGCATTGTTTTTTGTGTCATCACATCAGGGAGCTCAATGTACTCATTTTCCTCATGTGCAGCAGTTTTAAGTCCAAGAAATAATGTTTGTATTAACAATGCTTCTAAGGCCCATTGTACGCAGCAAAATACTTGCTCTCTTGCCTTTAATGTACAGTTTTCTTGATGGACTTTTTGTGCAAAATGTGCCGGTGCTGCCTGGATCCAAGAAGGACAGCAGCAATGGACACAACTGCATCTGCATTCTTTACTTGTGTGACCAGTTTTAAAACATCCAAAACAGATTCCTTTGTCTTTAATAAAGTTCACCTTGTCTTTGTGTGCCTTTTCTTTGAAATTAAAACATTTTCCAGAGTGTGATTAAAAAAAAAAAAACACTGTGTTTTACACAAGAGTTGTTTTTATTTGTTGTGAATTTGTTTGGTGGTAAAACTCCCTCTTTTTCTTTGTTTAATTTGACTGCTGTTGGAGCTCTTGGGTGTAGGGTCTTGAATCAGATGCTATTTTGACCTGTTTTTCACTGAACGAAACAAATGTTTCTCATGTTTGTGGGCAAATGAAGTTCTTTCATGTTAGCTATGTGTTCAGTCAGGTTTGAGCATCCTCTGAGAAACAGTGAGAGTGACTGCTTTAATATCATCACCTTTTATTGATGGCCAGTTATTCATCTTTTCCATGTATGCATGTGCAATGTTATGTTCATTTCCAAAATGCTCAGCAAGAAGACTGTTGGCTCAGCAGTAGCTCTGTTCTGCAACTGTGAACCAGGTCTCTCGGCTGCCCCCTGGTGTTTGAGAAAATGCAGACAGTCACTCAAAGACTCGAGGTCTCAATCATAAACAGGGATGTTTCGTGGGGGCAGGACTGAGCTCATGTTTTGTTGGACCAACATGGCAGTGATGTCATTTTGTCTTTGCATTATGTCCATTATACCTGGTTGATTGTTTGATTGTGGTTGCACCATAACATTGTTACATAGAATGGGCTCAGCAACTTGTGTTGTGCAAGAGTCAACATTTTTATTTTGATACACATATTGAATTGCATTTTGTTTGAGACTAACAACTGGTGGTTGCACAGTGGTGGTAACATGCACATCTTTGTCCTTTTGGTCTGGCACAAATATATCAGCACTTGGATTTCATCGGATTGCTTCGGTGACGCTGTGCTTAGAGACGTAGGAGTTCATGCCGATGGAGATTTTGGAGACTTTGGAGCCACAGTGAGAAGAACTGATGTCCACGGAGCTTTGCATTTGCAGCAGAAAGTTGCGTTTCAAGTTCGCCTTGGTGTGTGTTTTACTTTGTCAAAGTGGGTGGGCACACATTGCATTTTTAATTTTTCACTTTCCATTTTTATATATTTTTCTTGTGCCTCAATTTCATGTTTTTTTTATTCAGAGCAGCAACATGTTCCAATAACGCGGCTTTGTCGGCCTCTGCTTTTAGTATTTTATTTGAAAAATTTTAATTTTGTTTTGCAAGTTCATCTGGAGGTAGCGGCAGGTTTGTGAAAGTATGATGCGCACTTGCCAACATTTGAACACGTTGAGACGTGACGTCACTGAATTTGCATCGTCCTTTGCTTTCATTAATATGTTCAAATCCTCCATAAGCCTTTTTGCCAGTTTGCATTTTGCTTTCCGTTTTTCCTGGCAAGTTTGCATGTGAAGAATCAGACCTTTGCAAATCATTTTCCATGTCTGTTTGCACCTTTGAAACATCCCACATTTTTCAACTTAATAGTTTTTTTAAAATCACAATCCAAAAGAAATGGGCACAGAGCAACACCTTTATCCACAGTTTTATTCATTTTAGCTTTGATACTAGCGGTGCGTAAAAGTACTGCATGTAAATCCTGTCTGTTTGGTCTCCGCTTCAACAACTTGTATGGCAATATTAATGAATAACATCAAACTGCAATCATTTGGCTGTTTCCTTTTACAGCATTAGCGTTTGTATTGCACATACCAAGCCCAGTGGAAAAGTAGGAGAGCGTTTGATTGTTGAAGGCGAGGCAACTTTCCCGCTGACGCTGTCCGGAGAATAAAGGCGATGGATGACGCTGCCATCCATCAATGCACAATAATCCCCTTGATATCGGATTGATATGGATCGATATCAAGACAGAGAAAAGCTGAGAGGGGAGGCAGAGGAGAAGGGAGACAGAGGACAGGTGAGACAGGCTGAGAGGGGAGACAGAAGAGGAGGGAGAAAGGCTGAGAGGGGAGACAGAGGAGAGGGGAAACCGGCCGAGAAGGGAGACAGAGGAGAGGGGAGTCAGAGGGGAGGGGAGACAGGCTGAGAGGGGAGACAGACGAGAGGGGAGAGAGGCTGAGAGGGGAGACAGAGGAGAGGAAAAACAGCCTGAGCGGGGAGACAGAGGAGAGGGGAGACAGGTTGAGAGGGGAGACGGGTTGACAGGGGAGACAGAGTAGAGGGGAAACAGGATGAGAGGGGAGACAGAGAAGAGGAGAGACAAGAGATGCAACGACAAGGAGCCTAGAACACGCAGACGTCAGGACATGTAGCCCAGATCTGATTTGGTATCGTAACTGCCATGAGACAAATCCTGGCAGATGCCACGTCGAGTGCCACAAAACCTGGCAGGTGCCAATCTGATTTGTGGCAGCTGCTGCTGCTGCACAATCAGCCTGGTCCTACTGGAACTTCTTTAAAACTTTGCGTGTCCCTGGATTTTCTCTGTCTTCTCCACTCCACGCACCGGAGGTGGAAAAGGGGGGCTGACACTCATGCACGCACACACTCAAACACACACATGGGCCGAGCACACATGGAGCAGGAGACTTACGTGAGTCCTGGGTGAGACACAGGAGAGATGAACGGGAGAGAAACGCTACTATCAATCACATTGTGTTTGCGCCATCGGAATCAAATCGAATCGCCTTGGACTGAAAGATTCACACCCCTAGTTAATAACTTCATTGTATTTATTTAGCACATTGCTTATATGCTCTTTATAGGTCAGCCTCTGGTCGAACCACACCCCGAGAAATTTGAAGATGGATACCTTCTCTAAAGGTTGCATCAAAAAGCTTCATAACCAGCCCTTCTTTTCAGAGCATGTCATAGAGATATAGAGAGATCATAGAGAAAACTAATATCGAACACATCTCGGTCCTCGTCGAGGACGAGGTAATTGGATGAGTTAAGAGAGAGTAAAAGGTGTGGACCGACATGAAGCCATGAGGCGCCAGCCTTCAGGTAGAACTTTAAAAGGTGCAGTGAGGAGCAGAAGAGCTGAAGCGCTGAGGCTGAGGTTTGAATGATGAGCCCCGCCGATGGCATGAGCCCTGCTCACAGAGCCCCACTCACAGAGCACAAAAGCCCCGCTCGCGGAGCGCACCAGCCCCGCTCACGGAGCACTCATTCCGCCTGGAGCACACCAGCCCGCTGGTGCTCCGCCTGGAGACTATCTTCCCTTTCAATTTTCACTCGCCATCTCTCACACTCTGATTTTCGCGCTGCCACAGAGACGTGGTTTGTGTCTTTGCCACGCTTACCAGCACTGCAGCACGTCAATTAATGTAACACTGCGACTTTGTATCAGAATCACTATAATTTGGGGAATTAATTTCCTTCGGAGCTGGACGTAAAACATCCAGGGCTCAAGCCCTGGTAAAAAAAAAGTACGCAACCTTGGCATCATCATGGACCCCACCCTCTCATACCATTCACACCTAAACCATGTCACTAAAACATCCTTCTTTCACCTCCGCAATATCAGAATCAGAATCAGAAAGCGGTTTATTGCCATTGTAAGTGAAATTCACAAACATAGGAATTTGCTTCGGCGTAGGTGCAACATAAAGCAATGGATAAAATAAAATATATATAAAAAGGCATGCATAAAATAAAATTAGAATAAAATAGACTAAGATAGACTATATACAGAATGTACAGTTGGCAGATAGTGCAATGTGCAAATGAGTAGTGCAAATAGATTGTTCTTAAGTAATATTATTGTTAAAGTGGCAGGTGTTACAGAGTGTTCATGAGTCCAACGGCAGAGGGAAAGAAACTGTTCTTGTGGCGGGAGGTTCTGGTCCGGATGGACCGTAGCCTCCTGCCCGAGGGGAGTGGCTCAAATAGTCCGTGTCCAGGGTGAGAAGGGTCAGCTGTGATCCGACCTGCTCGTCCCCAAGTCCTGCTGGAGACGTACAGGTCCTGGACAGATGGAAGGCTGCAGCCGATCACCTTCTCAGCAGAGCGCACAATGCGCTGTAGTCTCGGTTTGTCCCTGGCTGTGGCTCCTGCGTACCACACGGTGATGGAGGAGGTGAGGATGGACTCGATGATGGCCGTGTAGAACTGCACCATCATCTGCGCCGGCAGCTTGGCTTTCCTCAGCTGCCGCAGGAAGTACATCCTCTGCTGGGCCTTCTTGATGATGGAGCTGATGGTCGGCTCCCACTTGAGGTCTTGAGTGATGGTGGTGCCAAGGAAGCGGAAAGAGTCCACGGTGGTGATGGGAGAGTCTGTCAGGGCAAGGGGGGGCAGGGGGGCTGAGACTTTCCTGAAGTCCACGATCATCTCCACTGTCTTCTGGGCGTTGAGCTCCAGGTTGTTGTCGCTGCACCAGGACACCAGCCGGTCCACCTCCCTCCTGTAGACAGACTCATCGCCGTCCGAGATGAGTCCGATGAGGGTGGTGTCGTCTGCAAACTTGATCAGTTTTACAGAGTCGTGGCTGGAGGTGCAGCAGTTGGTGTACAGGGAAAAGAGCAGAGGAGAAAGTACACAGTCCTGTGGAGTTCCTGTGTTGATAGTCCGAGTCTCTGAGACATTCTTCCCCAGCCGCACGCACTGCCTCCGGTCCGTCAGGAAGTCAGTGATCCACCTGCAGATGGAGTCAGGCACGTGGAGCTGAGAGAGCTTGTCCTGGAGCAGAGCAGGGATGATGGTGTTGAATGCAGAGCTGAAGTCCACAAACAGGACCCTGGCGTAGGTTCCCGGGGAGTCCAGATGCTGCAGGATGAAGTGGAGGGCCAGGTTGATGGCGTCGTCTACAGATCTGTTGGCTCTGTAGGCGAACTGCAGTGGGTCCAGGGCGGAGGAGGTGAAGGACTTGAGATGGGGCAGGACCAGGCGCTCAAAGGACTTCATGACGACAGGCGTCAGCGCCACAGGCCTGAAGTCATTAAGTCCAGTGATCCGGGGCTTCTTGGGGACAGGGACGATGATGGACGACTTGAAGCAGGCTGGGACATGGCATGACTCCAGGGAGGTGTTAAAAATGTCTGTGAAGACAGGAGTCAACTCGACCGCACAGTGTCTCAGGGTGGCGGGGGAGACACCGTCTGGTCCAGCAGCTTTCCGGGGGTTGGACTTCCGAAACTGTTTCCTTACATTGTCCCTGTGTAGTGAAAGGCCAGTGGGGGAGGTGGGGGGACCCGGGGTGTGATTGGCAGAAATGTCCATTGTAGTGAGATGGGTGGGGGAGGGGGTTGAGGTTTCGAACCGTGAATAGAAGGAGGCGAGCTGTTCAGCCAGTTTCTGGTCGTCGGCAGCATGGGGGGCTTTGGGCTTGTAGTTGGTGATCTGCCTAAGTCCCCTCCAAACCGCCGAAGCGTTGTTCGCAGAAAAAGACTCCTTTAGGCGTGTGTTATACAGAGATCTAGCTCTTGACACCTCCCTGCTAAATCTGTACTTTGCGCCTTTGTAGCTCTCTCTGTCCCCGGCTCTGAAAGCTGCCTCCTTCTGCTGCCTGAGCTGCCTCAGTTTGGGTGTGAACCAGGGCTTGTCGTTGTTATAAATCACCCTGGTGCGTGTGGGAATGATACTGTCCTCACAGAATTGGATGTATGACGTCACAGTGTCCGTGTACTCATCCAAACCATCCGTGGCCGTTTTGAACACATCCCAGTCTGTAATGTCCAAACACGCACATAGCTCCTCCACTGCCTCGCTGGTCCACTTCTTAGAAGTCCTCACTACAGGTTTGGAGAGCTTCAGCCTCTGTCTGTACGTGGGGATCAGGTGGATCATGGCGTGATCTGACAGCCCTAGGGCAGCGCGAGGAACCGCGCGGAAGGACCTACTCACTGTCGTATAACAGTGATCCAGCGTGTTCTGCTCTCTGGTCGGGCATTTAATAAACTGTCTGTACTTTGGTAGTTCCTGGCAGAGAGAGATTACCCTTGTTAAAATCCCCGAGGATGATCAACAAGGAGTCCGGGAAGTCCTGCTCCGCATTCAAAACCCCCTCCGCCAACATACGCTGTGCGTCTTGTATGTTCACGCACGGCGGGATGTAAACAGCGAACGTGAGTTCGCTTCAATATGGCCAGCCTCCGACCCTCCCTCTCCCAGTCCACAGCTGAAATCCTCATCCACGCCTTCATCACCTCCAGACTCCACTATTGCAGTAGCTTATTCTATGGACTTCCCACCACTCGCCTTCAAAAACTACAATACATTCAAAACTCTGCCGCCCGCCTTCTCACTCACACTCGGTCCAGAGAACACATCACCCCTGTCCTCCAACAGCTACACTGGCTTCCCGTTCAATATTGTATCCAATACAAGCTCCTCCTCCTCACGTACAAGTCCCTCCATAACCCCGCCCCTTCCTACCTCACTGACCTACTCCGACCGTACTGTCCAACCCGCCGCCTCCGCTCTGCTGACACCCACCTCCTCACTCCCATCACCCGCACTAAGCACCGGACCTTGGGGGACCGAGCCTTCGCCGCTGCTGCCCCCACCCTCTGGCCCCGCCCTCTGGAACTCACTTCCACAACCCATCAGGAACTCGGACTCACTACAGACATTCAAATCACTCCTTAAGACCCACCTGTTCAAACTGGCTTTTGTGTAAATTTATGTTGTTTTGTCTGTTTATGTAAAGCGTCTTTGAGTGTCCAAAAAAGCGCTATACAAGTTTGATGTATTATTATTATTATTATTAAAATGGCCTGGCGATGCCTATAATTGAAGTCATGTTGTTGCTCTGCGTGCATATATAAATATATGTTGATACATTTTACCAAATACTTATTACTTATGACTTATTACTTATTTAGGTAGGTGTCTTGATACCATGGGAATAAAAAAAAATAAAAAGACAACAGTACCTCTTTTGCACATCTTCTCTAGGTCTTTTCCAGCCTTGAGTCGATGTTGTTCTTGTGGGAGGTCACTCCGGTTTGATGTCACTTGAAGGCGATAATGTGCCTCTAAGAGATGACGTTGACGAGTTATACATAGATGGAGAGCTGTAAAGAGAACAAACCAGTGTTAAATGGCAAACCTAACTTTGTGTGGCAGTACAGGTTTCTGCCACTACAAATGATTAGCATTAGACTATAAAAGCCTTTCTCAAGCTCTTCTTCGTTCTCTGACTCGTGCAGTTCCGATTCCAGTCCGGTGTTTACGCCCGTCCTCTGCTGCGCCAGGTAGCTGTTCATTCTGGTTGTTCCCCAAATCTAACACAGGTTAGTCATTAAGTAATGCCTGTATTATTTGTGGTGCCGCAGTGTGGCTTTTGGCCCGGTGAAGCACCACTTCGTGGCACTCACTGTGCTTTGGTGGCTGGCGTTCCTTTTGGTTCGAGTGTGTCGTAGCTGGATGGTCCTGTCAGCCGTCACCTGTCACCGGTGTGCAGCAACAAGCCTTAACGTGAAGTAGGTTCTACTTTTAGTGCAGCGCAACTGAAATGACTGTGTTGATGGAATGTAATCTAATGGAATAATTTCATATTCAGGCTGAGATGTTGAGTCGGCCCATCGCTGTCTTGCCTTCAGTCTACAGCCTCGCCCTACCAACTCTTGCCCAGTCTCACAGAGACTGGTCTCCTACTTGTCATGTCGTCTAGTTACCTACATTTTCTTGTGTAATGTCTATTTAAAGGAATGTGTTTGGGACTGTGCAATAACTACAACGAATGATGTCAATGGACTATACGAAAGATGTTTTTTTAATATAAAGTCAAGAATCAAGGAATTAACGGAACACGTATTTAATAAATTATTGTAACTAAATGGGATTTGCCTCCTTTTATCAATTTAAATTAACCTCTGTGCTTTATTGTTAATATGGTGTTAATATGGTTAGTATGGACCCATTGATGTCCACGTGGCGTTGTTGGATCCTTTCAAAGTGGCTAAAGTGATTTTTAATTTGTAAGATACCACTCACATCGCCACATTTGCATTCTCCATAAAAAAGTAAATGTTTTGTCCATCTGTAGCTTCATAAAAAATGTGGTTTACTGATAAGGCTGCAAGATTAATCGCAATTAAATTCATTTTAAAGGACATAATTAGCCAATCGTTAAAAGGTAATTACCTCCATGAACATGTGATTATTTTATTAATTCACCAGATCATATTTCAGTCTTCAGGACTGGTTAAACGTGCACTTTAAACAGAATCCTATTATTGAAACCCTAACCCTTGAATTACTTCTGAGAAAAATCACTAAAAATTATTTTTCACAAACATGCAGCCCTAGTAACTTATGTTTTTTTTTCTGAAAAATGACCCGTTTAGTGTAATACTGTCATATAAGTCAAGCTGATGGGCAAAGTACAGTCCATTCCACACATTTTTGAAACAATGGACACGTTTTGTTGACTTTAGTTGTGGCTTGCTCTAGAGAAAATAGCTTAACGTGAGGGTAACTACCGTGCACCCAAATATAACGGAGAAAGAGCTTACCATGCCCCGTGTATAACGGAGCAAAGTGTTTACCGTGTGCTCAGTGTAGTTAACGTAAAAAAGGGTTTACCGTAATGCCACACGCTAAGACGAAAACTAAATTAGATTAGCAGTGGTTTAAAGAATTTATATAAGAGTGCAAAAGAGATTGGAATACCACAAATGTAGGTTTCTGGCTAGAAAATTTACAACAATGGATATGATATTTTGACAGCATAAGGATTAAGTTTAACAAATACTTTTTTTTAACAGCAATCTTTTCTTTATAAACACCAAAAAGGACATGCATTGTAATTTCCAAAATATTTGAGTGTAATAACAGTCCCAAAATAAATGGGTCACTGATTCTTCAGTGCCATGACAGAAAGAGCAGAGTGGGTCTACATTTAGCCGGAAGACCAAAAGCCTATGCACTGAATTTGAATTGTAAACTGAATGTAATCTATAGTGTTTATTTATTTTGTATGTAACCAAGCTGAAACTGCACATGTTTTATATTTCATTAAGCCTCTTGCAATGTTATTGTTTATACCTTTGTACATTTGAATTAATAAAAAAAAAAAGTTAGATTAGCAACGTAACAAAGACGAACTTAACATTGAACAAGTGAGCTACCGTTAAGGACATTTGAAACACGAAATGCAGTTTTATGTACTGCAAAGATAAGCTAAGTTAAATTAGCAATGGCCTCTGCCTTTAACAAACTAAATCCGTTTCATACTCAAATGCGAGGACACAATATTTATACATTAAGCAAGAACGAAATTGAATATTTTTTGCACATATTTAAATTTTAGGTAATATAACAAACGGCTGCTCATGCCACCATTAGCCACATTGGATGTTAACGTTAGCTGTTAGGGTTTTCACGGACTAATTAGCTAAACATTCTAACCTTATTAAAATGAGAAGAAAACGCCACATTTCGCTGTCCGTGTTCTCTTCTTGGCGCAACCCCGAAATGAAACGAACACGGCCAGGAGCAAGATGGGAGAAAAGCACCGTCCCCTAAACACATAACGAAAAGGTATCACTGTAAACACAAAGCACTCTTAAATTATACTCGTGAGAAATTATAGTGTAATAAAAAATAAAAAAGTGTAATAAATCTACAATGACCAACATTACATAAAACGTGCAGGACTTTGCGGGACATGTGCTGCACCATGAGACAAACTCGTATGACGCTAACATATACAGCTGGCCATAGAGCGCTACATTCGTACGTCAGTCGTGACGTCACGTTCTATTACGCTTTACTGTTTATATAGAACGTGTCCTTGTGACAACTACATCATTTACCTTCAGCTGTGGAGCGGAGCAGACGTGTTTTTTTCGCTCCGCTGGAAGTTGCAGAAAAGTTGGATTTCAGGACAACGGTGAGTGGTTTGTTGTTAGTACCAGGGCGCCCAAGCACTGACCGTGAGACACACCGAAAAAGCTGTCCAGGTCAGGCAGTGGTTCGTGTAATTATCCGCCTCCGTTTACAGAAAACACCGTTGCACCAAGACAGTCGCTCCGCAATTAAAGCCGTATTTAGCTGTGAGGCGCGGTCCAACCTTTCACAATAAACCCCTCCCTGCAGGTGGCACACGCACAAACTTTTATCTTGAAAGCGCCGCCCGTGTGTGGATGTCCTGTTTCTTTCCCGTGTCCCGCCTGTCCCCTGGCCCTAGCGTGTGTGCTGTGTGTAACTTACCTTATCTTTGTAGAACATAAAACTGCATTTTGTGTTTCAGATGTCCGTAAAGGTAGCTGACTTCACGGCAAGTTAGTCTTCGTCACGTCGCTAAATCGAAGGGACAGGAGTGTCGAGGAGCGGAGACACAGGTGAGTCCGCACACAGTGTTCAGGGGGGCATGGCAGGTTCTCTACACGTTAAGCTTTTAAACTGCAGCCTATTTTTAATTGGTTTGCAATCTGACTCATATTCACAGTAAAACAAACCTAATGAGGAAATTAATTAAAAGGCAAAGGTAGGCTGTGGAGAGGGCCCCTGCCTTTATAAACCGCTCCAATGAGCTGCCTCCAAGGGGTGACCGTGTGATTGGGTCCAACAGCGGCCAGGCACTGTCTGGTTGGCTGGTAATGGGCATTTTTATGCATTTTTTCCCCCCTGTGCTCCCTCACTGGTGGTCAAGATACATGAAAAAAGGTCAAAAATTATACAGTTATATTCTAACTGTCTCAGAAACCTGTTTAAATTTCAAAAGCAACCAAAAGATATGAATGGAACAGTTTGCATAACAAGGAGCTGATTGACCAAATCATTATTTTCCACATTTATCATGTATCCCTTGTGCATATTGTGGATTTTTACCATAAACACAATTCCCTCTTAAAATGTATTTTTATAATTATTAAGTAATTATAATAAATCTTGACTATAATAACCAAAATGACCTAACTAACACACTCTAGCAGCTGCATATGTAATTGATACCTGCATATCATAACAGGTGCATAGAAATTGGCTATTATCATCAATGTACCTTAAAATACACTAAAATCTGCATCTACTAGCCTTGGTTTCAGACCGTTACAGCACGCTGCATACTAAATACTGATGAATTTCTCCTACATTATACCCAGCCTATTAATATGCAGCAAGAGTGAAAAACCACACTGATGATGCAATAACGTGCGTGTGATATCCTTTTAATCACCTCCCTAGATTACAATGCATGATGGAAACGGATGTAGTACAATTGTTTAATTAACCCGACATCCTTTGATACGGTTAAGTCCATTTGTATGTAGACGTGCTCAAGATCCAAACTATCTGCAAGTCGAGACCCAGAGACCTGAACGCACACGACAGCCAGACACAAGAAGAAAACCTGCACAATTTGGGAAAAATATCGAATTGCGAATTTTCTAACCAGTATTGCCAGGATTGCAATTAGATTTTTATAAAATGATTCTGTTCAAAGTTCATATTTTAAACACAACCAGGAGAATTGGCAAAAATACTTAAATACGAACTGACAAATTAATGAAAGAATCAAGTGTTTCAGAATGGTTTTGTTACTCAATTGCATGTTTGAGTTGCATTTTTGTTTGTCACTTCGTTGCGAATCTGTTGCTTGAAGTCGCGTATTTGCCGCTTTTATTTGCGTTTTTGTCACTTTTAGTCACATTTTTGTCACTTTTAGTCGGTTGGGGTTAGTTTGTCACTTTTCAGTCGCTTTTAGTTAATTATCGCTTTTAATTGTGTTTGTGTCTTTTAGTTGAGCGTTTGTTGCTTTTAGTCGCCTGTCGCTTTTAGTTGCATGTTGTTGTCGCTTTTAGTTGTGTGTCTGTCGCTGTTAGTTGCATGTTTGTCGCCTTTAGTTGTGTGTTTTTGTTGCCTTTAGTTGCATGTTTTTGTCACATTTAGTTACGCGTTTTTGTTGCTTTTAGTTAGGTGTTTGTGGCTTTTAATCGCGTTTGTCACTTTTAGTTCCATGTTTGTCTTTTTTTTGCGTTTTTGTCACTTTTAATCGTGTTTTTGTCACTTTTTGTAGCGTGTTTTTGTCACTTTTAGTTGCGTGGTTTTGTCACTTTTAGTTGCTTGTTTGTTGCCTTTAGTTGTGTGGTTTTGTCACATTTAGTCACGTGTATATTTCTTTTAGTTTGTGTTCAAGATTAATTCATTTTCTACCGCTTATTCCCGTTAGGGGTCGCGGGTGACTGGAGCCTATCCCAGTGACTTTGGGCCTTAGGCAGGGTACACCCTGGACAGGGGCCAACTCGTCGCAGGGCTAAAACATAGAGACATGGACAAGGACAGACAACCATTCACTCACATTCACACACTAGGGACAATTTAGAGTTGTCAATTAACCTACACAGTCATGTCTTTGGATGGTGGGAGGAAGCCGGAGAACCCGGAGAGAACCCACGGTAACACGGGGAGGACATGCAGACTCCACCCAGAGAGATCGTGTGATGTTAGGGTGGTTCAGAATTCGAAACCACGATGTTGGGGTGGTCTGGGATTCGAACCCACGATCTCCTTATTGAGAGGCAGAAGCATCCCTGTGTTCAAGATTGAAAAATATTTTCAATGCCTTCTGTGGCACAGATTCTCAATCTTGATTGACTCTGTTTTTCTTTTAATACAGGTCAGAATAAGGAAAAGCATTAGAAAAAGCCAACTCTGTCTTCCATCTAATTGCTAATAGTGGAGCACTGGCCCCTGTGTAGGGACTAAAATATTGTGAAAAAGCTCATAGAAGCTGATATTCCAAGGCCGTCTCCCGTCCAAGCTCTGGCCCACATCTGCTGAGCTTTCTGGAGCAAGCGAGATCAGGTGTTTTCTAAGCATTTATGACTTTGAGAATCTGTGCCACAGAAGGCACTGAAAACATGTTTCAATCTTGATTCACTGTGTGTTTTTCTCTCTGTTTTTGTTTTTATTTTAATACAGGTCAGAATAAGGAAAAGCATTAGAAAAAGCCAAATCTGTCTTCCATCTAATTGCTAATAGTGGAGCACTGGCCCCTGTGTAGGGACTAAAATATTGTGAAAAAGCTCATAGAAGCTGATATTCCAAGGCCGTCTCCCGTCCAAGCTCTGGCCCACATCTGCTCAGCTTTCCAGAGCAAGCGAGATCAGGTGTTTTCTAAGCATTTATGACTTTGAGAATCTGTGCCACAGAAGGCGCAGAAAACATGTTTCAATCTTGATTCACTCTCTGTTTTTCTCTCTGTTTTTGTAATATTTTAATACAGGTCAGAATAAGGAAAAACATTAGAAAAAGCCAACTCTGTCTTCCATCTAATTGCTAATAGTGGAGCACTGGCCCCTGTGTAGGGACTAAAATATTGTGAAAAAGCTCATAGAAGCTGGTATTCCAAGGCGGTCTCCCATCCAAGCTCTGGCCCACATCTGCTGAGCTTTCTGGAGCAAGCGAGATCAGGTGTTTTCTAAGCATTTATGACTTTGAGAATCTGTGCCACAGAAGGCACTGAAAGTATTTTTCAATCTTGATTCACTGTGTGTTTTTCTCTGTTTGTCTTTTTGTTTTGTTTTTAATACAGGTCAGAATAGGGAAAAGTATCAGAAAAAAGCCACCGTTGTCTTCCAATGATCAAGAAAAAGCTTACAGCACTTGGTATTCCAAGGCGGTCTCCCGTCCAAGCTCTAACCAGGCCCACATCTGCTGAGCTTTCTGGAGCAAGCGAGATCAGGTGTTTTCTAAGCCATTATGACTTTGAGAATCTGTGCCACAGAAGGCACTGAAAACATGTTTCAATCTTGATTCACTCTCTGTTTTTCTCTGTTTTTCTTTTTGTTTTTATTTTAATACAGGTCAGAATAAGGAAAAGCATTAGAAAAAGCCAACTCTGTCTTCCATCTAATTGCTAATAGTGGAGCACTGGCCCCTGTGTAATTTAAGGACTAAAATATTGTGAAAAAGCTCATAGAAGCTGATATTCCAAGGCCGTCTCCCGTCCAAGCTCTAACCAGGCCCACATCTGCTCAGCTTTCCAGAGCAAGCGAGATCAGGTGTTTTCTAAGCATTTATCACTTTGAGAATCTGTGCCACAGAAGGCACTGAAAACATGTTTCAATCTTGATTCACTCTGTTTTTCTCTCTGTTTTTGTTTTTATTTTAATACAGGTCAGAATAAGGAAAAACATTAGAAAAAACCAACTCTGTCTTCCATCTAATTGCTAATAGAGGAGCACTGGCCCCTGTGTAATTTAAGGACGAAAATATTGTGAAAAAGCTCATAGAAGCTGATATTCCAAGGCCGTCTCCCGTCCAAGCTAACTAGGCCCACATCTGCTGAGCTTTCTGGAGCAAGCGAGATCAGGTGTTTTCTAAGCATTTATGACTTTGAGAATCTGTGCCACAGAAGGCGCAGAAAACATGTTTCAATCTTGATTCACTCTCTGTTTTTCTCTCTGTTTTTGTTTTTATTTTAATACAGGTCAGAATAAGGAAAAGCATTAGAAAAAGCCAACTCTGTCTTCCATCTAATTGCTAATAGTGGAGCACTGGCCCCTGTGTAATTTAAGGACTAAAATATTGTGAAAAAGCTCATAGAAGCTGATATTCCAAGGCCGTCTCCCGTCCAAGCTCTGGCCCACATCTGCTGAGCTTTCTGGAGCAAGCGAGATCAGGTGTTTTCTAAGCATTTATGACTTTGAGAATCTGTGCCACAGAAGGCGCAGAAAACATGTTTCAGTCTTGATTCACTGTGTGTTTTTCTCTCTGTTTTTGTTTTGTTTTTAATACAGGTCAGAATAAGGAAAAGCATTAGAAAAAGCCAACTCTGTCTTCCATCTAATTGCTAATAGTGGAGCACTGGCCCCTGTGTAGGGACTAAAATATTGTGAAAAAGCTCATAGAAGCTGATATTCCAAGGCGATCTCCCATCCAAGCTCTAACCAGGCCCACATCTGCTCAGCTTTCCAGAGCAAGCGAGATCAGGTGTTTTCTAAGCCATTATGACTTTGAGAATCTGTGCCACAGAAGGCACTGAAAGCATGTTTCAATCTTGATTCACTCTGTGTTTTTCTCTCTGTTTTTGTATCTGTTTTTAATACAGGTCAGAATAAGGAAAAGCATTAGAAAAAGCCAACTCTGTCTTCCGTCTAATTGCTAATAGTGGAGCACTGGCCCCTGTGTAGGGACTAAAATATTGTGAAAAAGCTCATAGAAGCTGGTATTCCAAGGCCGTCTCCCGTCCAAGCTCTGGCCCACATCTGCTGAGCTTTCCGGAGCAAGCGAGACCAGGTGTTTTCTAAGCATTTATGACTTTGAGAATCTGTGCCACCTAAGGCACTGAAAACATGTTTCAATCTTGATTCACTGTGTGTTTTTCTCTCTGTTTTTGTATCTGTTTTTATTTTAATACAGGTCAGAATAAGGAAAAGCATTAGAAAAAGCCAACTCTCTTCCATCTAATTGCTAATAGTGGAGCACTGGCCCCTGTGTAGGGACTAAAATATTGTGAAAAAGCTCATAGAAGCTGGTATTCCAAGGCGATCTCCCATCCAAGCTCTAACCAGGCCCACATCTGCTCAGCTTTCCAGAGCAAGCGAGATCAGGTGTTTTCTAAGCAATTATGACTTTGAGAATCTCTGCCACAGAAGGCACTGAAAGCATGTTTCAATCTTGATTCACTCTCTGTTTTTCTCTCTGTTTTATTTTTTATTTTAATACAGGTCAGAATACGGAAAAGTATCAGAAAAAAGCCAACTCTGTCTTCCATCTAATTGCTAATAGTGGAGCACTGGCCCCTGTGTAATTTAAGGACTAAAATATTGTGAAAAAGCTCATAGAAGCTGATATTCCAAGGCCGTCTCCCGTCCAAGCTCTGGCCCACATCTGCTCAGCTTTCCAGAGCAAGCGAGATCAGGTGTTTTCTAAGCATTTATCACTTTGAGAATCTGTGCCACAGAAGGCACTGAAAACATGTTTCAATCTTGATTCACTGTGTGTTTTTCTCTCTGTTTTTGTTTTTAATACAGGTCAGAATAAGGAAAAGCATTAGAAAAAGCCAACTCTGTCTTCCATCTAATTGCTAATAGTGGAGCACTGGCCCCTGTGTAGGGACTAAAATATTGTGAAAAAGCTCATAGAAGCTGGTATTCCAAGGCGATCTCCCATCCAAGCTCTAACCAGGCCCACATCTGCTCAGCTTTCCAGAGCAAGCGAGATCAGGTGTTTTCTAAGCATTTATGACTTTGAGAATCTGTGCCACAGAAGGCACTGAAAGCATTTTTCAATCTTGATTCACTCTCTGTTTTTCTCAGTTTTTCTTTTTGGTTTTATTTTAATACAGGTCAGAATAAGGAAAAGCATTAGAAAAAGCCAACTCTCTTCCATCTAATTGCTAATAGTGGAGCACTGGCCCCTGTGTAATTTAAGGACTAAAATATTGTGAAAAAGCTCATAGAAGCTGGTATTCCAAGGCGATCTCCCATCCAAGCTCTAACCAGGCCCACATCTGCTCAGCTTTCCAGAGCAAGCGAGATCAGGTGTTTTCTAAGCCATTATGACTTTGAGAATCTGTGCCACAGAAGGCACTGAAAGCATGTTTCAGTCTTGATTCACTGTGTGTTTTTCTCTGTTTTTGTTTTGTTTTTAATACAGGTCAGAATAAGGAAAAGCATTAGAAAAAGCCAACTCTGTCTTCCATCTAATTGCTAATAGTGGAGCACTGGCCCCTGTGTAGGGACTAAAATATTGTGAAAAAGCTCATAGAAGCTGATATTCCAAGGCCGTCTCCCGTCCAAGCTCTGGCCCACATCTGCTGAGCTTTCCGGAGCAAGCGAGACCAGGTGTTTTCTAAGCATTTATGACTTTGAGAATCTGTGCCACAGAAGGCGCAGAAAACATGTTTCAATCTTGACTCACTGTGTGTTTTTCTCTCTGTTTTTGTATCTGTTTTTATTTTAATACAGGTCAGAATAAGGAAAAGCATTAGAAAAAGCCAACTCTCTTCCATCTAATTGCTAATAGTGGAGCACTGGCCCCTGTGTAGGGACTAAAATATTGTGAAAAAGCTCATAGAAGCTGGTATTCCAAGGCGATCTCCCATCCAAGCTCTAACCAGGCCCACATCTGCTTAACTTTCTGGAGCAAGCGAGATCAGGTGTTTTCTAAGCAATTATGACTTTGAGAATCTGTGCCACAGAAGGCACTGAAAGCATGTTTCAATCTTGACTCACTCTCTGTTTTTCTCTCTGTTTTTGTATCTGTTTTTATTTTAATACAGGTCAGAATAAGGAAAAGTATCAGAAAAAAGCCAACTCTGTCTTCCATCTAATTGCTAATAGTGGAGCACTGGCCCCTGTGTAGGGACTAAAATATTGTGAAAAGGCTCATAGAAGCTGGTATTCCAAGGCGATCTCCCATCCAAGCTCTAACCAGGCCCACATCTGCTCAGCTTTCCAGAGCAAGCGAGATCAGGTGTTTTCTAAGCATTTATCACTTTGAGAATCTGTGCCAACGAAGGCACTGAAAGTATTTTTCAATCTTGATTCACTCTCTGTTTTTCTCTCTGTTTTTGTATCTGTTTTTAATACAGGTCAGAATAGGGAAAAGTATCAGAAAAAAGCCACCTTTGTCTTCCAATGATCAAGAAAAAGCTTACAGCACTTGGTATTCCAAGGCGGTCTCCCATCCAAGCTCTGGCCCACATCTGCTGAGCTTTCTGGAGCAAGCGAGATCAGGTGTTTTCTAAGCATTTATGACTTTGAGAATCTGTGCCACAGAAGGCGCAGAAAACATGTTTCAATCTTGATTCACTCTCTGTTTTTCTCTCTGTTTTTGTTTTTATTTTAATACAGGTCAGAATAAGGAAAAGCATTAGAAAAAGCCAACTCTGTCTTCCATCTAATTGCTAATAGTGGAGCACTGGCCCCTGTGTAGGGACTAAAATATTGTGAAAAAGCTCATAGAAGCTGATATTCCAAGGCCGTCTCCCGTCCAAGCTCTGGCCCACATCTGCTGAGCTTTCTGGAGCAAGCGAGATCAGGTGTTTTCTAAGCATTTATGACTTTGAGAATCTGTGCCACAGAAGGCGCAGAAAACATGTTTCAGTCTTGATTCACTGTGTGTTTTTCTCTGTTTTTGTTTTGTTTTTAATACAGGTCAGAATAAGGAAAAGCATTAGAAAAAGCCAACTCTGTCTTCCATCTAATTGCTAATAGTGGAGCACTGGCCCCTGTGTAGGGACTAAAATATTGTGAAAAAGCTCATAGAAGCTGGTATTCCAAGGCGATCTCCCATCCAAGCTCTAACCAGGCCCACATCTGCTCAGCTTTCTGGAGCAAGCGAGATCAGGTGTTTTCTAAGCATTTATGAGTTTGAGAATCTGTGCCACAGAAGGCACTGAAGGCATGTTTCAATCTTGACTCACTCTCTGTTTTTCTCTCTGTTTTTGTATCTGTTTTGTTTTTAATACAGGTCAGAATAGGGAAAAGTATCAGAAAAAAGCCACCTTTGTCTTCCAATGATCAAGAAAAAGCTTACAGCACTTGGTATTCCAAGGCGGTCTCCCATTCAAACTTTGGCCCACATCTGCTGAGCTTTCTGGAGCAAGCGAGATCAAGTGTTTTCTAAGCAATTATGACTTTGAGAATCTGTGCCACAGAAGGCGCAGAAAACACGTTTCAATCTTGATTCACTCTCTGTTTTTCTCTCTGTTTTTGTTTTTATTTTAATACAGGTCAGAATAAGGAAAAGCATTAGAAAAAGCCAACTCTGTCTTCCATCTAATTGCTAATAGTGGAGCACTGGCCCCTGTGTAATTTAAGGACTAAAATATTGTGAAAAAGCTCATAGAAGCTGATATTCCAAGGCCGTCTCCCGTCCAAGCTCTAACCAGGCCCACATCTGCTCAGCTTTCCAGAGCAAGCGAGATCAGGTGTTTTCTAAGCATTTATGAGTTTGAGAATCTGTGCCACAGAAGGCACTGAAGGCATGTTTCAATCTTGACTCACTCTCTGTTTTTCTCTCTGTTTTTGTATCTGTTTTGTTTTTAATACAGGTCAGAATAGGGAAAAGTATCAGAAAAAAGCCACCTTTGTCTTCCAATGATCAAGAAAAAGCTTACAGCACTTGGTATTCCAAGGCGGTCTCCCATCCAAGCTCTAACCAGGCCCACATCTGCTGAGCTTTCTGGAGCAAGCGAGATCAGGTGTTTTCTAAGCATTTATGACTTTGAGAATCTGTGCCACAGAAGGCGCAGAAAACATGTTTCAGTCTTGATTCACTGTGTGTTTTTCTCTGTTTTTGTATCTGTTTTTAATACAGGTCAGAATAAGGAAAAGCATTAGAAAAAGCCAACTCTGTCTTCCATCTAATTGCTAATAGTGGAGCACTGGCCCCTGTGTAGGGACTAAAATATTGTGAAAAAGCTCATAGAAGCTGGTATTCCAAGGCTGTCTCCCGTCCAAGCTCTGGCCCACATCTGCTGAGCTTTCTGGAGCAAGCGAGATCAGGTGTTTTCTAAGCATTTATGACTTTGAGAATCTGTGCCACAGAAGGCACTGAAGGCATGTTTCAATCTTGACTCACTCTCTGTTTTTCTCTCTGTTTTTGTATCTGTTTTGTTTTTAATACAGGTCAGAATAAGGAAAAGTATCAGAAAAAAGCCAACTCTGTCTTCCATCTAATTGCTAATAGTGGAGCACTGGCCCCTGTGTAGGGACTAAAATATTGTGAAAAAGCTCATAGAAGCTGGTATTCCAAGGCCGTCTCCCGTCCAAGCTCTAACCAGGCCCACATCTGCTGAGCTTTCCGGAGCAAGCGAGACCAGGTGTTTTCTAAGCATTTATGACTTTGAGAATCTGTGCCACCTAAGGCACTGAAAACATGTTTCAATCTTGATTCACTGTGTGTTTTTCTCTCTGTTTTTGTATCTGTTTTTATTTTAATACAGTTAATAATTAGTATTAGCATTATAAACAGGCAACTCTGTCTTCCATCTAATTGCTAATAGTGGAGCACTGGCCCCTGTGTAGGGACTAAAATATTGTGAAAAAGCTCATAGAAGCTGGTATTCCAAGGCGATCTCCCATCCAAGCTCTAACCAGGCCCACATCTGCTCAGCTTTCCAGAGCAAGCGAGATCAGGTGTTTTCTAAGCAATTATGACTTTGAGAATCTCTGCCACAGAAGGCACTGAAAGCATGTTTCAGTCTTGATTCACTGTGTGTTTTTCTCTGTTTTTGTTTTGTTTTTAATACAGGTCAGAATAAGGAAAAGCATTAGAAAAAGCCAACTCTGTCTTCCATCTAATTGCTAATAGTGGAGCACTGGCCCCTGTGTAGGGACTAAAATATTGTAACAAAGCTCATAGATGCTGAGATGCCAAGGCCGTCTCCCTGCAAATCTCTGGCCCACATCTGCTGAGCTTTCTGGAGCAAGCGAGATCAGGTGTTTTCTAAGCATTTATGACTTTGAGAATCTGTGCCACAGAAGGCACTGAAAGCATGTTTCAATCTTGATTCACTGTGTGTTTTTCTCTCTGTTTTTGTATCTGTTTTTATTTTAATACAGGTCAGAATAAGGAAAAGCATTAGAAAAAGCCAACTCTCTTCCATCTAATTGCTAATAGTGGAGCACTGGCCCCTGTGTAGGGACTAAAATATTGTGAAAAAGATAATAGAAGCTGATATTCCAAGGCGATCTCCCATCCAAGCTCTAACCAGGCCCACATCTGCTCAGCTTTCCAGAGCAAGCGAGATCAGGTGTTTTCTAAGCATTTATGACTTTGAGAATCTGTGCCACAGAAGGCGCAGAAAACATGTTTCAATCTTGATTCACTCTCTGTTTTTCTCTCTGTTTTTGTATCTGTTTTGTTTTTAATACAGGTCAGAATAAGGAAAAGCATTAGAAAAAGCCAACTCTGTCTTCCATCTAATTGCTAATAGTGGAGCACTGGCCCCTGTGTAGGGACTAAAATATTGTGAAAAAGCTCATAGAAGCTGATATTCCAAGGCCGTCTCCCGTCCAAGCTCTGGCCCACATCTGCTGAGCTTTCTGGAGCAAGCGAGATCAGGTGTTTTCTAAGCATTTATGACTTTGAGAATCTGTGCCACAGAAGGCACTGAAAACATGTTTCAATCTTGATTCACTGTGTGTTTTTCTCTCTGTTTTTGTTTTTGTTTTTAATACAGGTCAGAATAAGGAAAAGTATCAGAAAAAAGCCAACTCTGTCTTCCATCTAATTGCTAATAGTGGAGCACTGGCCCCTGTGTAGGGACTAAAATATTGTGAAAAAGCTCATAGAAGCTGATATTCCAAGGCCGTCTCCCGTCCAAGCTCTAACCAGGCCCACATCTGCTCAGCTTTCCAGAGCAAGCGAGATCAGGTGTTTTCTAAGCATTTATGACTTTGAGAATCTGTGCCACAGAAGGCACTGAAAACATGTTTCAATCTTGATTCACTGTGTGTTTTTCTCTCTGTTTTTGTATCTGTTTTTAATACAGGTCAGAATAAGGAAAAACATTAGAAAAAGCCAACTCTGTCTTCCATCTAATTGCTAATAGTGGAGCACTGGCCCCTGTGTAGGGACTAAAATATTGTGAAAAAGCTCATAGAAGCTGGTATTCCAAGGCCGTCTCCCGTCCAAGCTCTGGCCCACATCTGCTGAGCTTTCCAGAGCAAGCGAGATCAGGTGTTTTCTAAGCATTTATGACTTTGAGAATCTGTGCCACAGAAGGCGCAGAAAACATGTTTCAATCTTGATTCACTGTGTGTTTTTCTCTCTGTTTTTGTTTTTGTTTTTAATACAGGTCAGAATAAGGAAAAGCATTAGAAAAAGCCAACTCTGTCTTCCATCTAATTGCTAATAGTGGAGCACTGGCCCCTGTGTAATTTAAGGATTAAAATATTGTGAAAAAGCTCATAGAAGCTGATATTCTAAGGCCGTCTCCCGTCCAAGCTCTGGCCCACATCTGCTGAGCTTTCTGGAGCAAGCGAGATCAGGTGTTTTCTAAGCATTTATGACTTTGAGAATCTGTGCCACAGAAGGCGCAGAAAACATGTTTCAGTCTTAATTCACTGTGTGTTTTTCTCTGTTTTTGTTTTGTTTTTAATACAGGTCAGAATAAGGAAAAGCATTAGAAAAAGCCAACTCTGTCTTCCATCTAATTGCTAATAGTGGAGCACTGGCCCCTGTGTAGGGACTAAAATATTGTGAAAAAGCTCATAGAAGCTGATATTCCAAGGCGATCTCCCGTCCAAGCACTAACCAGGCCCACATCTGCTCAGCTTTCCAGAGCAAGCGAGATCAGGTGTTTTCTAAGCATTTATGACTTTGAGAATCTGTGCCACAGAAGGCGCAGAAAACATGTTTCAATCTTGATTCACTGTGTGTTTTTCTCTCTGTTTTTGTTTTTGTTTTTAATACAGGTCAGAATAAGGAAAAGCATTAGAAAAAGCCAACTCTGTCTTCCATCTAATTGCTAATAGTGGAGCACTGGCCCCTGTGTAATTTAAGGACTAAAATATTGTGAAAAAGCTTACAGCACTTGGTATTCCAAGGCGATCTCCCATCCAAGCTCTAACCAGGCCCACATCTGCTTAACTTTCTGGAGCAAGCGAGATGAGTTGTTTTCTAAGCAATTATGACTTTGAGAATCTGTGCCACAGAAGGCACTGAAAGCATGTTTCAATCTTGACTCACTCTCTGTTTTTCTCTCTGTTTTTGTATCTGTTTTTATTTTAATACAGGTCAGAATAAGGAAAAGTATCAGAAAAAAGCCAACTCTGTCTTCCATCTAATTGCTAATAGTGGAGCACTGGCCCCTGTGTAATTTAAGGACTAAAATATTGTGAAAAAGCTCATAGAAGCTGGTATTCCAAGGCGATCTCCCATTCCAAAAAAGCTCTAACCAGGCCCACATCTGCTGAGCTTTCTGGAGCAAGCGAGATCAGGTGTTTTCTAAGCATTTATGACTTTGAGAATCTGTGCCACAGAAGGCACTGAAAACATTTTTCAATCTTGATTCACTCTCTGTTTTTCTCTCTGTTTTTGTTTTTATTTTAATACAGGTCAGAATAAGGAAAAGCATTAGAAAAAGCCAACTCTGTCTTCCATCTAATTGCTAATAGTGGAGCACTGGCCCCTGTGTAGGGACTAAAATATTGTGAAAAAGCTCATAGAAGCTGGTATTCCAAGGCGATCTCCCATCCAAGCTCTAACCAGGCCCACATCTGCTCAGCTTTCCAGAGCAAGCGAGATCAGGTGTTTTCTAAGCATTTATGACTTTGAGAATCTGTGCCACAGAAGGCACTGAAGGCATGTTTCAATCTTGATTCACTCTCTGTTTTTCTCTGTTTTTCTTTTTGTTTTTCTTTTAATACAGGTCAGAATAAGGAAAAGCATTAGAAAAGCCAACTCTCTTCCATCTAATTGCTAATAGTGGAGCACTGGCCCCTGTGTAGGGACTAAAATATTGTGAAAAAGCTCATAGAAGCTGATATTCTAAGGCCGTCTCCCGTCCAAGCTCTGGCCCACATCTGCTGAGCTTTCTGGAGCAAGCGAGATCAGGTGTTTTCTAAGCAATTATGACTTTGAGAATCTGTGCCACAGAAGGCACTGAAAGCATGTTTCAATCTTGATTCACTGTGTGTTTTTCTCTCTGTTTTTGTATCTGTTTTTATTTTAATACAGGTCAGAATAAGGAAAAGCATTAGAAAAAGCCAACTCTCTTCCATCTAATTGCTAATAGTGGAGCACTGGCCCCTGTGTAGGGATTAAAATATTGTGAAAAAGCTCATAGAAGCTGATATTCCAAGGCCGTCTCCCGTCCAAGCTCTAACCAGGCCCACATCTGCTCAGCTTTCCAGAGCAAGCGAGATCAGGTGTTTTCTAAGCATTTATGACTTTGAGAATCTGTGCCACAGAAGGCGCAGAAAACATGTTTCAATCTTGATTCACTGTGTGTTTTTCTCTCTGTTTTTGTTTTTGTTTTTAATACAGGTCAGAATAAGGAAAAGCATTAGAAAAAGCCAACTCTGTCTTCCATCTAATTGCTAATAGTGGAGCACTGGCCCCTGTGTAGGGACTAAAATATTGTGAAAAAGCTCATAGAAGCTGATATATTCCAAGGCGATCTCCCATCAAGCTCTAACCAAGCCCACATCTGCTCAGCTTTTTCCAGAGCAAGCGAGATCGAGATCAGGTAGTTTTCTAAGCCATTATGACTTCTGAGGAATCTGTGCCACAG